>JAEIFV010001381.1:0-56696 GCA_018904265.1 Lordiphosa collinella
TACGTATTGCTCTATCCTTACAAACCGAATTTCTTACCGATAAAAAAAGATTTTTCATATCGAATTTCCCAAACGCCTCATGTAGATGTTTCGAAATCGCGAAAATACGTCCAATTATTTATCATACTTTGCTTTAAACCGAAACTCCTGCCGAACGAAAATAAAATTCTAACCATAGACTTTTCTGACGCTTTTCCGGGGAATTTCTTCCAATTTCCCATCGAAAATTCACATTTCAATTCATTTCACTTACTATCCTTACAAACAGAACTTCTTCAAATCAATCCGATGAATAATAGATTTTGGCATTTTGAATTTCCTGGTATTCCTGCGGCAGATTTTGGCGAAATCGGGAAAAGTGTACGTCCAATTATTTTCGTATTACTTCGCTTACCAAACCAGCCTTCAAGTCAGACAGAAAGAAAATCAAATTTTTCCAATGCAAACTTCTTTCCGACGCTTTCTTCCTGAATATTTGACCCTTGTCGAATTTTCCAGCATCGGAAAATCACATTTGACCTAATACAGTCTTTACAACCTGAAAGTCAATCTGGACGAAAAATAAAATTTTTCCCATTCAGCTTTCCCGCCTGAATTCTCCGGATCCTACGGCTGACTTTTTTCTAACATCGGAAAAATAGCATTTCATTTTTTCTTCACCATTACACCACAGTCGATTGAATCGGGACAGTGATTTTGGGTAAAATCGAATCTCCGGAGAAAATTTCCTTGAGGGCGGATTTTCCGGGAACGGAAAACACTGTCCAATTATATTATGCTTACATCGATAAATTTCCGTCAATCGATGAAAACAATTTTGCGGTATCGAATTCTTCCGAGAATTTTCCATGACTTCCGGAAATCGAAAAATCACGTGTCCAATTATTTTGCATACTATGCATGGCGCACAAAACCGAATCGCGTCAATCGGATGAGAAATAAAATTTTTCCCTATTTCCGTTGTCGAATTAAAACTCATTACCATCCTTCAGCCCTCTAGTTTGCCAAAAAGTGAGAATAGTCAGTCAGTCAGGTTGCAACAGTTTAATATATAGATAACCCCTTTACGGAGAGAATGATATGTTGATTTTATTTATTTGACCCTAGAAGTCTTATTGGTCACTTCGAGAAGATGATATGGGCTTAATGAAGTGGCTACAATTGAGTTTTATATACTACGTCGGCCAAAAGAAGTGGGCTCGATTTTGTCGTTTGTTTAATGTTTTTCTTTCTAAGCCCAATAGTCTTTTGATTACTAAATACGGGATTTCAAAAACCCCCAAAAATAACAAACCGCCTAAAATTATGATTGAGATGAGGGACCAGATGATATCGGCAATTGGCGCCGCAGCATGTGGTATCGTTGCTCCGTCCTGTTGGAACCATGGGCTCCAGACTATTCGTCCCTTGCGGCAGAACCTTGCCAACCTGAAAAAAATGGCCCGATGAGTCCACCGAACAGCGCACCATGCAGTCACTTTGAGCGGGTGTAAAGGTTCGCATCACTCGAGGATTTTCGGTGCCCCAAAAGCGAGAGTTTTGCTTGTTCACGTACCCGCTGAGGTGGAAATGAGCCTCACCGCCATTATGATTTTGGTCGAAAAAAAATCGATTATTCACGATTCTCCGCGTTCTTGGGAGTATATCGATCCATGGCTTGTTCACTTGTCTTTACATCTGGTCCACAAATGTCAAACAGATCTGACTTTGGCGGCTATTTGTAAAAATAAGAGCATCTTCCAATAGGGTGACTTCTTTTGGCCTACCCTGTATATAAAACTGTTTAACCTGACCTGACTGACGATCTGGTGACCATCGCACAGCCTGAATTTAGGAGAGCTAGAGAGCTAAATTTGCCGAGCTTCCTTGAAAAGTGCACTAAGATGGGGTTTTGGAAAATTCCACCCGGAAAAGCGTCGGGAAAGTTTGTATGGGGAAAATTTTATTTTTCATCCGATTGAATTGAAATTCGGCTTGTAAGCATAGTATGCAAAATAATTGAACACGTGTTTTCCCGATTTCGAAAAAAATCCGCCCACATGAAAAATTCTCGGAAAATTCGATATGCAAAAATATATTTTTCATCCGATTAACTTAAATTTCGGTTTGTGAGGACAGTAAGTGAAATAAATTGAAATGCGATTTTCCGATATTGGAAAATTAGACCGTAGGGTCGGGGAAATTTCCGGAAAATCGTCGGAAAAGTTTGTATGGTAAGTTTTTTTTTCATCCGATTGACTTGAAATTTGGTTTGTAAGGACAGTAAGTGAATTAAATTGAAATGCGATTTTCCGATGCTGTAAAAATCGACCGTAGGGTCGGGAAATTCCCGGAAAAGCTTCGGAAAAGTTTGTATGGGGAAAATTTTATTTTTTATCGGATCATAGTATGCAAAATAATTGGATCCGCCCACAAGGAAAATTCTCGCGAAATTCGATATACAAAATCTATTTTTCATCCGATTGACTTAAAATTCGCTTTGTACGTTGAAAAATTTGACAGTAGGGTCTGAAAATTCCCGGAAAAGCGTCGGATGGGAAATTTTTTTTTCATCCGACTGAAACTCGGTTTGTAAGCGAAGTGTACGAAATAATTCGACTCGTGTTTTCCCGATCTCGGAAAATCGACCCGCGAGGAACATTCTCGCGTTTGTAAGGATAGTAAGTGAAATGAATTGAAATGTAATATTCTGATGTGGAAAACTCAGTAGCAAAATACCGATATTCATCCGATTGGCTTTAAACTTGGTCTGTCGGTAACGGCAACGATAACGTTAATGATAGCGATAACAATAACGATAGCGATAACGATTACGAAAACGACAATGATAACGATAACGATGGCGATAACGGTAACGATAACGATAACTATAACGATAACGAATTCGATTGCGATAGCGATAGCAGTAGCGATAGCGATTACGGTAATCTTACCCAATGCCGGTCGGAAAAGAAAAACTATATCGGTTTTGTGTGATGTCAGTAGATTGACGGCGGCGTAGCGAAGCGCAACCGGATATATATATAAAAATAAAACTGTTCAACCTGACTGACTGGTGACCGTCGCACAGGACAAACCATAAGAGATGGAAAGCTGAATTTTTTACAGTTGTATTATCTTATGCTAAAAGTGAGTACTAAGAAACGGTTTTGGAAAATTCTGTCGGGAAATGTGGAAAATTCAAAGAAAACTGTTGTATGCAACTTTTTTGATTGTCATCCGATTAGGCTCAAATTTACTTTCCGGAAATTTCACCCCCCTTGGTGGAAATTGGGTGGTAAAGGTTGAATGGGTTGAATTTTAGTTCCCAGCGATTAGCTCCAAATTCTTTTTCAAAGTTACTCATAAAAAACATGATCAACGTGACTTTCAAATTTTGGAAAATCAACCCCCAAAGTCGGGAAATGGGCGGTAAACTGTTGTATGCAACTTTTTTGTTTATCATCGGATTGGGGTCAAACTCATTTTCAAAGATCTACATGAAAATTCAACAATGACTGCATACTAATTTTCCGGAAAATTCACCCCCCTTGGTGGAAATTGGGTGGTAAGTTTATGTGGGTTGAACTTTAGTTCCCAGCGATTAGCTCCAAGTTCGTTTTCAAAGTTACTCATAAAAAATATGATCAACGTGACTTTCAACTTTTGGAAAATCTACCCCCAAAGTCGGAAAATGGTCGGAAAACTGTTGTATGCAACTTTTTAGTTTATCATCCGATCTGGCACAAATTCATTCTCAAAGATCTATCTGAAAATTCAACAATGACTGCATACCAGTCTTCTGAAAAATCTACCCCTCTTGGCGAAAATTGGTGGGTAAAGGTTGAGCTATTGGCTAGACGCTTGCCAGGGAATATTTCTAAGTAGAAGAAACGGGCGGAAAATGGTGCACAAACTGCGATATTTGGCAAATTTTCGATTTCAGTGAATCTTAGTGGAATGGTGGACGCTTGCCCTGGAAGCTTTCTAAGTTGAAGAAATGGGCGGAAAATGGTGCACGAACCGCGAAATTTGAAAAATTATATCGTTCATCCGATTTCAAAGCAACTTTGAGGAATGGTAGGAGAATTGGTGGAAAATGTCCCAAAATGTGTGTTCAAGGCCAATCCTTATTTTTGGGCCGATCTTTATCAAATTGGGCTTTAAAGTTTAGAAGTCCACCACCAAGATCGGAAATGTCAGGAGAGACTTTATTTTTAACCGCGGGCGGGGCATAAGAATTAATCTCTGCTTTGAGCCAATGTATGTAAGATACGGTCAAATATTTTCCAATTTGTGAAATTCACCCCCAAGACGGAAAAGAAAAACTGATACCGATATCGCTTGAAATAGCTTCACTGATGGCGGCGTAGCGAAGCAAGCCGGGCTACTTGCTAGTATGCATATAATGAAATGAGTACAGTGGGTACTCTATATGTGTGCATACCACACTATAAAAGATAGAGCCACAAATTTTTGCATGTAGTTAGTTAGCCCTCAAAATTACATTAACACTAATTAATTTATTTCTGTACGATTGTTGAGTCTTTTATAACTTGATTTCTTGACGAACATTCTGCGAACATTATAGCATTATAGAACATTATTTAGGTATTATAGGGGCTACCGATTCGATTTCTAATTCTCCATTTAGTCATTCTTTATGGCGTTGCTCATACACTTGTAAAGTTATGTTGCAACTATTCCACTTCCCAACCAATTTACCGACAAAAGATGTCAATTTTCTTGTTATTGTTTTCAATTGTTCTTATTTTCATCGGAAATTTGACTACAAACGTATTGTAAAACTTGCAAAAATTTATGGATTTGCATAATTTTCATTGTTCTTCTTCTTCTTCTTAGGCCTTGATGATAGCATCACAACCGTTTTACGTTCTCGGCCGCTGCAACTAATGCCAGCCACTCGCCTCTGTCCCGGGCGACATCCCACCAGAAGGGCACACCCAGCGTCGAAATATCTCCCTGGACCTGGTCGCGCCATCTCCGCTTCGGTCGACCCGGCCCGGGCGTGCCTCCTAGCTCGTTCGCATGCAGACTGTACACCCGTTTTGCTGAAGCGTTATCATCCATACGGGTAACATGTCCTATCCAGCGCAAACGCTGTTGTTTTATGCGCTGTACAAGCTTAGTGTCCCCATAGAGCTCGTACAGTTCGTGATTCATTCGGATGCGAAATTCGTCGCCAACTTTTAGAGGTCCATTAATCCTCCGAAGAACTTTTCTCTCGAACACGCCAATTGCCGCCTCATCCTCTTCTGTCATTGTCCATGCTTCTGCGCCGTATAGCAGGACTGGGATGATAAGCGACTAGTATAGCGCAACTTTCGATTTTCGAGAAAGGACTCTGCTCTTGAACTTTTACTGAGCCCGTAGTAACATCGGTTTGCAAGAGTAATTCTTCTTCGGATTTCCAGACTAGTGTTGTTGTCGCTGGTTATCGTCGTTTCGAGGTATACAAATTCCTCAACAACCTTGAAGTTGTATTATCCCATTGCAACAGATTGTATGGCTAACCAGACTTCATTATGGTCCGGATAATTTTTCTATACCACACTGCAAACAATGCACGTCGAGGAACTTTCGTTATGCCTAAAAATTGAATTAAATAGTAAATAGGCAAGTCTTGGCATCTGATATTGGTCGTTTTACTTTAACAATGTGTAACGACCTCTTTTAGTAGCACGGACGTAGCTCGCCGTGTCCAGGGTTGGTCACAGATATTATTTGTTTCTGGGACGCTTAGTTCCTTTGTTTGCTGAAATTGTTTCCCCCGCCCAAGTAAGTAAAGAAGTGGTAACTCGAGAAATTTAATGTTTTATTACTAATGTATATGTGGTGGACTTAATTTCTATAGTTGGCTTAGTTGATTCGGGCGTCTTGGTATTTCTCTAACGGGTTCAGTTCGTCGTTCTTGGTGAACTGGGCCAGGAGCCGGTGCGGATGTTATCCATACTCGGTTGCGTCGCCTTGATCCGTGGGAGCCACCCGAGTGACCGGGGGTCGTTCCAAGCGTGGCGTAGTTGAAACGCGCCTACCCGCGTGTGCCGTGGCTGTATCCCGCCGGATGCAGTGCGTCGATTTTGGTGGCCAGGGGCCGTTTCGGTTCTGGCTCACCTTCTTTGGTCGTTTTGCCTCGATCCTTATCCGTGGGAGCCACCCGAGTGACCGGGGGTTGTTCCAAGCGTTGCACGGCACGGATGGATGCAGTGCGTCGACCTTGGATGACCAGGTCAGGAGCCGATTCGGAAATCACACTACCTGTAGCTCACCCGCCGCCGATTCGGAAATCGCACGTCGGGAGTTGGACTGGGCAAGCGTCGGGCTATTCCACCGGTAATCCCGTCCAGACACAGATGCCGATTCGGAAATCGCACATCGGGAGCTGACCAAAGCCGATTCGGAAATCGCACTATTGGCCCCTGGGGGAGCGCGTCGTCGGCCGATTCGGAAATCGCAACGCGGGAGTCCCTGAAGGCCGCGTTACTTGTGGCTGCAGTGCGTCCGGTCTTGCTTGAAGGACAGGAGCCGATTCCGAAATCGCACTTTGGGAGTCGGACTGGGCAAGCGTCGGGGCTATTATACCGGGAATCCCGTCCAGACACAGATGCCGATTCGGACATCGCTCATCTGGAGCCAACCAAAGCCGATTCGGAAATCGCACTATTGGTCCCTTTGACCGTGGATTGCTGCTAGAGTGAAAGGTTAGTCCAACTTACCAAGATGCTTACTCGACCGATGCCGCGCACTAAGTGAAATCGCTTGCGTTTGGGGTGCGACTTTTATAGGCCGCTGACGCTGCTGCTGTCGCTGGCGGCAGCCGACGAGGATTGTTTAAATTGCAAATAATATAATAATATAAATATAGTCTAGTTCTTTAATTCTAACATAATATCAAGCAATCACAATGATGTTAAGTCATTCTGGTCACTCCGGAGTCCCGCGTAGTTTTCGATGTACGCCCATCTCTAGCTCTGGCAAATGCAAAGGTTTTTTTTTGTCTGCGGCGCGTGCCAATCCTCTCTCTACTCTGTACCAAAGGTACATAGAGTATAATAAGCTTGTGCAAAAGTATGTAACAGCACCTTAAATGTATTTAAGCAACTCAAGTCGACTCGTAGGTCTTTATTCATATATCGACCCCATTGCTATTGCAATGGCCTCCTTGTAGTGTTCCCTGGATACCGATTTTATATAATATAATCGGGAGCAAATGCGAGCGGCGACCCCAACTGGTACAGAGTATAATATAGTCGGGCTTGACCGACTTTCTTCCTTGTTTATCAATATTTTTGCAAGCTCCACTAATGTGCGCCAAATATTTTATTCTGCAACTGCAGTAACATATGTTCGGTTTGAACGCTCCCAGCTCGAAGAGGTAAAAAAAATGATCAGTGAGTCATCGGCAATCGAAAAAAAAAAAATTGTTTGAATGAATTCGAAAGTTGAAGTTATGACTTTTTTCGCGCCAATGTTCAATACATTTCGCCCAGTGTGCGGCGCTCTCTTTGAGGTGATTCTCCATTCTTCTCATGACATTCTTCCCTTCCATAAATGAAAGTCTTTATTAAGGTTATAAGTCCTCCCAAAGACCAAGAATATCTCGTGGATTCTCCAAGGACACCACAAAAACGTCTTATGAAAAATAAATTTCATCAGGTAACCAAAATAGAGGTTTTTGCTTAAGTTTTAGGAGTGGGCGCGTGCATTTTGTTTTATTTTCATAAAATACGATATGAATTTATAGGCAGGCCCGTCGAAAGGGGTTAATGGTTTTTTATAGTTTATTCAAGTTTCGCCAAAAATACGGATCGAGTATATATATTTGGGTAATTGTTTAGTAGAGCTACCCCTCACCAAAAATTCTGAAAAAATATCCTCGATGGACAGCGAATTTACAAGAACTATGACGTCTTCAGATCGCGGGGTCTCCCGCGGTTCAAAGGTAAAAATTGTTTGAAAGTTGCATTTTTTTGTATAAAAAACAGATTGTTTTTTTACCTTAACTGTCATTTATAAATTGAAAAAATTGTTTCTGGTAAGCAAAATATTCGTTGTAAACTCTGACCACCAATCACATCGACGAAAAATGAGTTGCCCAAGTTGCGTAAATACGCTAATGAAGTTTTTCGCTAAGTCGGATGAGGAGATAATGCAATTTGTGGAAGATCACGGCTGC
Source organism: Lordiphosa collinella (assembly GCA_018904265.1). Taxonomy (NCBI): domain Eukaryota; kingdom Metazoa; phylum Arthropoda; class Insecta; order Diptera; family Drosophilidae; genus Lordiphosa; species Lordiphosa collinella. The sequence continues at coordinate 8,177 of JAEIFV010001381.1, forward strand.
ATTTTAAAGTCAAAAACGTGTCCAAAATGCGGTTCAAAGTGCACGGCAGCGAATGGACGTTTCCGGTGTAGGAAGATAATGACCGTCCAGAAAGGAGCTCATAAGAAGAAGCAAAAAATAAAGTGCGAGTTTTTTGAATTGGCAAAATTTTTTTAAAAATCCCGTGATTTTTAAAAAAATTTTGCCAGCGGCTACTTTGAACAGTACGCCGCATAGCAACGTTTCTAGGTATTAGATCCATTATTGTGATCAATAGACATGGAACCATTTAGATTATATAGGTCTTTTAAAATTTATAGAAGTAAACCTAAATGGCCATACTACTAATAGTATGTCCTAAACAATTTTTTAAGTTCACTCAGTTTAATTCGATCCTGAAAGTGTTGATAGTCAAAGTGACCAGATGACCTTAGTGAGGCAAACTTAATTGTAGGATATAAATTTTAAAAAATTGTTTAGGACATACCATTAGTAATATGGCTATTAAGGTTTACTTCTATAAATTTTAAAAGACCTTTATAATCTAAATGGTTCCATGTCTATTGATCACAATAATTGATCTTATACCTAGAAACGTTGAAACGTTGCCAGTGGGCTTTAAAAAGAGGGGGCATGAAATAACGCCAGGTGATATATCGCCCCCGGGCGTTATTTCACTCCTAATAGTGAAATAAAGCCCGCGGGTGTTATTTCACTTTTATTCAATGTTTAGCGCCATTTTCATACTAGGAAACGAAGAAAAAGTCGGTAAATGGCACATCTATACAAATAAATATAAATTTTTTTGAGAAATAATGACAGTTAAGGCAAAAAACAATCTGTTGTTTATACAAAAAAATGCTACTTTCAAATAATTTTTACCATTGAACCGCGGGAGTCCCCCGCGATCTGAAGACGTCATAGTTCTTGTAAATTCGCGGTCCATCGAGGATATTTTTTTCAGAATTTTTGGTGAGGGGTAGCTCTACTAAACAATTACCTATATTTGTATGGGCAAAAACGCAAATTTCAAAATTCATTTACAAGAAGACCATGGTCGACCGCCAATTGATTTCTTCTCGTAAATTCTTCATAATTCGCGGTCCATCGAAAACAATTTTAAAATTTTTTTGGAATTAATGGATGGATAGTAAACATTTACCCGAAAATGTACACGTTGGAGCTCCACTTTGATACTGAGGCTAACTACAGGGTGGCTGATGAAAGCTGCTGCCAAAAAAAAATGTAATAACTTTTTTTCTATTTTATGAATCTACTTAATTTTTTGTCTGTTTTGTAGATTGATCTTTAAATGGATAATCGGGACACTGAAACAAGAATTTGGATTGTCCTCCGCTATCACGCCCTGGAGTCCGTAGTTTCGGTTCAAAGAGAGTATAAGCGCACGTTTGGCGGCGATCCTCCGACCAGATGGACCATAATGAGACTTGTTAACAATTTTTCCGAGCGTGGGACAGTCGAAAGAAGACTTTACCATCGAAACCCAACAGATGGAAACAATCGCTGCGACAAGTTTCGACAAGTAACTTATCTGCTCCAATGGATAAAAGCAGACACTCATTGCAGTCAATTATGCACAATGATTTGAACTTATGGTATTTCCATATAAAATTCAAATGGCCAACAAAGTGAACGCTGAAGAATTGCCGATTCGCTTGGAATTTTGCCAGAAGATGCTTCAAATGGTGGAAGAGGACGAAAACATGTTCAACTGTCTTTGTATGTGTGTGTGACGAGGCCCATTTCGACTTAAACGGCAACATAAACAAACAAAATTGTCGAATATGGAGTACTTCCAACTAGAGGTGGGCGCGGGCCGGGCTTTTTTTCGTGGCCCGCGGGCTTACACAGGCCCGGAGCGGGCCCGGACCTTAAAATTAAGATTCGTGCGGGCTTCGTGCGGGCCCGGGCCTTAGCAAAAAGGTCCGGCCCGTAAAAGCCCGAAATAGGCCCGTAAAAGCCCGAAATAGGCCCGAAAACAATTTTGATTTGTTCGCGCTATTTTTGTTTATGCTCGAATTAGAACCGCCATTTATCGCATTTTAATTGTTTATCGATACTACTATCGATTTGCTTATACATATTTTACTTGTTTGCACACCACTAATTCAAAATTGGCGTCCTATTGTGAAATTGATAAAACTTTGAAATATAAAATATGTCGCCACAAACCATTCAGGACGCTGTGAATAAAAAAGTGAATGTGTAAAGCCAACAATGCAAATATTTGCATTGTGGTCAGAAAAATTATGTAAACTTTGCAGAACTAGCACACTTGATTCCCAAATAATAACTGAGCTTAAAACAATGACCCTAAGCGCATTAGAAAAAAGGTTTCTTCCGGCAATCGCTCATTTGGTTGGGCTTTTCTTAAACCCTCCTTATAGAGAGATTAGTTTCCTCTCAGAGGAAAAAAGAGATAATGTGTTAGCTACGGTAAAAGCAATGCTCTCCGAATTTATAGGGGATCATGAATATAGTAGCTTTGATGACATAACTAATAACATAAGCCCAAATAATTCCGAAAAAGGAATGTTCGCTGAATTTTTAGACTTAAGTTATATAAAAAAACGAAAAGTTGAGAAAAACGCTATCGACATAGAGCTTGACAAATATTTGGCCTATCCAGCAGCTCCTGGCACACATATTTTAGAATTCTGGAAAAATGCAAGGGACTTAAAATACCTTCCCAAATTAGCTCGGACCATTCTGGCTATTCCCGCCAGTTCGTCTACGAGCGAAAGGCTTTTTTCAACATCGGGCCATGTTTTAAATGAAAAACGCACTAGGCTAAAATGCACAAATTTAGAAAAATTTAATTTTTAAATAAAAATATGACATAGTTTGTTTTTTATTAAATACATAACAATATTCATGTATGTATACCTTAATAAATATGTACTTATATATATCTATAAATTGCATGTCTTTTTAATTTCCTTATATGTGTAAATAAGTTTCGTGCCGGGCCGGGCCCGGGCCTTGGTGAAAAAGTTTCGTGCCGGGCCCGGGCCTTGGTGAAAAAGTTTCGTGTTGGGCCGGGCCGGGCCTCTCAAAAAAGGGTTCGTGTTCGTGCGGGCCCGGTCCTCAAAAGACAGGCACAGATACTCCATGAGACGGAATTGCATCCACTTCGTGTGACAGAGTGGTGTGAAGTTTCATCACGCTGCATTTTCGGGCCCTACATCTTCGAAGATACGGTCACACCGTAACTGTTACTGAAAACCGTTACTTGAGCATGCTGAGACAGTTTTTCTATCCTGAATTACGCCGAAAGAGAATTCCTTTTAAGTCTGTGTGGTTTCAGCAAGATGGTGCAACTCCTCACATAGCCCATTCCGTTGGCCCCCAGGACGCCCGACCTTACTGCACCTGACTTTTTCTTGTAAGGTTATTGCAAACAGGAAGTCTACAAAACAAAACCGACAAATTTGAATGAGCTAAAGCAATCCATTCGAGCAACAATTGCGGCTATTCCTGTGTCAACTCTCCAAGCAGTAATGAACAACTATTTGATAAGATACCGCACATGCATCAACGCACATGCATCAATTTTTTTTAGATCTAATTAGCCTATATTTAAAAAAATTGAATGAGCTTTAACACAAATAAAAGAAAAATGAATTCCAAACACTGGAAAAAAGTTATTTGACTTTCTTAATGTAGCAATATTCATCAGCAACCCTGTAGGTGTGAGTTAAAAATATGGAAAATCAAGGCTTGCTTAGTCAGTAGATAAAATTATTAGAAATGCAAACGGAGTTCAAATATGAATTTCTGTAAAATCCTTCAAATCTATATAAAAGACTCAACCGAACCGAAAACGCATAAGAAAAAGGTTCGGTTCGGTTAATTTTGAAGTCGTCTTTCATATGCATAAGACTCTTATTGTGAAAAAATATGAATTTAAGTTATTTTTAATGTGAATGTGAATGTAAGAACCAATAATAAGAAAGCTTTTGGTAATTGAGATATAATTATATATTTTCAGCCTTCTTTGGTTTAATAGTAAGACCTTATTTCAAGAACACTTAGCATTTCTTGTACTTCTTTGGTTTTTCAATTCATATTTTATTTCAAAAATGTGTGAGCGAGAAAATGTTGTACTCATTTTAGGAGTTAGTTGGGCTTTCAACCTAATGTTTTATTATACAGTGCAACTCATAAATTGGTTACGCCTTCGAACCCCAATATTTTTTAAGTACATACCGAAACTAAAAAATCTCCAAAGGACTTGGCCCCATCACATCGTAAAGGTACTTTTTTGGGGCTGGCCAAAAATTGAAAATAAACTTGATCTGCCTGCAGGTATAAGTAGCATATGTACCACACACGTCGAACATCTATCTCTTACCATCTCTGAGATCTGTGCGTTTAAACAGACGGACATGGCTATATCGACTTGGCTGTTGATGCTGATGAAGAATATAAATACTTAATAGGGTCAGAGATGCTTTCTTCTGGTTGTTACATACTTTTACACAATCTTATTGTACTCTTTGCACCTTTGGTACAGAGTATAAAAATAGCGAAAAGCCCTTGTGTGTGCAAAGGAGATAGCATGATTGTTATTTAATTTTATTTTGGTTTGTTTTTGTGAGCGAAATAATGATGGAGTTTTTGGTCTGAACTTGAATGCTGAGTTTGCTTGGCTTTGTAAAATGGCTTAACACAGCCCCAAAGGGCCAAAGCCGAGCTTCTCTCAATCTCTTGGCTTGTGCGCTTCTAATTTTCGCACAAGAGAAAGGGTCCTACAGTTTAACGCCGTCTCCGAACGGCAGTTTGAGTGGCTTTTGCATGGCTAATTACTACAAAGCAGGCGCCCATAGCAGAGAGGGGTGACCGGGTGTAAAGTATATTCAAAGAAAAAACTTTTCATTAGATGTTCCGAGGCGAGATCAAACCTACGACCTCTTGCTCAGCGGTCGCGCACACTATCCGCTGAGCCACATGCTTGGCTTTGATGAAGTATTTATAAATACGAGGTGTGTTCAAAGGAAATGGTGAATTTTGAATTTTCGCGAGCTGTGTACATTCGATTATCGATATTTTGTTTTTGTTAATATTAAACACATATGTTTATCATATGTTTGCATTAGCAGCCAATTTCGATTAGTAGTTTGTTTTTGGCAACAGAAAAGGTAAGTCACGTTTTTGTGTGCTCTTCGATTTTTGATTTTTAAAACAAAATGGATCACAGAATATGTATTAAATTTTGCGATTAAAATTGAATAAAGTGCTCCAAGGCACTTGATATGTTGACTGTGGCATTCGGTAAGTCTACTTTGTCTCAATAAAGTGTTTATAAGTGGTACAAGCGCTTTACTGAAAGCCGAGAAGATGATGATGACGATGACCGTCCTGGAGGTGCGTCCACGTCAGCAACCGAAGAAAACTTTGAAACAGTGGAAAAAAACTGTTTTGGAAAATCGTCGAATCACTATTAGGGAAGTTGCAGAGGATGTTGGCATATCAATCGGCTCATGCCATTCAATTTTCTCGAATATTTTTGGCATGAAACGTGTGGCAGTGAAGTTTGTTACGAATCGTCGCATTAGTACTGGTGACGAAACGTGGGTATATTATTATGACATCGAAACCAAGGCCCAATCATCCCAATGGAAGCGGCCAGATGAGCCAAGACCGAAAAAAGCAAGCCAAGTTCGATCAAATGTGAAGGTTTTGCTCACAGTTTTCTTTGATTACAATGGTGGGGTGCATCATGAGTTCCTGCCAAGAGGTCGTACAGTTAATAAGAAATTCTACAAGGAGTTATGCAACGTTTGCGTGAAGCAATACGGCTTAAACGATCGGAATTGTGGAAAAACAAATCGTGGATTCTGCGTCACGATAATGCACCAGCTCACACATCAATGCTTCGAGGATTGGAAAAATCGTTGGCACTAATGTATTATATCCGAGGGCGATTACTTTGAAGGGGACAAAATTGATATTAATGAATAAATTAGTACTTTTCAAAAACTTCAAAAATTCTCATTTTCCTTTGAACACAAGCGTTACATACATTCGGACAATTTTATAATACCCACTGCATGGGTATGAAAAATACTACAAAAAATTAGTCACTAGCGTACTCGATCGGTTTTCAATCTTTTTTGATATGGTCTTCAGGTACTGAACTTGAGATGGATGCACTTATTCTGTTATTAAGAAAATTCCAGAGGTTCTTCACAACTTAACATTCAATTTCAATCGAAGAAAACTAAAGAAAAACATTCTGAAGCGTGCTTGATCGGGTTCCACTTTGTGTTAAATGCTCTCAAGGTACTCAACTTCAAATTGATTCACATTTTATATTTTAAAGAGAATTCCCATGGTTCTTGATTGGCTTAAGACTTGTTTTTCCGACGATTTCATTGCTATGGCAGCTATAGCTATAGTGTATTAGTTCTTAGGTGAAGAGCCGTAATGTAATGTTTTGACCGTTTGTTTAATAAATCCTATTTACCCGTCTACAATTGCCGTCTATCAAATCTTCACAATAATCCAGGCTCAAATCAAAAATTTGCAAAATACGCAATATTTTGGACCGTGTAATCAACAGCTTCCATTTACCAGCGCCGGCATTGTAATATAAGCACTAAGCGCTTTCATAAATACTCATAAGGTTATTTTGCAAATTTCCCGATTTTTGGACCTTAGAAAACTTCGCGGGCAAGCGTTGCCCAAAGTTTTATGGCAATCGGATTAACGGTATAGTTTTTGAAATTTCGTTGTCTTATGACCATTTCCGGTCCATTTCTTCAATTTAGATACCTTCGCGGGCAAGCGTACAACCATTCCTCAAAGCTTCATCAAAATCGAACATTTTGCAAATTTCGCGATTCTTGGACCATTTTCCGCCCATTTCTTCTACTTGGAAACCTTTCCGGGCAATCGTCGAACCACTATCCAAAGATTTACCGAAACCGCAAATTGATTAATTTTCGCGGTTTTTGGACAACTTTCTGCAAATTTCTTCAACCTAAAAACTCTTCCGAGCAAGCGTTCAATTCATTCCACAAAGCTTGATTGCAATCGGATGACGGTTATAATATGCGTATTTCTCGATTTTTGGACCTTAGGAACCGGAACCTTCGTGGACAAGCGTAAAACCATTGACCAAAATTTCATCCCAATCGGATGAACGGTATAGTGTTTGAATTATCGAGGTTTTTTGACTATTTCCCGCCCATTTCTTCAAATTAGAATCCATCATACGCAAGCTTCCAAACATTCTCCAAAGTTTTATAACAAACGAACATTTTGCAAATTTCGGGGTTTCTTCTACTTGGAAACCTTCCCGGGCAAGCGTCGATCAATTTTTCAAAGTTTTTCAACTTAGAAACCTTCCCGGGCAAGCGTTCAACCATTCCCAAATTTTTATTGCAATCGGATGAATGGTATAATTTTGCAAATTTCGCGGTTTTGGGACCATTTCACAGACATGAGACATAGCATATGCCGACATGAACATACTGTGAAAAATTCGTGAAGATCGGTTCAGCGGTTTAGACGCCCATAAGGGACAAACATACAAACATACAGACATACTTTCACTTTTATATAGATGTATAGATCATACAATTAAAATCAATTTACATCGCATTTGTTGTTCTGAGTGTTTTTTCACAATTAAATCGTGTAAATTTAATTACAAATGACAGCCAGAGGCGAAGGGGACAAAAACGGTTTCCTTTTTGGCTGACATTGCAGTTGTTGGCCAGGCAGCTACTACTGCTCACCCGGCGGCGCGCAGTTGGTTTGCCTGAACTACAAGGTTAACTAGAAGTTTGACACGAGGCAAGTATATGGCATAAATAGGTATGTGTTCCACGCATACACGGAAAGCTAAGGGAATTATGCCTGGTTTTTGGCCCTGGACCAGCAGCTGTCGTTGCTTTTGTTGCAGTTGGAGGCACGTACCGGGCGCACACACACACACGTGCATAAATAATGCAAGAGTGTGAAAAGACACAGAGACAAATATTTGCCTTGCTCCCTGCACAGCAGTTTTCAATATCAGCCTAGCAACCGAATGAAATTGCTATCCTGTTTATCATTTATTACTGCAGTTATAGAATCCAGCTTCTGCATTTCACGTTGTTTGTCTATGCTCCACACTACTGTACTCCGCCTCCATCTCCAATTCCACCTGTATGTTCCTTACTTGTATTTTTGCATATTTTATTATCGCCAGAGTTTATTTTGATTGATAGCTATTTCGATAGTTTCATAAAGCCGGATATTGCTTGATTTTGGTTGTCACTTGCATTTTATCAAGAGATTCTTTATAAGACTTAAGTTTTACGACCCAACACTTAACGACTTGGTCTAGCAGACTATCAGGCCTGTTCCCGTTTTCGATTTCGATCAGATCATGCGGAATCGGAATTGGTAGCTGTTCCCGTTTCCGAAAAACGATCAAGTTATTCGGTTTCAAAAGTTTTGCCTAAGAGTCAGTGAAATAAAAAGTAAATGTAAATTTTCTTGGCAACGGTGATTCTTTGCATCTTGCAAGTATTTTTATTTTAACATTTCAAATTTTGTAGAGATTTTAAAGTATTCATTGATATATCAAGCCTTCAGTTTGATTTAAAATAATTTTTATTAAATTTGTATCTCAGAAATTGCATGCAGAAGAAAGGAAAACGATCGAAATGAAACCGAGCTGATCGCAATTCCGAATCAGCGCATGCGCAGAGCTGATCGAAATTTCCAAGGCTGCCTTATGGCTGAATTAAAGTTCGAAAGCGATTCGAATATTCATTCAAAAAGACAATCGATTTCTATTTCATTCGGAAACGGGAACACCAAAACGAAACCGATTTGGAATTGCGATCGTTTTACTTTTTCCTTCCACTCGGAAACGGGAAAAGGCCTGTATATGTTTTTCTACTTATAGCGCCTTGTTAGTACTCTGAAACAAATCAAAATTCTGATCATCTTAGTAGGCTTTGATTTAAGACAAAAATTACACTTTATCTCACTTTAAGAGGCTTCTTAAAATTTTAAAATAATTGTCTCAGTAGAACCATGATACAATAACATAAGGTAGTCTCGTCGGCGGCAGAGGGTAGCTTAACGTATGCTTGCAATAAGTGCGAGTGAAAGGGCACTTTGTATCATGAGTTCGAATGGAACGGCAGTATAGCGTGTTGATTAACCCTCAGAAGGCCCGTGTGGCTTAATATATAATTTTATAATACAGAGATGTACATTTTTTTTTTAAAGTTTAATTTTTAATAATTTTAATTTTGAATACTGATTCTTTTGTTTAGATTCTTAATTCTAAAAAATATTCTAATTTTAAAATAAACATTTTTCACCGACTTGTCTATATCAACATTTTCCGCTGCCAGCAATAATTTTTCTTTTACTTTTTTGTTATATTAGAATCCTCTTTCATGTTATAAAGAAACATCATTTCAAGTTGTTTAAGATTATTTTTAAAATCAATAGACGGTTTTACAAGCCCGCCGTGCATTTTTTTTTCACGTTAGGGTTAATTTAACAGTAAAAAATCAAACAAAAATCGTCCGTGCACAACCTTTCCATTCCACAAGCAAGAATGCACTGTCGATAAGCTACAAAAACGACGACTAGACTACCTTTTGTTATTGTATCATGAGTAGAACTACTCTACCTCGAAGGCTTTAGTTTGCCTAAGGAAAGAGGCTGGGATCAATTTTGGTTACATTTGCCTGCTTACAGCCAATCAGTAGGCCTTGCACTTCCTCAAACACACAATTCTGACCATATTAGTAGGCTTTGATTTTAGGCAAAAATGACACCCCGTGCCAAACTTAACACAATAGTTCAGAGACTGGCAAGCGCGTTCGCTAGCCGGTTGTTGCGTCGGCCTTATTTTTATAATTTAATTTTTATAATTTAATTTTTATTTCTAATTCTCGTAATACACTATCAGGTTTTCAATTATATCCTTCAAGGATTTGGTGTTTTGTATTGTTCTATGAGCATCTTTTCATTAATTTCGTCAGCCACTTGGTGAGACAAGTCTACCTTATTGCCACATAGAATAGTGGGTATTCGCGTTTCCTCATGCCAAGTGGTAAAATAATCAAAGCTTATGTGGCACGTCACATCGTACATTAAAATGATCGTACTGTCCGGCCATGATGAAATTAGTATAAGATGGTCCCGTCCGCAAAATCTCTCCCTTATTGTATGTTGACAAGTGAGTGAGTGAAGCGCCAACATTTTCTGTGTTTAACTCTTAGAATGGCAGTGGAGTTCATTTGCAGCCTACTGTAACAACCTATGTCGAATGATTTTCGGTTGACGGGCCGGCTCACGCTCCGGCTCTGGTATTGACACCTCGGCTTTGTTGGTTAAAGGCTCGCAATCGGTAGTTTTAAAGTGTGTATGGCAGATTTTTGCATTTGGACCAAAACTACATCATAAGGATTCTTCACACAATTTTCATTTTTTTCCATCTTTGGAACATGAATAAAATTTGTTCCCTCTGTTTTAATAATCGCACGACAATAAATGCAAAAGGTAATTTTTTCTCCTCACGTAAGGGTTAAGGCAAAAAAAAAAAAAAATCTGAAACAATTTCGTCCGAAACGAGCCTACTCTGTTGACAGCCTGCTAAGTACTGACAATAAGGGACTAATCGAAAGAGAGCTGCTCTCATGACGGGACCACCTTGTACTTATTACATCATGTGTCCGCCTGCATGTTGTTCCAATTTTTAATCTTGTAAAGGGTGATTTTTTATCTATTATCTTTTTGGCAACACTGGTTTAAACAGCTTACGCACGTTTCGTGTTTTGTTTCACTGTCAAACATCTTTAGTTTGGTCTATAATTTAACCATGAATCGTCTTACAAACGAACAACGCTTGCAAATTATTGAATTTTATTATCAAAATGCGTGCTCTGTTAAGAAAGTTCATCGCGCGCTTCTTCCATTTTATGGTCAGTTTAATCAACCCACTGAAGCGGCTATTCGGGCTATTGTGACTAAATTTCGCACCAATTTTACATTGTTGGACATTAAACCACCAACACGCTTACGTAGAGTGCGAACTGAAGAAAATATCGCAGCTGTATCGGCCAGTATTAATGATGACCATCAATTATCGATTCGTCGCCGTTCGCAGCAATTGGGCCTCTGTTACTCAACAACGTGGAAAATTTTGCGGAAGGATTTAGGTGTGAAGCCTTTCAAAATACAGCTGGTGCAAGAATTGACAAGAAAAATTGTGTTCAGCGACGAAGCTCATTTTTGGCTCAATGGGTACGTAAATAAGCAGAGTTGTCGATTTTGGAGTGAATATCAGCCAAAAGCATTGCAAGAGCTACCAATACATCCAGAAAAAGTCACAGTTTGGTGCGGTTTATGGGCTGGTGGCATCATTGGACCGTACTTCTTCAAAGATGATGCGAATCGTAACGTAACTGTGAATGGTGAGCGCTACCGTGAGATGATATTCAACTTTTTTTTGCCCAAAACGCAAGAGTTTGACTTGCATGACATGTGTTTTGAACAAGACGGTGCCACATGCCACACAGCACGCGCAACAATGGACTTATTCAGAGGCGAGTTCGGTGAATTTTTTTGTATTTTTTGTGGGGCTATGTTAAAGCTCATGTCTATACAGACAAGCCCGCTTCAATTGACGCATTGGAAGACAACATTGAAGCATTTATTCGTGAGATGCTGGCCGAAATGTTGGAAAGAGTATGCCAAAATTGGACTAAGCGGATGGACCATTTGAGGCGCAGTCAGGGTCAACATTTGCATGAAATAATCTTCAAACATTAAATTATATGGACCGTACTATCGATTCAAATAAAGATTTCATGCATTGCTACGTCGCTGCTTTGGTTTCCAGGGCTGGCACCGGCTAGCTTAGTTCCATCCCAGGGCAGGATTCATCCCAAGCCCACAGCGCGCACAATCACCACAATAAACGACTCTCACTAACAAACAAAAAAAAAAACTGCCAACTACTTTAAACTACAGGAATCCCTTATACAAAAAAAAACCAAGCGACACCTAACAATTCGGCATAATCTTCCCCGACGTCCCATCTTCCGGCGCTTATATATATTCTCCATCTGGCTGCCCTAATACAGGAGACCTGCGGACGGCTCACTCCAGGCTGATGTTTTCCTCCATCTCCCCCCTCATAATAACTTACAGCGATATGTTTAACACGTTATAAAGACTTTAATTTTAAGTGACACATAAAACTAATTCGTACATTGGGAAGAATAGACTTTTAACGATTTTAGATAGTATTATATGACCATAATTTTTTTGCAGTTCAATTTTGCCTTTCCATTGCCATATTCTATTGCTAATTAATTTGTTTATTTTGTTTTTCTTTCTAGATTCTCATTTTGTCTGCACTCAACCCTAATGGAGCTCCAAGGGAAAGATTGGGACGGGATTAAAATAGATCTAAGTGTATATGTATATGTCTAAATATAGGGCAGATCAGGGAAAATTGGACCTTCACAAGGAATTTTTTTTAAATAAATATAATATTTAAATAAATATAATAAATAATAAATAAATAATTAAGGTGTAGGTGTAATTAGAAAAGAAAATATGTTGAAGTTAGAAATATGTGTTTAAATATGTTTGTGTGTGTAATCGCACTTCAGTTTGACTAGCCGATTCTTCTACCATGTATGTAGATAATGCGATAATACTTTATGTAAATAATACTTTAAGTGTCAATATGGCGTTTTGCTTATGTAAACTAAAAGCGATTAATACTTTTAGTTGTTGTTGGCTGCTGATTGGGGCTTCCTAAGCAGGGCGAAAACTATTTGGATTGGAACGGGCTCACTCTAATTATCCTTCCTCCTTCTTGCAGCGTCTCTGGGATGTAGGAACGGTGTGGCCTGAATGATGCCTCTCGGAAGACCACGGTGAGGTTAGTAGTGGGATCACTTGTTTCCCGGGCAAAGCGGAAGGCGTGTGGAAAGCTCCCCCTCACTAGAATTTCCTAGGATGAACTGGCTTCCCGGGTCCGCGTAAGGATATTGAGTGGATTTTTGGGCCCAAAACTTTGAATAAAAATGCCTTTTTTATATATTTTTTTCAACTTTCCTTTTTTTGTAAACTCACACTTTGAATAAAAAAAATTGTATATATATATATATAACGTGCACGGAGTGACTAGTTTTTTTTCGTTATTTGAAAATTTTAAATTGGTCACCGCTGCCTGCGCATGGTCAATTTAGCGAATCAACTGTCCCTTGGCAACCGAAATTGTCCCCCTATATGCCTTCGTTCCGATTTCAATTTGGCCCTGACCTACATCGGTAAATCCAGAAGTCATTGACCGATTTCAAGGTCTGTCATTCCACACTCCTAGGGGGGTCGGAGGGGCATTCTGCCGACTTCCTCCCTCCTAATTAGCTTTCACTTCCTATAACCCTCGAGTGGGAGCAAGATGCCAAATCTTAAATCCCGCCTTCTTCAAATTCGTATAGCCGACGAATTATAAAAGTCAGGCGTCTTCGGGTTGATTTGTAACTGTTACTTACCTTAGTATGTTATGTTTAATAAAGTTAGTTACGAAGATAATAGTGGACCCGCGACGTGTGAACTAATTCAAGACATCACAACGAACTAAGTTTATCTCAATTTAATTACGGCCAAGCAACGCGCATCAATTTGTTGTTGTTTTATCGAGCAAAAAATTGTCTGATGCAATATACATTGATAGATGTCGAAATATAATTTGCGATCCACTCAACGAGACACAAGGAGTGACGACGAGGAAATCTTCTTTGACAGCAGCAACATCAACATCAACATGGCGGAGGAGGAATCGAGAGCCCAGCTGGAAATCATGCAAAACGAACTACAACACACGCGGCAGCAGCTGGCAAACGCACGTCCCTCCCCCCCGCACCTGCATGTGCCGAAATTCAACAAAGATAACCCACAGCTCTGGTTTGCCCAACTCGAGCGATCGTTTAGGCTGAACAATGTCACCGAGGATGCTGATCGATTTGATATAATTGCTGTTCACCTGGAAGACGACGTCCTTCAGTGCGTCGAAGACCTGGTCTCCGCACCTCCAGCAGCAGATCGATACGATGCACTCAAGGATCGCCTGCTCGTCAATTTCGCTGAGTCTGCAGAATCAAAAGTAAATCGTCTGCTCCAAGGGATTGATACTGCGGGCAGCGACAATTGATACATAGAGATGCGTCACTTCGCTTTATCAAACTTGGTACTGATAACGATTGAGTGGCGACGTTAGGTCCTACCAACAAAATACACGCAATATAGAAATTCTCTCATTTCGCTCTCACAGAACCCGAGCAGCATTGCGAGTTGAGAGAGGACAGCCGAAGGCAATAGAAAATCAGCAAAAACAACAAAAGGATGTATGTGTCAGCATTTGTTTTCATATTGGTCGGGCTCAGCCCGAGACCTTGGAAGCCCTCAAGGACAACATTCGACACGAGTGCGAGAATCTGCAGCCCGAAGTTCTTGCCGAAGTGATGAAAAATGCCATAAAACGAGCCCTTATGGCAATCAATTGTAACGGCGCCCATTTGGCCGTTATCATCTTCTCGAAATGACCAATAAAATTTAAAGGTTCAAATAAATATAATCAAAAAACAGAATATACGTTTTTTATTTAGAAAAAAAAAATGAAAGCCAAGCAACATCGGATGACTTTATTTGGCCCATTTCTTTTGGCCCTTTTGGCAAATAACTTATGTATGCATATCGTAAACATTATAATTTTAAAAATAAAACTTTCCATTTTACTATAATTTTTATTTTTCTTTACTTTTTATTTTTGATCTTATTCTTTTTTTTTTATTTATATATATTTTTTTTTTTGATATTAAATATTATTAAATATACGATTTGATTATTTTTTGATGTTTTATGATAATTTTAAGTCTCATATGCATGAATTTTATTTATCAGCCTACTTAGTGACTTGTGTCACCATAAACTTCATGGTAACGCTACATTAAATTTTTTACCCAGTGCTCCTATTTAAGTGGCTGTCATGTTTACATGTACACACACACACACATTCATAAGCAAGACCTAAAAGAAGAAAAATATAAAAAATCGCTTCAAAGCCTGAGCCCGACCAATATGAAAACAAATGCTGACACATACATCCTTTTGTTGTTTTTGCTGATTTTCTAGCCACGCAACGCCTGCAAATTGAGCGTCGCATTGCCTTCGGCTGTCCTCTCTCAACTCGCAATGCTGCTCGGGTTCTGTGAGAGCGAAATGAGAGAATTTCTATATTGCGTGTATTTTGTTGGTAGGACCTAACGTCGCCACTCAATCGTTATCAGTACCAAGTTTGATAAAGCGAAGTGACGCATCTCTATGTATCAATTGTCGCTGCTGCGGGTTTAAAGCCCACCGAAATGTTGACTCGTATAAAAGGCCTTGCACCTCCCACTGGCAGCGATAATGTAGTTCGCGCTCTCTTCATGGCCCAGATGCCCCAATGCATTCGTCCGCTCTTATCTGTCTGGAAGGAGGAAAGTTTGAGCGAACTCGCGAAGACTGCGGACAAGATGCTGGAGGCGACTAATCCAGGCTCTTTATTCTCTGTCGATTCCCAGCAGCAGACAGCGTCGAATGGAGTGGAGGCTCTCGCTCACGTCCGTTCCGAGGCTCGTCAAACAACAAGGGAGAGGAGCAAAAGGAAAAATGCTGGTACCACCAGGAGTTCGGCAACAAGGCACAAAAGTGCCGCCGTGGCTGCCAGTATTGGAAGTCGTCAAACTAAAGCAGCTGTCGGCCTCGCTGGTTGACGGCAGCTGTATGACAACCAGCAGCACTTCGAGGGGTTCGTCGTCGGGCGACCAATGCCTGGCCGAGCCTCGTCTACATATTTTTGATCGCTCTTCGAAAACAAGATTCTTGGTTGACTCAGGCTCAGTAGTATCCGTTATTCCACGGGCATCTGTAAAATTTAAGACCAGCGTCAACGACTTACATCTGTTCGCAGCAAATCAAACGCCCATTAAGACCTATAGCACATTCGTGTTGGATCTCAATCTGGGATTACGCCGCTCTATTAAATGGCCATTCATTATTGCTGACGTACAATCACCAATAATCGGAGCCGATTTATTAGCTCACTATAATCTGCTCATCGACCTCAACACAAAAAAACTAATCGACCAAACGACGAGAGTTTCTACTCGGGGTACAATACCCAGTACTATTGACTCTACCATTTCGACACTCAACAAAAACATAGATTTCAGAGGTGTCCTTGCGCAGTTCATAGACGTTGTAGCATACTCTCGAGCAGATGAAGGGTTGTCCATTGGCGATGCACGCGCTGGCTCCGGCTCTTGGATCGTCGGCCATTGGGGAGGGTTCAATAGTAATCGCATAGACTTGGGCTCGCCAGATTATTTGATTAATTATTAAAATTTCGCGTGCTTATGTACACAATATCGGGGGGTACAGACAATAGAATAGAGACGAAAGTAGTGGAAAGAAAAGTATTGATTTTACACCTTAGTATTCATTGCACTAGGCTGCGCTGATGGATGTGCAGCCCATTTGCCCACCCTACCTTGACCACTTGCCATACCTGGAATTCTATTTTAGGTGATCCCTTCTGAAAGCCGTCAACGACTCTCACCTTCCCCTCCTTTTAGACGGCATGGCTCCGGAACTCAACACACTCTAGCAGAAATTCATTTTTACATTCAGTTTATTACTGCTAAACAAACTTAACCAAAAATTATACATGTTAAAATCTAGCCAAACTCAGAACCTTTAAAACAAAAGGGATTTTTACCTTCATTAAACAAAACTAATTTATATGCATTGTATTTTATGTTTAAAACAGTTTATAAAAAGAGCGAGGTAACTAAAATAAAAAAAATCTTATAATCAAAATTTAGAAAAAAAAAAATTAAGGCAAACAAAAGTAATATTTGAAATTAATCGACTATTAAAAATGGTTGGCATGAAAAATAAACTCAAAATTTTTGCTTGAGACAAGATCCCAAAAAAAACTTTTCCTTCGCTGGCAAATATTAATTTATTGCATATACACAGCTGATCTTAAGACATGGCTTGAATGGCCACCAAAATATATTCAACGACTTCTCTTAACTTTTCTCTTATGGATATGAGGGTGGGTGCATGGGAAAATAAATCGCAATCAACAGAGATAATAATAACTCACTCATTTGTCCGCTCCAACTCCAAAAGCGCTTTCGTGTTGTGTGGGCTGCTGCAAAAATACCGCTGCTTAAGAGAAAAAAATAACTCTTTTGTTCGATTGTTCACCCAAAGAAAAAATTAAAAAAAAATAACATTAGGCACATTTAACCTGCAATTGGATATTCCCTTTCACTCTCTCTTCTCATTTTTTTCACTTTTTCTCATTTCTTTTCATCTTCTCTTCATTTTTTTTTTCAATTCAATATTCTTCCATTCTCTGTTCTGTATTTTTTCGGGAGCAGAGCAAGGGAACATCCAGTACAACGGTTAGCTCACAAGAAAAAGTTAAAAGAAAAAGGGAGGCGCTAAATAGCGGAAAATAATGCAAATTACGGGTCTTCTCTCTCTTTTGCACTCACTTTAAATATTATTTTCAGCCACCACAAAAAAATATGATTTTTAGCTGGATGACAAATTTCACCTTGGGCGTGCTCAGCGAGAACCAAAAAATAGAACTAACATTAATTTTCGCGATATTTTTCGGGGTCGGTTGAAAAAGACGTTGAAGTCGCGCGTCGGCTGTCACGTGCACTGATTGTGTGCTCACTGCTGGGCCAAGGCAAATTTTGTCTTCTCCTTTTCCTTATTGGCTGCGTAGCTCGAGAGCAAGGCGTAGAGAGCCACCACTTACTCTCTTAATAAAAAGGGAAGTTGCTCTTAAGGCCAACGACAAAAACCACCTGTTCGCTAGGTTAGATGGTGTTCAGGCTAGGCGAATGCACTTTTCCCTTGAAAAGTATTAATCTCAGCGCAAGAACTTCTCTTCCAATTTGCAATTTGGCGATGGCTCGAAATTGGGCCTCAAATAAAGCGCCAAACCTGCGAGTATGGGTTTGGAAACAAAAAAAAATCTATCTAACCTCTGCTAGTCACTTTAACTTGTCTGGGGGACTTACCCTACGGATCTGGCGCAATTATGGTTGTTTAATTTTTCTCGAATTGGCTGGCTGGTGCTTTGTAGTGTAAGCTGGCACAAGCGAGTATTAAATACTTTCAATTTTTATTGGCAAAGCGTAAGCACTTGAAAAGAATACTTTTTACTATGTTGCACGTCTGCCTTTGTTCACAACCAAATTGAGAAAGAATTGCCTAAGCTGCTGGTGGCGCCCATGAAACTATATAACAGCGGTAGAAGAAAGTCACCATCTTACTCTTGACTCTGTTAGTCACTTTCTCCCCTCGTGATCAGCTGATCGGTGTTAGGTAAACAACCCTAGTCATTCCGGCCACACAGAAAACTCGGCCTGCTTTTAGGCTAATTCTAATATTCTGCAAAAATTATTTTTGACCCAAGCTGCACTACAACGTCACCAGGACACCGACAAAACACAGCACCAAGAGTACGCACAATGTTTCTCACCATATAGACACTTGTGGGACTCCAGTAGCTGATCGCCCCAGACGACTTTCTGGGGAAAAACTCGCCGTCGCAAAAGACGAAATAAATTTCCTGCTCGACCAAGGCATCTGCCGGCCATCAAAAGTTCCTGGTCCAGCCCCTTGCATATGGTTGCAAAGCGAACTGGTGGTTGGAGAGCTTGTGGAGATTATCGCAAACTGAATTCGATTACTGTACCAGATCGTTATCCCATTGCACACATTCACGATTTTGCCGAACGACTCCACGGGAAAACCATATTCTCAACATTGGATTTGGTTCGCGCCTATTATCAAATTAAAATGTCTGAAGAAGACATTAAGAAGACCGCTGTGTGCACTCCCTTCGGGTTGATTGAGTTCCTTTACATGCCGTTTGGCTTGAAGAGCGCGACACAGACGTTTCAGCGATTTATGGATAGCATATTTAGGGGCTTGGATTTTGTCTATTGCTACATCGACGACATACTAATTATGTCAAGAGATCCGGATGAGCACGAGCAGCACCTACGAATTGTACTCTCAATACTTCAGAAAAATGGCCTGAGCATAAATACGAACAAATGCCAAATCGCTAAACCTATGGTGCAGTTTCCGAGCTATACCATAAACTCCGAGGGAGTGCGGCCACCTGAGGATCGAATCGATGCTATTGCCAAATACAATCGGCCGGAAACACTTGCTGAACTTAGTAGATTTCTAGGCTTTATAAACTACTACCGCCGTTGTATTCCTTAAGCATCTGAGATTCAAGCGCCACTCAGTGAAATGTGCAAAGGGATCAAAAAGAACGACAAGCGAAAAATTCAATGAAGTCCTGAGGCACTGAAAGCATTCGAACAGTGCAAGCTTTCCGTCGCACAAGCTGCTCTCATAGCACTCCCAGCTTCTGATGCGATGTTGGCTTTTGTGATGCTTCAGACACGGCAATTGGTGCAGCATTGGAGCAACAAATCAACGAACGATGGCACCCGATTGGATTCTTTTCTCGAAAGCTGACTCAGACCGAAAGGAACTACAGAACGTACGATCGTGAATTGCTTGCAATTTACGAGTCAATTCGCTATTTCAAGCACATGCTAGAGGCTCATGTATTTGTCATTGAAACAGACCACAAACCTCTCATTTATGCTTTTTCTCAAAAACCCGAGAAAACATCGCCACGACAGCTACGTCATCTGGATTTTATATCTCAATACTCGACTAATATAGTGCACGTGGCTGGTCCTGATAACCAGTTTTTATATACAACAGCCAGGTTATAAAAAAAAGCTGATGCACTGTCACGACTCCCAAATTCATGAAAAGGCATAATACACTGTTAATTGTGAAATTTGAGCGAGCTTAAGAAAAAGTTTTTCTAACTTGAACTCTTCACCTCATTCAACCGCAGCATAGCTAGTCACCGATTTGACCGAGAGTTCCAAAGTAAATAAAATAAGAGCCAAGATAAGGACGCGCCTGCTTTTCGCCGTCTCCTGGGCTGTCCGTCGCCCTGTTGTAAGGTTGTTGGGCACGATAGACTTCCCGTTTACTGCGTTTCGCCGTCGGCTGCTTTCCGTTTCGCTCTTTGTTTGTGTGTTGTGTGCCACGTAGGCTTTAAAAACAGTTTTTCTCTGCTTTTTTCGCCGCTCCCGGGCGCTATAGCATCCTTCGCCCTTGGGGGCCCGTTTTGTGCCTGGTAGTTTCCATTAAAGCCACGCGGCCGCGCCAGCCCGCCCCTTTCGGGCCGACGCGCTAAAAGCGCGCCACCGCCCCGCGCCCGCCGCCAGGGCGAAAAAATTGCAGAGGAACAGCAAGACGACGATGCCCTGGATCACCTCCAACAAGGAAGTACTCTCTTCAACTTCAACGTGTATTGAGACGTGTCCGTTTGATGAAATGTGATGGTATATTGCGACATCTCTACTGGATCAAACAGACCATATATTCCTCAATCCATGCGGTATGATGTTTTCGCTTCTGTACATGGCCTTTCACATCCGAGTGGCAGATCCACATTGCGACAAATACGACGAAAGTATGTATGGCCGTCGATGAGGAAGGACATAACCTCATGGGCAAGAAACTGTGTACGCTGCCAACGAGCTAAAATACATCGTCACAACAAAATGATTCCTGAGAAGATTGACATGACCGATAGCCGTTTCGACCACGTACATTTGGATATCGTAATCATGCCTCAAGTAAGTGGATACCGCTATTGCCTCACGATGATTGACCGGTTTTCCAGATGGCCGGAAGCAGTTCCTTTAAAAGATATCACTGCCGACACAGTGGCTTCAATGTTCTGGTCACATTGGATCTCACGATTTGGCTGTCCGACGAGATGGCATCGATTATTCAAAGCCGCCCTCATGTGTAATCCACAAACCCCTTGGATCGACTTGCTCCCAACCGTATTATTGGGTCTAAGAACGAGCTACAAAGAAGATCTCGGTACATCATCTGCCGAGATGATATATGGCAGTCATATTCGAATCCCAAATGAATTTTTCGATGATTTGGCTAAACCATTGCACCCAAAAATATTTATCGAAAAATTTCGAGAGCATATGCGCCTTGTTCGACCGGCGCCTGCAGCCCATCATTTTGGATCGAACCGAAGCATGTTCGTGTTAAAACGCATGAATGATTGTTCTCACGTCATGCTTAGGACAGACAGCGTTCGACAACCATTAGAACCTCCATATTCTGGGCCCTACGAAGTGGTAAAACGACCTACTAATCGCGTGTTTGTCATCAAAATCGATGGCAAGGAAGTAGCTGTTTCAACGGAGCGCCTCAAACCGGCGTTTGTGGCGAGGGAACAGGAAACCGGAAACGATTCACAGCCAAGGACGCTGCGCACCTACGAACGACCGAGTCGTTCCATGATGCGATAGCTGCAGCCACCAATCGATATAAGTGGCTAGTTATCGATACGACACGGTGCCATCACGAGCCGCCAATTCTCTTCGAAGCGTCATTGCATCATTGTCAACTCGATTTACTTGTAATTCATTCTATTAGCGTGTAATGTTATCGTTTAATAAAGTTAGTTACTAAAGACAACTAAATCGGTTGCGGTCGCGCATCTCTTTATATTCAAATATCGATATATGTACATGTTTGGCGTATCGGAGATGCTATCGCTCTACAATGCAACACCAACACGAAAAAAGGCACAGCGAAAAGAGTAAATCAGATGCCAAGGTTTTTTCGTGCGCATTTTATTGAATATTGCAGCCGGTGCCAATGGTTTGCCATTCACAGCCAAGCCGATTGAAGCCTTGGCCAGACTACACCTTACGGGAAGTATGACACGACATTTGCTGGTTCTCGATACTTTGTTTTCCTTTTATTTTTGTTTATTTTCAGGTCCTCTATTTTCAGGATATCTTTCGCGTGGAATACTCCAAGCGGACGCCCTTGCATGTCCTCCAGCTCATAGGCATTTCCACCAACCGGTTTCACCACCCGAGCCTTCAGAAATTTGCGAGCGAACTTTGCATTAAAGGACTTGCTAAAGTCGCTGATCGCAAAGTTTCTCCTGAACACTTCCTGTCCTGGAACAGCACGGAAGTGTCTGGCTCTCTTGTTGTAGCGTTGCCCGCTGCGCTCGTTTGCTGTATGGAGCTGCTTTTCCACCTTGGCCCGGACTAGCTGCAGCTTGTCTTTGCTGTTCATGGCTGCTATTTCGTGCTCACACATGGACCTTAGCTTGCGGCCTAGCTTGTATTGGCCACCATTCAACATCATGTGTTGCCCAAACAGCGCAAAGAACGGTGTGACGCCGGTTGCAGAATGTATGCTGTTTCTAATCGCCACTTCGATCTCAGGCAAGTACAGGTCCCACTCTCTATGGTCTTCCTCGAGATATGTACGTATGGCTTGGATGATCGTTTGATTCACTCCCTCCGAAGCATTACTCTGTGGGGAGTAAATTGGTGTCTTCAAGTGCGTGACCTGGAACGCTTCCACCATATCCTTAAACGCTTTGGCGATAAATTGTTTTCCGTTGTCCGAGTGTATTATTTCCGGGACTCCGAACTTGCAGAACACCTCGTTCATCAAAAACTCCACCACGTTGTTCGCCGTTGCCTCTTTCATGGCCTTTAGCAAAGTGAACTTAGTGAAATGGTCCACAACAATGAAAATCCAGGCATGGCCTTTCCTAGACCTGGGATACTTCCCCTGAAAGTCCACATATATCTTTTGAAACGGCCTCTCAATGACCACTTCTTTCCCCAGTCCAACTTGCATTTTGAAATTCACGGCTTTTGTTTCATTGCAGATTTCGCATTCGCTGATGACGCGGGCCACGTAAGCTGCCATCTTGGGCCAATAATATTGCCTGCGTAACATCTCCAAAGTCTTGGCGATTCCTCCGTGTGCTGCTAAAGGATCCTCGTGCGCACGTCGAATCAGCTCGGCTGTTAGAGCCTCTGGAACCCAAATCTTCCATATAGTGCCCTCCATTTGCTCATCAAGGCGATTAAATTGCATCCTCTTAAAGATGACGCCTTCTGACACTTTAAGATCGGGTAATTTGCTTTCATTCGCGTTAATCTCTTCCACTAGTGACCTATATTCCTCCGATTCGAATTCCGTGGTTTCAAATCCCAGAGCTGTGCTGACATCAAGCGCTAATTCCTCTACTGCTGCATCCTCCAGACAGCGCGATAATGTGTCTGCTATCACATTATCAGCTCCTTTCCTATGGACGATTTGAAAGTCGTATCCCTGCAGTTTCAACGACCACCGAGCAATTCTTCCGCTCAAGTCTTCCAGGGTCATTAGCCATTTCAGACTGGCATGGTCAGTGATGACCGTAAATGGCATCAGTTCAACATAAGGCCGAAACTTCTGGATCGCGATTCTTTCTCAGTGACTGAGTAATTCAGCTGGTGTTTATTCATTTTTGCTGAAAAAAAAGCCACTGGTCTTTCATATTTGTTGTCATCCAGCTGGAACAGAACAGCCCCTATACCATAATTTGAAGCATCGCATTGTATATAGAAATGTCGTTTGAAGTCGGCATGTACCAAAACAGGAGCTGTGGTCAGTGCTGTCTTCAGGGCACGAACAGACTGTTTGGCCTCCCCACCCAATACAAATTTGCCTCCAGCTCGCTTTTTCAAAGCGTCGGTCAATGGAACCGCTAACGCCGCAAAATTCTTAACGAAT
The DNA here is from genome assembly GCA_018904265.1 of Lordiphosa collinella. Taxonomy (NCBI): domain Eukaryota; kingdom Metazoa; phylum Arthropoda; class Insecta; order Diptera; family Drosophilidae; genus Lordiphosa; species Lordiphosa collinella. The sequence continues at coordinate 31,952 of JAEIFV010001381.1, forward strand.
CGTCGGTACCATCCTGCTGTACCCAGAAATGCTCTCACATCATTGATGGACTTGGGCTCGGGCATGTTCCTAATGGCTGCCACCCGATGAGGATCTGTTCTTAGAGTGCCCGCGCCAATAATAAAACCAAGATATTTAAGTGCCTTAAAACAAAATTTAGACTTCTTCATACCAATTGTCGAATTTGCCTTTTTTAGACTTTCGGCCACTATTCGCAAATACCTCATATGTGTTTCAAAATCTGGGGAAATGATCAGAAGATCGTCGAGGTAAGCTAAAACATTCGAACGAAGTTCCGTGGGAATAACCTTATCCATTAGACGGCATAATCTTTGCGCCGCGTTACAGAGCCCAAACGGCATCATACGAAATTGGTAAAGAGGCCTTACCGGGACAGTAAACGCAGTGTACGCCACGCTAGATATTTACTGCGTCTGATCCACACGTGACAAGATTCCTTCTATGCAAGGTAGCGGATACGCGTCCTTTACAGTCACGGCATTTAGCTTTCGAACGTCTAAACAGAAACGGTTCTTATGTGGTTTTCGTACTACAGTGGTTCTATTGCTCCATGGACTTTGGCTTTCCTCGATCACGCCGAGTGCCAACATCTTGTCCACCTCATCCCACACAATTTTTTGTACAGGAGGTGACATTGGATAATGTCTATCTTTTACTGGTTGGGACCCCTCAATCAACTCAATTTTGTGTACTTCGAGGCTAGTTTTTCCCAATCCCACAGCCTCAAAAGCTAGAAACTCCTTTTTTACCTCTTCTAATGTTTTTTCTCATCTATTTCTAGGTGCCATGATTCCGGATCAGATGCTTCATCTTCCTCCTCTGCATAATGACCGATTTCTTGAACTGTTATCTCATCTACGCTCAACTCGTCCTCGGATGCGATTTGCTGCTGCTTGCCAAGCACAGCTGGGGCTAAATTGAACATCCTCCAAAAGTCGATTCTATAATAGGCTTTTTGTTCGAGGTATGGACAGAGATACAGGGTGATCATGCACTGCCGTCCGGTCAATTTCACAGGTACTTTCACCCGTCCAATGATTGATCGATCATGGCCTGACGCTGACTTTACGGATGAGTTATATGGCTCTACTGTCCATCCCATCTCTTCCACTAGTTCTCTGCAGCCGCGGCCTAGCTGACTTACGGTTGCCCCAGTATCGAGTAGCCCAGTCAGGTTTCGTCCTGCCACTATGGCCTCGGCAAATACTCGGTTATCCGGATCAGATGTTCGTTGTACAGCCGCGATGACTTGCTTCCTTACTGCCTTTCTTCTTCGAAACCTTTCGCGTGCTTTCCGGACCCTCTGAGTAACCATCCGCATGCCTGCTATTTGATGAGCATCAAATATCCGCCTCCTGGCCTTCAAGTATCTACGCATGCGCTCTTCAAATGATAAATAATGACGGCTATTGATAAGTTTAAGTTTACTTTCTACTTTATTTTTATTACATGCAATTATATTTATCTCTTCCTTCTAACCTAGGCGTTGGTCTTCGCGGGATTCGCTGCTGAACGTGGATCTCCCGCTCTCCGCACGTTCAAGCGCCCGCTTCCCGCACATTCCGGACACTGAGGTGAGAATGTATCTGGGCGTCCGCATCTGAAGCAAAAGATTTTCCGGTCCTTTTTTCAGACAATCTCTAAACTCGTGCCCATTCCGGCCGCAGTTCCAACATCCGGGGCTTATCAAGGACCGTGGCACGAATCGAGCCTCTTCCACTGCCTGAGTGGGCCCATCTGCTCCAGACTCCATCTCCAGTTCATGAACAACCTTCTGTCCCATCTGCGTGTATCGACCAGTATTTCGATGGGCATGTGATTCACGGTTACTGCGTCGAATCAAGCTGTGCTCCACTTTGTTGCACGAAACGAGCGACGCTTTCGCACAATCCTTTTTTAATTATTTTTACTAGATGCCGTTCAGCTGGGGGTTTTTTAGTCGCTAGGCCAGCTGACGAATGGCATGGATATAATCTTCGCGGCTTTCCCCGGGCAACTGTTCTCTGTAGCAGATTGTGCATAAGATCATGCTCTGTCCAGGGCCCACGAAATCGATCCAATAGTGCTGTTCGCAAATCTTTCCATTTTCGGAAGTGACTCTGTTTTACATGGAGCCAATACCACTCACGGGCACGTCCAGTAACCAGCTATTGAAAGCATTTGATTATCTCCTTCCATGGGCAATTGAACTTTTGCTGCAGGTACTCGACCCTAAACACAAAGTCTTCCACAGAGGATCTGGCGTCTCCATCAAAGCTTACTCCCCATCGCTCGACTCTAATCTCACTACGGCTGTGCGATCGGAAATTATTTGCGTATACCGGCTCCTCTTCGTCCACCTCACTTATTGGCCGGACCTCCTGGTACCTTCTTCTTCTTCTTTTTTTTTTGGCCTTACCACAACCGTTTTACGGTCTCGGCCGCTGCCACTAATGCCCGCCACTCGCCTCTGTCCCGAGCGACATTCCACCAGAAGGACACTCCCAGATTCGCAATGTCTCCCTGCACCTGGTCACGCCATCTCCTCTTTGGTCGACCAGGCGGAGGAGTGCCTCCCAACTCTATCGCATGCCGATTGTACACACGCTTTGCTGGAGCGTTATCATCCATACGGGTAACATGTCCTATCCAGCGCAAACGCTGTTGCTTTATGCGCTTGACTAGGTCAGTGTCCCCATAGAGCTCATACAGTTCGCGATTCATTCGGATGCGAAATTCGCCGCCAACGTTTAGAGGTCCATAAATCCTCCGAAGAACTTTTCTCTCGAACACGCCAATTGCCGCCTCATCCTCTTTTGTCATTGTCCATGCTTCTGCGCCGTATAGCAGGACTGGGATGATAAGCGACTTGTATAGCGCAATTTTCGTTTTCCGAGAGAGGTCTCTGCTCTTGAACTCCTTATTGAGCCCGTAATAACATCGGTTTGCAAGCGTAGTTCTCTTCGGATTTCCAGACTGGTGTTGTTGTCGCTTCTCCGGAAGACAGGAACTCTCCTGTGGTTAAGGGGGCGTATGTAGTGAGGTAAAGTTGCTGATCGGTTTAACATGGAAAACCCAGCGCGATCCTGGCTTACTGCGTCCCAAGTCGACTCACACCTCCCCGTGGTAACCCCTGGTAACAGAGCAATGCATCCGCAAAGCTGCTGGCTAACGTGAGCGGCGCCCTCTCCCTGGGGTCAAACAGGGGGCGTCGCATCGGGCTTGGCACCCTATAGGCGTATCCCCACCCGCCAATGAAAACTAACACCTCCTGGTACCTCCTCTGCCGATTATATCGAGCTTCTGTTGGAGACTTGCTCTCTTCGGACCACTCTTCCTCGACTTCGTCTCTTCTGCCACTTTTCACTGGATTGCTCCACAGTGCTGCCTTCGCAAGTCGCGAAGCATTAGGACTGCTCTCATCAATTTCCTTTATAGTCGGTTTCGGATCCTGGGATTTCGGGTACGGGGCTGGCAGGCGAGTTTTGGGGATCGCTCCTTGGGTCGTTCCGGTACCTACGGTCTGCTGAGGTCTTGCTTCTGCAGTAACCCCACCCCGATCTTGCTCAGTTGAACGGGAGTTTGTTGGCCGGATCACATCGTTCAGCTGTTTCATCATCCCAATGAAACCTTGCTCGATCTCCTTTTGGAGCACTCGTCCTATGTCCGTTTCAAATGCCTGCCTGTAGGTTTGATAAGCCTGGGCAACTGCGACGTTGATGGCTGAGGTGTACTCTGACCCGATGGGTTGCTGTCCTTTCTGACGGTTGGGATCTTCATCTTTCCGCCGCCCCACCCGCGGCTCCACTCGGATCTAAATCGGTATCCCACGAGTCCTCTTTGTAACTTGTCATTCCCCGAGACCCCAGCTGATGACTGTGATCACTCACTGCCCCAGTTTCCCTTTTCTTCGTCTCCTGACATCTCTTTGGAACTCAAATTCTAAACTAATCAAAAAAAAAAAAAACAACTCAAGCAAAACTACACTAACTATTACAAAACGTAAACAAATTATATATATATAAGAAAATAATTCGCAAAAAAAAACCACAAACTGAACCAAATCTCAACAACAGCAACAAACCAAATTCTCAATATTTTCTTTCTATTTATAGCAACAACTCATAAATAACAAGTAAGGGAGCTGCAGTCGAGTGCCCCGACTACAAAATACCCTGTTCCCATGATTTCGTTTGTTTTGTCTTTACATACACACACACTCACTCATACACACACTCCAACATACACACAAACGCATGGCATGCGGCCGCGCGCGATAGCTGACAATGCAAGACCCCCTCTCTCCCACAAGCAAAATTGATTCGTATATAACTTTGGTGTTTATTGTCCGATCTTAGTGATCTTTTCAGAATAGATAGATATTGGGCCTTACTTGATATATGTAAAGTTTGGAAGGTCTATCTTGTGGCTCTGACAATTTTTTGCGCTTAAAGGGGGGAGGGGGAGGAATTTTCCAAATCTGAAACAAACTCGTTTTGAATCGGGTACACACCTATCTACATGCAAAAATTTGTGGCTCTAGCTCTTATAGTCTCTGAGAAACACGGACAGACGGACGGACAGGGCTAAATCGACTCGGCTCTTGATGCTGATCAAGAATATATATACTTTATAGGGTCGCAAATGCTTCCTTCTACCTGTTACAGACTTTTGCCAACTTCATGATCCCCCTTTTCCCATTTTCAATGGGAACAGGGTATAAAAAGGGGGAGAAGGATTCACCCTGCCGGACCAAACCGCTGCTCCTACTACGTTGCATCTCAATTATCCTTCCCAAGGAGGCGCTTTCTAACGAAATCAAAACAAGACGACACCCAGAACACAGTCAGGACTCATCAACTGATTCCGTCGTCAACTTTAGTTGACGACAGTCAGTCAAGGGTTCTTAATCGAGATCTTGGTTGTCAATGTTCTCTGTTTTCGAATCTTCTTGCCCCTCACAGTTGTTCAGACCATTCCGAATGCATCGCAGACTGAGAAATTTTCTCGTCTGGGCCACTCGAAAATAACCAGAAACATTTCCGGATGCACAAACAGGACGAAAACAGGCCATTAATCACACAAAATTTGACAAGTACGTATAACCCCACAAAAACCTTTTGAAACTATTTTAAATATTTATATCACTTCCATCTCATAATGGACTTTATACCAAGAGCCTGGATGCAAGCCATGTCGATGCTGCTGCCTCGAATGACGCCACCAAACACCCCTAGGATTGGTAATTATTAAAAGAGAGATGTGTATGTTGTGATTTTATTTAAATAGATTTAAAAAAACTAAAAAAATTGTGGTGTTAGTGATATGAATTTGTTCATTTTAGATCGTGAAATATTTATCTTCGGGTAGTAATTTGCCGACATATAATGCCCAGCTAAGTCTCCCATTTCTGAATAACCCACCCACATTACTTTAAAATGGATTTTTCTCTCCTTAGCCCACCATTCCCAAGCGCAATTGCCAGTGAGCTAGTTCTGCTCCACACAAGCCGCTATGGGTTAGTGGCTTAGGAAGAAGGCTCCTCATGGCGAGATTCCTTCATTATGGCTTTAATTTTTTTAAACCTGATTGCAGTTTCTGCGTCCCTTATACGGTCGCGAGACGTTACTTCCAGTTGGGCGCCATATTTTTACGTCGCTGCTTTGGTTTCCAGGGCTGGCACCGGCTAGCTTAGTTCCATCCCAGGGCAGGATTCATCCCAAGCCCACAGCGCGCACAATCACCACAATAAACGACTCTCACCAACAAACAAACAAAAAACTGCCAACTACTTCAAACTACAGGAATCCGTTATAACAAAAAAACCAAGCGCCACCTAACAGGCTAAGACGTTTTCGCTTATATATATTCTCCATCTGGCTGCCCTAATACAGGAGACCTGCGGACGGCTCACTCCAGGCTGATGTTTTCCTCCTTCTCCCCCCTCATAATAACTTACAGCGATATGTTTAACACGTTATAAAGACTTTAATTTTAAGTGACACATAAAACTAATTCGTACATTGGGAAGAATAGACTTTTAACGATTTTAGATAGTATTATATGACCATAATTTTTTTTTTGCAGTTCAATTTTGCCTTTCCATTGCCATATTCTATTACTAATTAATTTGTTTATTTTGTTTTTCTTTCTAGATTCTCATTTTGTCTGCACTCAACCCTAATGGAGCTCCAAGGGAAAGATTGGGACGGGATTAAAATAGATCTAAGTGTATGTATATATCTAAATATAGGGCAGATCAGGGAAAATTGGATCTTCACAAGGATTTTTTAAATAAATATAATATTTAAATAAATATAATAAATAATAAATAAATAATTAAGGTGTAGGTGTAATTAGAAAAGAAAATTTGTTGAAGTTAGAAATATGTGTTTAAATATGTTTGTGTGTGTAATCGCACTTCAGTTTGACTAGCCGATTCTTCTACCATGTATGTAGATAATGCGATAATACTTTATGTAAATAATACTTTAAGTGTCAATATGGCGTTTTGCTTATGTAAACTGTATATAAATCGCTTTTAGTTGTTGTTGGCTGCTGATTGGGGCTTCCTAAGCAGGGCGAAAACTATTTGGATTGGAACGGACTCACTCTAATTATCCTTCCTCCTTCTTGCAGCGTCTCTTGGATGTGGGAGCGGTGTGGCCTGAATGATGCCTCTCGGAAGACCACGGTGAGGTTAGTAGTGTGATCACTTGTTACCCGGGCAAAGCGGAAGGCGTGTGGAAGGCTTAAATAGCCGCCCCCCGAATAGGCCTTCAAATTCAAATCCTAACTTGAGCCATGGATGGCGCCACTGTTTAAATCGGTTGCGCGCGCGCATCTCTTTATATTAAAATATCGATATATGTACATGTTTGGCGTATCGGAGATGCTATCGCACTACAATGCAACAGCATTTTTCTGAATTTTATGTGTTTTTTTTTTAAAACTTTCATATAGCTCTTAAAAAATCACCTTTTAGAACATTCATTTCGGGTCTTACCAGTACTTGTACCGGAACCGGAAATCGATTCGGTATTAATCCCTGCGTTTTTAAATTTATTTTTTTTTAATAAGTTTGTGCAATCATGTCCGTCTGTCCGTAAGAGCAAACAGATCTCAGAGATGGTAAGAGATAGAGGTTCGTCATGTATGGGAGAAAAGCGTCTTATATTTGCTGGCAAATCAAGTTTAATTTCAATTTTGGCCACGCCACCAAATATCGAGTTTCAGTCGTTTGACAAGAAAAAATAGAACAACCATTCCAAAGCTATCAAAATTGATTCTAATGATAAAAGAATCCATTGCTAGTACAGCAGAAACTTATGCATGGAGTGATTCCACTATAACGTTAGCTTGGATGTAAAATGGAACTAACAAAAACCAATTTATCAGAAATAGAACTGACGAAATTCGGGAAATCACACCAAATCAATGGAATCATGTTAAGTCAGAAGACAACACTGCAGATGTATCCTCCAGGGGAACTTATGCTATTAAATTGAAAGATTGCGAAATTTGGTGGAAAGGGCCAAAATGGCTAGCATAGTCTAAAGAATCTTGGCCATAAGGCAGTCCTAAAGGCGATAATTTAATTGTCAGCACAGTGAGATCGCACAACAAAAATAACACTATACAAGATTAGTTGTTAAAATTTTCTTGTATACAAAATTTAGAAAGGGAAGTTGCTTACTTGCTGAGATACATACAAATTGTTGACAAGAAAAATGTATACCCATCGCATTTGACTGTAAGCGAACTCAAGGTAGCCAAATCACTCATAACACTAGTTTACAGCATTTTTCATCCTCTTTAATTTGATGTCATTCGTTATGTAAATTCACGCGCTAAATCCGAATCTGGAGATAAAAAATTTTTTCAGTAGAACGGATTTCGAGATAGTCCCAAATTTTTGTTTTTGGCATTTTTGAAAAAGATCTCACTTAATTACAAATATCTCTATTACGAAGCAACTTATGAATAAGTTTTATGTACCGTTTAAATCTAATAAAATTATCTTTCAATCATGCAATCATTGTTTTATTGTCAAACTTTTAATGTGGTTTACAATGATATCGAACATTTCGTTTCATTTTTATCGAAAATTTTAAGAACTCGTTAATTACAAAATTTTTTTTTAAATTTCTTTTCTTTTGGATGAAGTAAGCTAATATATAACAAATTAAATGAATGTAGAATTGTAAATTGTAGAAGTTATTAGCATTTATATAAAAATAAGCAATTTTAGTTTTACCTTTCAAATGGTATTAAAAATGTCTATGGTTCGTTTTGCTCCGCCGTTTGGGTGCACAGTTCTTCAATTTTTTTAATGATCTTTAATAGATCAGCACAGACACTAGTTGTCCTGTTGTAAAATGATTTTGGTCCGACTCCTAGGTAATAAAGTGACCGAAATGCTCACTAATCACGGAGTCGTATGAAAGCTTTGGAGAGCTTGTAACATAACTGGAAAATTTTTCGCAGACCTCAAAATTAACCTCAAAAAATTGCAATACATCAAGGATTGCAACAAGGATATACTAAACGCATGTGTTTTTGAGCAAATGGGACAGTCGGGCACGCCTCGAGCATTACGTTCGAAAAGAATGGCCGGAACGAACGAATTACATAGTTGGTCGTGTAGTATACTGTACTAAACATTCATATCGAACACACACTGTACCCAGTGTCTGTGTACTATCAAATACATTGTAGCATTTAGCTGCAATATTTACGTAAGCCAAAAGTCCCAAGCATAAATTCAAGTGCAAATGTAGAAGAATTGCCGAGTCGACATGTCTAGCATGCGACCGACCCTTCTTAATATACGTATATAACATTCTCTCTCGCGCTCTCGTTGATATCAGCACTGAGCATATAAGTAATACATAATGTCACAACGTCTCTGCCGGCGATTGCCGGCAGCGGAGTTGTGCAGCATAGGATACGAAGACATTTGATAAATTGTATAAAACCAGTCAGTAAGCATTGATGGGAGAGTTAACAGCACTCATCGAGAACCCACACAAAAACTCATAAAACTTATAAATTCAATAAAGAATAAAACAACAACAAAAACCACAAGGAAAGATTGCTTACTTTTATTACAGTCGAGAAAATGTAAAATTCGAGCCACTTGTGAGTAATGGGCAAAATATACTGACACCCCTTCATAAAAGACTGGGTATTTTTTTTTAAATTTTGTGAAGGCTTTATAAAAGGACGGTGAGGGGTTGGTACCAACAACACCAGCCCACCACCCCATCCCTCTCCATTTATTGTGAATTATTTTTATTTTCACTGACCTTTACTGCGACTCGAACTCGGGACCTCAAAAGACTGCACTCACAGACTCCACCGCTCCGACAACAGCACCACATCTAGGATGCCTTGAGCATCGTCCAAATTTATATTATAAACTGACGGGAGCCCTCCTCACTCGATTGTTTCCCCACACATCCCTCTCCAAAAAAATACGATACAGTGAGAACGGATGCATCGCTATTCTCTTAAATGTGCTTGCTCTCCTCTCTCAGTTTCTTTTTCTCACTCCCCTCGCCTAAAATCAGAAAACGGAACAAATTTAGCTCGATTTGAAGCGCGAAATTCTTACAAATTAAGAATGAAATTGATCGTTTTACTTTTTTCTTGTTGTAGTACATTGCACAATTGCAAACAGGAGTGAAAATTTCGGTATAATTCATTTTTTGGACTTCTCCCCTGAAAACCTCGTCAGGATATGAATATTATATCCACTAACAAGGGTTTTGGAATAAGGCCATGTTGGGTGACTTTTGTAGGTTTCTCATACGAGAGGAAAACTGTGCGCACAAACGGCGCAGCAGAACGGACCAAAGACATTTTTAAAAACCATTTGAACGGTAAAACTGAAATTGCTCAGTTTTTAAATAAATGCTAATAACTTCTACAATTTCCAACAGATTTCGATAACTGAACCCTTTTTTTATTTGTTATATATTAGTTTACATCATCCAAAAGAGAAAGAAATTTAAAAAAAATTGTTGTTAATTTAAGTAATGGTGTAATTAACGGGTTTTTCAAAATTTCGATAAAAATTAAACGAAATGTTCGATATCATTGTAAATAGCACATTACAAGTTTTAAAATAAAACAACGATTAAATGATTGAAAGATAATTTTATTAGCTTTAATTCGGTATATATAACTTATTCATAAGTTGCTTCATAATTGAGATATTTGTAATTAAGTGAGGAGATCTTTTTCAAAAATGCCAAAAACGATCATTTGGGAATATCTCGAAATCTGTTCTACTTTAAAATTTTAAACTCCATATTCGGACTCAGCGCGTGATTTTACATAAGAAATTACATAAATTTGTCGAGGATGAAAAAATCATTAATAATTTCAAAAAAGTGCAAAAACCCGTGAAATGACTTAGCGTACGCTGTAGAGCAAGTCGCACTTAACACTTCCACATACTTGGTTTTCCTCATTTGTGCTCATTTTGCTCACTTAATTCAACGAGGCTTTTCCGAAAGCTTGTACCAAAGTCATCAGGCACAGATATGAAAGGGAAAGGTCGGTTGATTTTGAGGGAGCAGACCCACGTTTAAGGTTTCGTATTTTTATACGAAAATAGGAAGTATTTCCGCAAATAGAGCAAACGATGGTGTGCACTTGGGTTTTGGGAAATGGAAATCGAAAGGTCTCTTTAACACAGATGGTGCTGGTGCCGTCTAGCATCGAAATGCTTTTTATTGGTCATATGTCAATACAAGAGTTGCATTGATCAGCCACATGTTAGTCCTCCACGAAGCTCTTCAAAAAATTTTTGTCTTAGTTTTGGGTCTCTTTGAATCCCCTTTTCAGAATTTTGTGATCGATTCTCGAAGGTACCTTTGAGTGTTATGAAACATGCCCCAAATCAAAGTCTTAACAGTTTTTTTTTTAGCTTGATATCAACGCAGCACAGTGGGCGAAATGTTCGATCAAGCGTCGTTTAATTCAATTTTCAAAGTGTTTGGTTGTGTCGAATTTGAGCGTCTATCGATTACTAATATCGCACTGAGTTTATCGATAGGCTCTATTTCGATTGACATGCTGTAGTTGATCAGCTGTGAGCAGTCAAACACAACATATGTTTCAGCAGTTGCATCATTAGGCTCTTCCGCGCTTTTTATGTGCGTTGCCAAATTTGATCTAAAGTTGCCTTTGGTATAACTAAGTGGAAGAAACGTGTTATTAATTATAGCTAGAGGTATGTATTAACTAAAAAATTCGTTTTCATAATAATACTTTTGCACAACTTCATGATCCCCCTTTACCCATTTTTAATGGGAACAGGGTATAACAAGAAAGAAAGTCGGTCAAGCCCGACTATAACATACTCTGTACCTGTGAAGTGCTGCCCATCACAGTTGAGACCGGTGCTGCCCATAATTGTTTGTTTTCCTTATAACTCGAGTACCGTTCATCCGATCTTTACCATTCCCTTGGCGGATCGATATCCTGTTTACTAAATCCTGATTACTTAATATGTCCAGATGGAACGAACCTTCTATCTATAAAACTGTGGGAGTTATGACGTTTTTTCCAATTTGGGGGGCCCGGGAGGGGCGTGGCAAAAATTAAAATTAAAAAATAAACTTGATCTGCCTGCAAGTATAAAAAGCATTAGTCCCATACATGTCAAACCTATATCTCTTACCATCTCTGAGATCTGTGGGTTCATACAAACAGACAGACGGACAGACGGACATGGCTGTATCGACTCGGCTGTTGATGCTGATCAAGAATATATATACTTTATGGGGTCGGAGATGCTTCCTTCTGGCTGTTACATACTTTTGCACAAACTTATTATACTCTATGTACCTTTGGTACCTAGTATAATTAGGAGAAAGAGGGAGAGAGAGAGGACTGGCACGCGCCGCAGACAAACAAAAACCCTTGCATTACTACGCGGGACTCCGGAGTGACCAGAATGACTTAACATCATTGTGATTGCTTGATATTATGTTAGAATTAAAGAACCAGACTATTTTTATGTTATTTGCAATTTAAACAATCCTCGTCCTTCTCCTCGTATTGAATTTTCGTTTGCTCATCTCTTTACTAGCGCTCATCCGATCTTTACCATTCCTTCGGCGGATCGATAAATAATCCTGATTACTAAATATGTCCAGAAGAAACAAACCTTGTATCTATAAAAGTGTCGGAGATATGACGTTTTTTCCAATTTGCGGGGGCGGGAGGGGGCGTGGCAAAAATTGAAAACAAACTTGATCTGCCTGCAAGTATAAAAAGCATATCTCCCATACATGTCAAACCTATATCTTACCATCTCTGAGATCTGTGGGTTCATACGGACTGACAGACGGACATGGCTTTACTGACTCGGCTGTTGATGCTGATCAAGAATATATATACTTTATGGGGTCGGAGATGCTTCCTTCTGGCTGTTACATACTTTTGCACAAATTTATTATACACTATGTACCTTTGGTACAGAGTATAAAAAGTTTTACCCTACGAGCAATTAATTAAACGCCGCTGGATGAGACATTTCGCCCACTGTGCGCATGGTTGATTAAATTGGTTGGTCGTAACTTTATTAGTGCATTTGACCAGTGACGATGTCTTTGTTTGTTGGTGTATGACCAGGGATCAATTTCCTTAAATTAAAATGGCGGAAGCGACACGTGCCTTGAATAAACAGGCGTGGTGTAACTCACTCGACCGGTGGTGCAATGGCCAATTTTGACCGGTGTGCAATGGCCGAGCCTTCCAGAGAAACTGAAAGTCTTAACAGTAAGTTTACTCATCCAACGTTTTTAGTATAATTTTTTTTTTTTTTGATATCGTCCGTTAACTTTAGCTTAAATCAGAGTTACCTTTTGAAAGTAGGAAAACATTTTGTTAAAAATCAACGCCAACTTCAAAAATAGGGGAAAGTTAACTTCGGCTCGGCCGAAGTTTTGTATACCCTTGCAGCTTCCATTGAAAACAAAAAAGTTTTTCTAAGAATACTTTTTGGACATTACTTTTCTATGGGATCCTCACTATAGAGATGTCTGATTTCGATAAAACTTGGTGAAATCATGGAAGGGCATAATACACTGTTAATTACGAAAGTTGGAGGCGATCCCATTTAAAACAAAAAGTTTTTCTCACTAGAACTTCTTTTTCGACCGATCATTCATACTGCAGCTATATGCTATAGCTATCCGATTTTAATAAAACTTTGTAGAAATGTGTCCAAAGTATATACAATAAGTGTACGCCAATAAAAAGGACGTTTTCATTAAAAACAAAAAAGTTTTCCTCACTCGAACAAGTTTCCCGACGGATCGTTCCTATGGGAGCTATATGCTATAGTCATCCGATTTCGACCAAACTTTGTAGAATTGTGTAGAAGTATATAGATTAAGTCTATGCCATTGATAAGGACGTTTTCATTAAAAACAAAAAAGTTTTTCTCACTAGAACTAGTTTTTCGACAAGTGTGCAGCGTATTTGTACCAAAAGACTTCGTGCAAAGTTTGGTGAGGATTGCTTTAAAACTGACGGAGGAGATAGCATAGAAACAGACGGACAGACTGACAGACGGACAGACGGACAAAGCTAAATCAACTCAGCTCGTCATGCTGATCAAGAATATATATACTTTATGTGGTCGGAGATGCTTCCTTCTATGCGTTACAAACACCCGGACAATTTTATAATACCCTCTGCAAGGGTATAAAAATATAAAATTGAAAGGCAGCACTACGTATGAGTAGTATCAAAAGCTTTGGAGCCCCGTCGCGGTCACTGATTCATAACGTTTTGAGCTTCATTTTTCTCGGTATATATACACCATAAACCAGCGAATAAGGGGGCTCCAGTGTGACCTTAAATTTTCCATACCAAAAAAAGCACCCTAATGTACATACTTATATATGTGTCAGTGGAGCAGAGCTATAAAGGAGTATTTTCACTTGTCGAGATCTCATATAAAATAGGTGAAAAATAACTTAGTTTACTGTGAACAGGCTGTCGAAAAACTCATTTGAGAAATCGAAATTTGAGAATTGCCAACTTCTCATTCAGCTTTTCCATGCTTTTCATTTATCGTGTTTCTCAGATTGACTATTACACTTGTTTGATATCTCAAAATAAAAACTTTTATAAGATATGAGACAAGTGAAAATACAGCCTTACTGAAGGTATTAAAATTTTTCTATACAGTTTGCAATGCATATAAATATTCATCTTCGACCATATAAACTATATATATTCTTGATCTGCATGACGAGCTGACGTTTGAGCTTTGTCCGTCCGTCTGTCTGTTTCTACGCAAACTTGTCCCTCAGTTTTGAAGCTATCGAGCTGAAATATTGCACAGAGTATTCTTTTTGCTGCCGCTGCTATTGTGTTGGAACCAATCGCATCAAAAGGCTATATCTTATAGCTCCAATAGGAACGATCGGTCGGAAAACTAGTTTTAGTGATAAAAACATTTTTTTTGTCGGTCAAGCCCGTCTTTAATGTACTCTAAGCCTGTATGCTAATTAGACATCGGATTTTATGCAACTTTTTCAAAGAATATATACTTATTGAAGTAAATATAGGGACTTATACTGATTAAACATCCCTCTTTCCATTATAAACAGCATATTCAAATTATGTTTCTTTTGCATATTTTGCATATGCAAGCCGAAGTTGCCTTAGCCTTAACAAGTAATATTACAGATATTAATTGCAGAATTTTTTTGCGACACATGCAAAATCATCTTTACTTGCAAAGCCTGTCTAGTTTCTTCAATACAATCAACACAAAAGACGGTATGAACGCCGACTGCGACTGATAAATTTGGTAATCATGATTGATGACACAGATTATCGACTGTACGGCCAACTGTTAACGCCAAAATTGAGAATGAATTGTCGAACTTACAGCGTTAAAAGCCCTCAAAAATTGTGGCAATGTGTTATTGACCACATCTAATAAGCCAGAGAATAACCTAAACTAAGCATTTAGTGTCATTCAACAGAGAATCATCAGAATTGCACTCGCGCACGCGGTAATTGACAATGCAAGACCCCCGCCCCCCTCTCTCCAACAAGCAAAATTGATTCGTATGTAACTTCGGTGTTGTTTGTCCGATCTAATTGTACTTTTCAGAATAGTTAGATATTGGGCCTTACTTGATATATGCAAAGTCTCAAGGGTCTAACTTAAAAATTGTGGCTCTGACAGTTTTTTGGTCTTAAAGGTGGGAGGGGTAGGAATTTCCCACCTACCTCCATGTGGCTCTTTTATAGTTTCCGAGATCGACGTGTTCATACGGACGGACAGGGCTAAATTGACTCGGCTGATGATGCCAATCAAGAAAATATATACTTTATAGGGACGGAAATGTTTCCATCTACCTGTTACATTCTTTTTGATCCGCTTTTCCTATTTTTAATGGGAACAGGGTATAAAAACAGCGTCATCCGCCCGATATTTTTTCACAGCAGCATGGTGCAAAAAACAAGCTGTCATATGACGAAATGGTAAAGGTCTGCAAAGATCATGCTTACGGGAATTTCTAGTTGTGTTTTTTCCCTATCATATACAATGTTCAACAAATATTGGGTCATCGCCGGTCTACAAATGAAATTGTAACCGTTCTTAATTTTATCTTATTCTTATCTTATTTTTTATCCGTTTAATTTCATTTCAATTTTATTTTAAATTTACTTTCAATTATTCAAACATTACAATTAATTACAATTAATGTAAATTTAAATTGTAAATAAAATTTATCAGGCCTGTTCCCGTTTTCGATTTCGATCAGATCACGCGGAATCGGAATTGGTAGCTGTTCCCGTTTCCGAAAATCGATCAATTTATTCGGTTTCAAAAGTTTTGCCTTAGAGTCATTGAAATGAAAAGTAATTGCCAATTTTCTAATTTTCTTGGCAACGGTGATTCTTTGCATTTTGCAAATATTTTTATTCTAACATGTCAAATTTTGTGGAGATTTTGAAGTATCTATAGATATATTGAGCCTTCAATTTGATTTAAAATCATTTTTGGTTAGTTTCTACCTCGGAAATTGCATGTAGACGAAAGAAAAACGATCGAAATGAAACTGAGCTGTTCGCAATTCCGAAACAGCGCATGCGCAGTGCTGATCGAAATTATCAAGGCTGCCTTATGGCTGAATTAAAATTCGATAACGATTCGAACATTCATTCGAAAAGACGATCGATTTCTATATCACTCGGAAACGGGAACACCAAAATGAAATTATTTGGAATTGCGATCGTTTTACTTGTTCATTCCACTCGGAAACGGGAACAGGACTGTATATGAAAATTCAACAAAGTCTGCATATAAATCTTTAGAAAAATTCACGAAAGTTGGTGGGTAATGGGTGGTCAAGGCTGTATGGGCGAAAGATCAGTTCCAAGAGATAAGCTCCAATCTTTTTTTCAAACTTATACATAAAAATAGGGGAAAGTTACCTTCGCCTTCGCCGAAGTTTTGTATACCCTTGCAGTTTGTTTTTCTAAATAAGACTACTTTTCGGACCTTACTTTTCTATGGGAGCTATACTATTATAAGCTCGGTTTTTAATTATCTTTATTATTAAATGTCTTAAATTACTGTTTTAAAATTATTATATACAGGCGAACGTTCTCTATTACTACGTTTATGCTTGCAAAAAAACATGATTTTTTGCGCTCAAAAGTATGCCTACTTAATTTCCATTAACAATTATTTATTTTAAAGAGATAATTGATTGTAAGTATTGCAGTTTCAAGCCAAGTCCATACTATACACTCACTCAGTTTGTCTGACTAGTTAAAGATGTACCAAATAAATGAGGTTTAAGGCAAATATAAAATTAATAATTTTGTTAACGACTTATATATATAAATACAGCATACTTCGATGGGCAAAAATCATGATTTTTTTATGTAAGCATGTATATTATTAAATGTCTTAAATTACTGTTTTAAAATTATTATATACAGGCGAACGTTCTCTATTACTACGTTTATGCTTGCAAAAAACCATAATTTTTGCGCTTAAAAAGTATGCCAACTTTATTTCCATAAACAATTATTTATTTAAAAAGATAATTCATTGTCACTTATGGCAATTTCAAACCTAGTAAACACTAGTTAAAGATCTGACTAGTTAAAGATGTACCAAATAAATGAGGTTTAAGGCAAATATAAAATATATAATTTCCTTAATGAATAATATATATAAGTACTTCGATGGGCAAAAATCATGATTTTTCATTTAAGCATAAACGTAGTATATGTTTCACTAGGCGCAAACTGACTGCCTGACGATCTGATATATCGATGAGTCCATACTTATCGATATATCGACATCTGTCACTATATAACACTAGTTTTAAGTGTTGCGCAGGTTTTAAAGGTTGGCGGTTACAATAATCGGTTACATTTAAATTCAAAATTATTCGAGTTATTCACATTTTACATTCGGCCGACCTGACTACAGATCGACCTCGATCTAGGAACACATAGCTACCATATCGCTTAAATTACTTATCCAATGCTTAAGTCTAGCGGGTTCCAAAACACTACGAAAAGGTAACTGTGTCAGCTGGCAATCATCAATGTCGACTATCTCATATCTGTCATTGTCAAACACACGGTTGACTTTGTAAGGTCCTCGATATTTTGCTGCAAACTTCTTGTTAATTCCTGGCGTGGTATCTACGTTGCGTATGGCTACATAATCACCTACTAGGTTTCTCGCTCAATTTACTCTCCAGGTATTCTGATAGTTCATCTACGATAGGTCCTTTCTGAGTTACTCCAAAAAGAAGCATGCTAGGGGTCTCTTGGGTACTACTATGAATGGAGTTATTGATAGCGTACTCAACTTTGCTCATCAATTTATACCAATCTGCTTGTCTAAGGGGCTCTGACATCTTCTACTTGGCCATTTGCCTGTGGTGCTCCTGTGGCCACTTTGATATGCTCTATGTCACGCTCTTGCAAGAAGGTAACAAACTCTAAAGGTGTAAAACAAGTGCCACGGTCAGATATTATTCTCCTAGGACGACTGAAAAATTCAAAATTTTTACTCAATGCATCTTTAGCTTCACGCGTACAGTATTAACAGGGAAGAGCTTTACGAACTTTGTAAATGCATCAATAATTACTAGGAGGTGTTTTCTCTTCGAGTTTATACTTGGTAAAGGACCTAAGTGGTCTATATGGAGTGTATGAAACGGTACACAAGGCTTTGGGATACTATGGAGTGCTCGATTGTGAATAGTTTTGGGTACCGAATGTAGTATGCAAGGTAAACAGTTTCTAATAAATTTTTCTACTTTACTCCTCATAGCAGGGAACCAATAAGTTTTTCTCAAGTCATTCACACATTTTTCTGCCGCTAAGTGACCAAGTTTTTCATGGGACAGCCTAATCAATTGTTCTTCTATACCCATAGGTGCATATAAGCGTAATGTGTCGTCCCTCTCTTTTTTATAAACCACACCATCCACTAACTCAAAGTCAATCAGACTTCCGTTCTCTAATAATTCCCTAATTTTGGTTAATTCCTTATCTCTCATCTGCTCAGTTTGAAGTATCAAATCTATATCTTCTGGAGTTGCTCCTACTACACCAACTAATGGTAGCGATTCTAAAAAGGTCTGCTCTAAGAACTCAAATTCTCTTGTCTCTTCCTCTTCCAATTCAACATTACAACCACCCCGGGGCTCTTTAACACCGTCCGTATCATAATAGACATTATTCCCACTATAATGGTTTTCATCTGTTATTCCATTCCTATTATAAGTCTCTATCTCACTATCGGATTCACTTTTGTCTTGCAGGGATTCTACACTTTCAAGTCCATCTTTATCTATACCCTCTCTAGTCATATCTCTAGTGTTATCCATAAGGTTCTCTTCAGGGTTTATTCCACCATTCGCTCTATACATGGCTCTTTTTACATGGTCCGTTTCAACACTATTCGCATACTCAACTCTATTGTCTATAATATCCAGAGCTCTACAGTTATTCGTATAGTCAACTCTATGCTTACCTACATACCCACTCCTACTGTTACTCATGAACTCAACTTTCCTGTTTTCTCTATGCTTCGCTCTATGATCTTCTATTTGCCCTGCGCTACGGATTTCTCTACACTCATCTCTATGCTTCTCCGTACGTTCTACTCTATTGTTCCCTAATGGCTGAACTCTATGCTTCTCTATACGTTCCGCTCTATGGTTCGATAATGGATTAGCTCTATGCTTCTCTATACACTCCACTCTATTGTTCCCTAATGGCTCAACTCTATGCTTCTCTATACGTTCCGCTCTATGGTTCGATAATGTATCAGCTCTATGCTTCTCTATACGTTCTGCTCTATGGTGTCCTATACGCTCTCTTTTATGGTTCTCTAACGGTTCATCTTTATACCTTTCAGCTCTACGGTTCTCTACATGCTCTCCTCTATTGTCCTCTAACGGTTCGTCTTTATACCTTTCAGCTCTACGGTTCTCTACATGCTCTCCTCTATGGTTCTCTAGCGGTTCCACTCTATGCACTTCAGCTCTACGGTTCTCTACAGGTCCAGCTCTATGGTTTTTTACATGGTCAGATCTTATTTTCTCATCGTCTTAAAGTGTCTCCAATAATTGTGTCTGCCTACTCAATGCGTCTACATGTGACATATTAACGCCAGGTCTATGTTCTATAGAAAAGTCATAATTTTCCAATTCCAGTGACCAACGCGCTATTTTCGGATTAATCGCTTTTCTGCTCAGCGTTTGCACCAATGAATTGCAGTCCGTTATTATTTTAAAGGGTTTGTGCTCTAGGTATGCTCGAAAACGACGCAACGCATTTATAATGGCAAGGGTTTCCAGTTCAAAACTGTGGTAGCGCGATTCAGCTGCTGTTGTTTTTCCGGAGTAAAACGAAACCGGGTGCATCTTGCCATCATCCTGTCTTTGTAATAATACTGCTCCAAATCCATGCGAATCAGTATGTAATTCTGTTTCCCTATCTGGGTTAAAGATGGCCAGGACTGGAGGGTTTGCTAAAGCAGTCTTCAAGGTGTTAAAAGCCAGTAATTGCTCATCGTTAAGTGGGAATGGGCCGCCCTGCTTTAACAATTCGGTTAAGAGTCTTGCTATGCGAGCAAAAGACAGTACAAAACGTCGGAAGTAAGAGAAAAAGCCAAGACATGAATGAAGTGTCTGAAGGGATTGGGGTACCGGAAAACTGCTTAACGCTTCTAAGTGAAAATCACTAGGTACTATACCATGTTGGTCCACTTTGTAACCCAAAAACTCACAATCTTTCTTCAAAAATACACATTTCTTCATGTTGATCTCTAAATTGTGTTCACTGATACGGTCCAATAGCTTCCTCAAAATCTCCAGATGCTCCTCTACGTTCTTAGTCGCAACTACTATATCATCCATGTACACCACTATGCTCTTATTCTTGATAAAGTCAGCAAGTATTTCTGAAATGAATCTCTGGAAAATTGCAGAACCATTTTTTAGTCCAAAGGGAATTCTCAGATATTCGTAATGTCCTTGAGGGGTCAAAAATGCAGTGTATTGTACACTATTCTCATCAACTCCTATCTGATGCTGTCTCACCTTGAGAAATTTTTGCGGGCCTCCAATTGCTTGGCAACATCCCAAGTTGTCACCTTTTGCTCAAAAACTTCCAGGCGCGACATGGATCATATGTATTTTTGCCGATCCAGTTAGCAAACGCTTGGCAAAGATCCATCGTCGAGGGTCAGGTACGTTGTAGACATTCATAACGTCCTCGAAGTCATCTAGCCACCGAGAAACAGGGTAGACATCGTCTCCAGAAAAAGGCTTAACCAAGGCATCCAGGTACTTCATGTCCAAGCAATCCAGCCTCGACGTACTTGCTTCGTTCTGTTTGCCCTCAGTTTTTTCAACAAGGCTTCTCAAATCGCACACACGCTTACGGGTTGTATACAGCTCCTCTAGTTGTTCCAAATATCGCAGCTCGTCCTCCAAACTTCAAAACAGCGTCGACCTTGTGGCTGCATGATCGTGTCTGTCGTTGACTGCATGCCTAACTGTGTTGCGTTCCCTTGAATTTCATCGTTCTGTATAATATTTTCGTCTGGCGCCATGTTGATTGCATCACTCTCACTATGGCTGTCTCGTTCGCTCTCGCACACACCTTGCAACTCAATGTCGTCGACAGGCGCCACCAATTTCTCGTCCGGGGGCAGGTTTTTCATGGCTGCGTCATCTGGTTTAACTTCCATCCTTGTTTTAGAATTTATCACAGACTTCACAGCCAACCGCAATTGAAAAATTGTAGCGTTTTGATCGAACTGCACTTTTTCTTTTTCCAAGATGGCGATCAGCTCAGTTTTTGATTTTTTAATAATTTCGATGTATTTCATCGCCAAAGTTACACAAAACTGTTGGGCTTGACCCCACACCTGATTTATAAACTCGGTTATTAAAAATCTTTATTATTAAATGTCTTAAATTACTGTTTTAAAATTATTATATACAGGCGAACGTTCTCTATGTTTCACTAGGCGCAAACTGACTGCCTGACGCTCTGATATATCGATGAGTCCATACTTATCGATATATCGACACTATATAACACTAGTTTTAAGTGTTGCGCAGGTTTTAAAGGTTGGCGGTTACAATAATCGGTTACATTTAAATTCAAAATTATTCGAGTTATTCACATTTTACACTATATAGATTCCCGTTTTTGACCAAGCTAAGTGCAATCATGGAAAAGCGTAACAAATTGTTAATTACAAAATTACGAAGAGATCCCAATTAAAACAAAAAAGTTTTTCTCACTAAAACTTCTTTTTTGACCGATCGTTCATTCTGCAGCTATATGCTACAATCATCCGATTTTCACAAAACTTTGTATAATTGTGCAAAAAAGTTTTTTTTAACTAAGACTACTTTTCAGACTCAACTTTTCTATGACAGCTAAACTTTATAGATGTCCGATTTCGACCAAATTTGGTGGACTCATGGAAAACCATAGTAAACTAAGAAATACGAAGTTTGAAGTCGTTTCAATTGAAACCAAAAAAACTTTTCTCACTAAAACTAGTTTTTCGACCGATCGTTCCTATGGCAGCTATGTGTTATAGTCATCCGATCCGGCCGGTTCCGAAATATGTGCAGCGTATTTGTACCAAAAGACTGCGTGCAAAGTTTTTTGAAGATAGCTTTCAAACTGACGGAGGAGATAGCATTGAAACAGACAGACGGACAAACGGTATATATTAACAATATATATACTTTGTTGTCGGAGATGCTTCCTTCAATGCGTTACAAACATCCGCATAATACCCTCTGCAAGGGTATAAAAATGAACTGAATAGAAAGCTTCCAATTTTTGGAAAACCAACTAACAAAGTCTGCTGCTGAATAAAACTTTTTAGTGTTCCATAAGAACAGGCTCAAACTCGTTTTCAAAGATCTTTTAAAAAATTCAACAATGACAGCTTACTACTCTTCCGAATAATTCAGATTTGTGGGCTAGATTGTATAAAGGTTAAGTTCCCAGCGATAGCTCCAAGCTAATTTTCGGAGCTACATTCAAAATAAATAACGAAATATGTAACTTAACAATTTTTTGAAAGTCGATCCACAAAGTAAAAAATATGTGCTGAAAGATGTTGCTTAAAACTCTTTTGCTTTTCATCGGATCAGCTCCAAGCTCATTTTTAAAGTATTACATAAAAAAGTATTGCCAACATGATTTTTACGATTTTGGAATATAAGAAAAGTTTGGCGGAAAACTGCTTCAAAGAGCTTTTATGTCCTCCATATAAAATAAAGCTCCATTTGGGTGTCCATAAAATGATTATTTTATTTTTATTTTTTTGTGTAAATTGATGGGATTATTTGCCAATAATCAATGGATTAAATAAATAACAAATTTACATTCGTGCGAGCGAAGCCGCGGGTATAAGCTAGTACACCAATAAATTAGCATTCTCTTACATTTGCTTTGATGAAGCTTCATATGTATTTTGCTGCATGGAACATGACCATTAACGATGGACAGCAACTGCTTGAAGAAATCTTGAGATGGATTGTTTCTTCTCTCCCTCTGTCTTTCTCTCATGTTTGCTGCTGGATGCAGTTTCTTCACAAAGCGCCACAGATTGGATTATTTGAAGCAAACGTTTAACGTACTGGGGGTTTTAGAAAAAATTTCTTTAGTCGCTTATTGCCTATTTCCACTATGATCACATATTTCGATATGTACAAATTTTTTTTTTCTGAGCGTTTCCATATGATATGTACATATTTTACAGTTTCGTAAACATGTGTGTTGGGGTAACTGTTAGCCTCAACTTCTAATGTGCACGCAAGAGGCACAAGCAACTTAGGTTCGGGGGTTGACCGGACACAGGAGCGCAAAGAATACACACGTCTTTCACTTTCAATACAAATTTTTGGAGTGCCCTTTAATTTGCCAAATTCAATGCTTACAGGCTAACTCGCTCATCTGCATGCATGCATGTATGTGTGCGCAGATGATTGAATAGATAACTACAAAGATCAACGAGAGAGCAACTAAGGGCATAAGAGAAACTTCAGATAAGCATAGACTTAAGAGTAAACAATCTTCAAGTGTATTCCACAATATGTATACTGGCTGCAACCAGCTGTGGCAATTTATACTACCTTCCGGGCAAGCGTATTTAATCCCCAAAGTTTCACCGAGATTAGGAATTTTGCTTATATTTTTGCGGTTTTTGGACCATTTTCCACCTCCATGTCCACCTACATGTCCACCTCCATGGACACCTCCATGAGCACCTCCATCAGCCACCTCCAAGGCCACGTCCGCAACCCACCTCCATGGCCACCTTCATGGCCACCTCCATAGCCCACCACCATGGACACCTTCATGGCCACCTCCGTGGCCACCTCCCTCAACCACCTCCCCTCAGCACCTCCATAGCCACCACCAGCCATGCCTACATAGCCACACCATGGGCCCCTCCATGGCCACTTCAATGTGCACTTTCCAGGTCCACGTACACTTCCACGGCCAGTTCCAGTGCCATCTACAGGTCCGAGGTACAGGTCCAGCACACAGCCAGAACAATGAAAAACAGCAGCCCGAGTTACTGTTATTTTGTTATTTCTTATACTATCCTTACAAATGAAGTTTAAAGCTAATCGTATGAAAATAGGTTTTTGTCTGCTGAGTTTCCCGACCTAAGGTCAAATTTTCCACCTTCCGAAAATAACATTACAAATTATATCACTTACTATCCTTACAAACTGAATTTCAAGTCAATCATATGAAAAAAAAAAGATTTTGCATGTCGAATTTCCCGGGAATTTTCCTTGCGCGCAGATTTTTTTCGAAATCGGGAAGCACGTGTCCAATTATTTTTTTTACTTTGCCTACAAACCGAAATTCAAGTCAATCGGACCGACAAATAAAATTCTCACAATACAGACTTTTTCCAAAGCTTTTCCAGGGAATTTTCCCCTTTTAATTTTAAATTTCCCATCATCGAAAACCAAAATCACACCCCCTTTCACTTACTACCCTTACGAACAGAATTTCAAATCAATCCGATAGAATAATAGATTTTGGTACATCAATTTCCCGGGAATTTTCCTTGCGGGCAGAATTTTCGGAAATCGGGAAAAAACATATCCCAATTATTTTCACTTATACTTCGCTTACAAACCAGTTTCAAGTCAATGGGATGAAA
>JAEIFV010001382.1:0-56601 GCA_018904265.1 Lordiphosa collinella
TGGTCATAAACGTTTTATTTTTTAATTTTCTTTTAAATTTAGTTTCGCAAGGCAGAGCCAGCATGGTCTCTGCCAAGCGAGGAATGAAAACGGACTGACTTAATGTCTTAAAAAAATGCTTGCATATCGAGCGAGTGGCGGACACATACATTTGTATATAAGCAGAAAACTGCTGAGTGCGCGTCTAAGGCAGTGGTCGATCTTATTTCCTCATGGGAAACAAAGAATGAATTTAAGTGAGAAGACTAGCGGGAGAGCCCTTTTACAAAAGTATGATAAATTCGCAGGATGTGTGGATAGACGCTGCATCGCACATTGCAAACATAATGAAAAAAGTCAGGATTGACGAACAGGCTGCACACACCCACACACACACACCAGCTCACACCCCCACACACAAACCCACACATACACCCGAAAGGAGAGAAAGCAGACACGGTGCTCCGTGCTATTGGTGGAATGAGGAGATCAGCCGACTGAGGAAAGTCTGCCTCTTAGTGAGACAGCGCTCGCAAAGAGCATGGCACCGCCCAGACTTTGAGGAGAAACCCAAAATCTTCAAAAGAGCTAAGAACATGCTGAAGAAAAGCATAAAAAGAAGCAAGGCCAAGGGCTTCCAACAAATATGCGAGGAGGCAGACATTGACCCATGGGTTACGGCCTACAAGACAGCCACGAAAAAAATACAGAGCGCAGTAACTCCACGTGTTACGTGCCCTACTAAGCTCGGAAGAATAGTCTAGGCGCTGTTTCCCCAGCACCCACCACTCGAACAGGAGTATCCCACAGATGCCACGGACCTAGAGCAGGAAGTGTCTGTTGAAGAGGTGATGGTTGCATGTAAGCGCATTGGTGACAAAAAGGCTCCAGGGCCGGACGGCGTACCCAATAAGGCTCTAAAGCTCGCGATCGCAACCAGACCAGACGTATTTGCTGAGACGTTTCGAAGATATCTGCTGGAGGGAGCTTTTCCAAAAAGGTGGAAGCAGCAACGGCGCTTATCCTACTGCCAAAAGGAGGTAAGCCAGCCGATGACCCGTCAGGATATAGACCGATCTGTCTCCTAGACACAATGGGGAAGATTCTGGAAAGGATCGTATATACTCGACTTTTGGCAGTAGTCGATGAAAAAAAGGCCCTATCTAAATCCCAATATGGATTTCGTAAGGCAAGGTGGACGCAGTCAAGGCGGTTGTCGATATTGCAACCAAGGCTATTGAGGGAACTCGGTGGAGATGGGGCACCAAGGAATACTGTGCGGTGGTAACACTGGACATCCGAAATGCCTTTAATTCGGCTAGCTGGTCGCGGATACTACGGGCGTTAGCACCAATTTGGAGCACCTACTTACCTACAACGGATCATATCTAACTACCTGTCAGACAGAGTGCTAGTGTATGATACCGAGGAAGGCCCAAGGCGTTACAGCTGATTGGCAGGCGTTCCACAGGGGTCGGTTTTGACCACTTCTGTGGAACATAAGTATGACGAGGTGCTAAGAGTACAACTACCCCAAGGCTGCAAGCTGATAGGTTTGCGGATGACCTAGCGCTCGTAGTTGTAGCAAAGGAAATTGGACAGCTGGAGTCAGTTGCAAATGCGGCGATAAGACGAGTGGGCAGTTGGATGAAGGAAGCGCACTACAACTAGCAGGTCAAAAAACGGAGGCTGTGCTTATCACAAGCAGGGAAGAAGATAGAGTTTACGAACATACTGTGGACAATGTACTTGTGAACTCGAAGGAGTACATAAAATACTTGGGCGTGATGCTGACAACAGGATGGGCTTTGACCCCATGTCGAGTATGCTAGCCAAAAAGCTTCCAAAAACAGAGAGCCCTTTCGTGGATGCTACCCAACATAGGAGGGCCCAGAGCTGGAAGGCGACAACTACTGGCTAGAGTAGTTACCTCGGAGCTGCTCTATGCCGCACCAATATGGGCGTCTGCGGTGGCGAGAACAGGAGCCTTCCAAAGAAGCTTGCAACGCCTTACAGACTAAGCGCACTTCGAGTGATATCCGGATTCCGGACGGTCTCGGATGAGGCAGCCTAAGGGGCGAGCAGTGATGGAAAGTCCGGTGACGATCGACGCCATTCGAAAGTCGGAAAGAGTTGCGTCTATGGCTACATGGCAGGCGGTGGAACATGGCCACAAACGCAAGATGGACCCACAGACTAATTCCAAACCTGGAGGAATGGATTAGAAGGACGGAGGGGGAATTAAACTTCCACCTAACTCAGTTTTTCACTGGTCAATGGAGGATATAGAGAATACCTGCACAGGTTCAAGCACGAAGACACACCGGAATGTCCGGCCTGCCCAAACGAGAACGAAAATCCACATCACGTGTTGTACCGCTGTATAAGGTACAGGACCAGGCAAGAGTTTGTACCACCCATCGAGGACCTCGTCATCTACATGTTAGAATCAGATTCCAACTGGAGAACCATTGGCGAGCTCATTATAGGCATCCAGAGCGATCTGAGAAGATGCGAACGAGAGCGACGCACAACGCAGAGTGCCTAAAATAGGCAACCCATCCCCGCGAAGTAATACTTAACGGTGATCCCGCGGGGAATGAGGTGTGCAGTTGTGAGGGGTGTAAAAAAAAAAAAACACCCGTACACATGAAGAGGCGATCCACTTTTGACGCTGTGGGCAAGCTCTGTGAGACAGCCAGTCGAGCGATCGAAGGTCAACGATGTCTATGAGTTGCCAAGAAATACTGTCTGGTGGCAACGTTGGACAATAAGAACGCGTTCAACATGTGGCCAGGTGGAGTTGCATTATGAGCGCACTGATCAACGCTGAAGTTCTAGCGTACCTACAAATAATAGTGCAGGACTATTTCCGAGACAGAGTGCTGACATATGAGATAGACCACTGCCCCCTGCGCTATGCAGTGACAGGAGTGAGTAGCACAAGGTTCTGTTTTAGAATTATTGCTGTGGAACCTAATGTACAATGGTATACTGCAGCTTGACCTCCCGGAAGGCGCAACAGCTATAGGCTTTGCGGATCACATAGCCCTAGTTGTTGGCAATCACACCACAAACACCGAGGAAACCTGCAACAGAGCGATAACCACAGTCAGCGAATGGCTCAACAGCTCAGACTCGACGCTGGCTGCTCAAGTGGTGTCAATAAGCAGCAGGAATAAAGTAGACTCTCCCACCATTCTTATAGTCAGCTCTACAATAACATAGCGACCACACCTGAGGTATCTTTGGGAAACGATCGACCATAGGCTGAGCTTTAAGCAGCACCTCTTGGATGCGAGCAAAAAGGCCAGCACGACAGCAGCGTCGCTGGCGCGAATAATGGCCAACACCAGCACCACGGCAGCCGAGGCGACTACTCCTCGCTAATGTAGTAAGCTCTACACTCCTTTTTGCAGCACCAATATGGGCAGAAGCAACCCGACACGCGCTCTGCCAACTCGGTACGACGCTTATGAGCGCTGCGCGTGAGTTGCTCATTCCGAACAGTCTCCGATGATACAGCATTGGTGATAGCTGGCATCATCCCACTGGATCTCGCGGCTCGTGAATCTGCCGTTTGTAACCTGGTGAACACATGGCCACAGTAATTTTCCAAAATTGCGCAGCTGAAAGGCAGCGCAATTCACTTCATTCAAGGAGAGAACCTAGAAGAGCCTTTGGGCATTCCCCCGTCAAAGTGATACCTAACGGTGCTACCGCCGGGAATCGGGATGGGGGACTGATGACAATTGCGGGCACATAAAGCCCGCATTAGCCCGAGACCAAATAGCAGTTCGTCTTCTCCTCTCTTGCGAGTATTTTTGTTGCTGCTACATTTTAGCATTGGTACTACTTATCAGTGCCCGCATATAGATGCGCATGAGGCGCATTTGTTGTTTGTTTGCGCGAAGGCGTATGACCCATCGAGGACCTCGTCAGCTACATGTTAGAGTCAGATTCCAACTGGAGAACCATTGGCGATCTCATTATAGGCATCCAGAGCGATCTGAGAAGATGCGAACGAGAGCGACGCACAACGCAGAGTGCCTAAAATAGGCAACCCATCCCCGCGAAGTAATACTTAACGGTGATCCCGCGGGGAATGAGGTGTGTAGTTGTGAGGGGGTGTATTTAGTACGTAGTCGCCAACGTTATTGGTGAATCGTGAATACTGTTGGAACGGGCCAGCAGTATCTTTTGAAGATTTACATCCTCCCATAGCGAATCCATGGAAAAAAAAAACACACACACACACTCTATATACGCACACACGCACGCGCAATCGCGGTAACTGAGAAGAGATGCGCCCCCTGATCGCTGGCAAGAGACTCTTGCACACTGGGAGAGATGATGCAGAACTGCTACAAACGGTCTATGGACAAGACGGATAATACCGGACTTACGACCGTGGGTTTGTAGGACGCACGGGCAAATCGACTTTTACGTGCCGCAAGCACTGACGGGACATGGATGCTTTAAGTCCTACTTGTTTAGGTTTAAGCATGAGACAGATCCTTTTTGCACACTTTGTGCAGGGATCCCAGAAGACGCTGAACATGTCCTTTTTGTCTGTCCTAGATTTGCTGCTGAACAGGAAGAGCTAAGGTAAGAGATTGGGAGTCAATAGTTCATAGTCAATGACTTGATGGGTATTTTACTTAGCTCGCAAAACAACTGGTCTGATTCTAGCAATAATGCAGCTGAAAGACAGCGCAGAATAACATCAAATCCTAGATAGGAATCTAGTGGAGGCTTTCATGACAGCTCTCCCTCGTGAAGTAATACTTTGCGGTGGTACCGCGTGAGGGAAACGGTGATTAGGGGTGGTTTTAGTGGGTGAGGCAGTCCCAAGTCCCACACTATCCAGCTTTCAATGCAGACAGACGGACAGACGGACATGGCTTAATCGACTCGGCTGTTGATGCTGATCAAGAATATATATACTTTATAGGGTCGCAAATGCTTCCTTCTACCTGTTACATACACACATACACACTCACACTCTAACATGCGACACACGCACGCGCAAACGTGGTAACTGACAATGCAAGGCCCCCCTCTCTCCCACAAGCAAAGTTGATTCGTTTATAACTTCGGTGTTTTTTGTCCGATCTTATTGAATAGATATACTTTATAGGGTCGCAAATGTTTCCTTCTACCTGTTACATACTTTTGCATCGCCCTTTTCCCATTTTGAAAATTCAGCTGAAGTGGGTGTTATAAACATGGT
Source organism: Lordiphosa collinella (assembly GCA_018904265.1). Classification (NCBI taxonomy): domain Eukaryota; kingdom Metazoa; phylum Arthropoda; class Insecta; order Diptera; family Drosophilidae; genus Lordiphosa; species Lordiphosa collinella. The sequence continues at coordinate 5,213 of JAEIFV010001382.1, forward strand.
AAAAATTGCTTTCAACATGAATAATTCTCCCAATATTGATTTGTGTTTTTTTGATACGGGTAGCGCCATTAGCTTAATCCAACATTCCACATTACCACAAAAACTTGATGAGAATGAACTCGAAAAGACTTGGAAATTTTTTATTTTTTTGGCAAAATTTTTATAAACTTATGGCAAAATATTGATCAAAATTACTTTTCTTAAAGTTACAAATGAATTGCTAATTTACGTTGTTCCAGATCATTAAGTTAAAATTATGTTTTATAAATGAGATTAAAACTCCTCAAATTGAAATTGCAGCGAATAAAGTGTATTTACAGTGCCTTAAAGAATAACAAAATTGTTACACAGTGTGATTTATGCAAAAATTGTTTTCAAAAACTTCCAACATTGCTATTGAAAATAGAAAAACTTCCGATATTGCTATTGACAATAGAAAAAGTTCCGATATTGCTATTGAAAATAGAAAAACTTCCGATATTGCTATTGAAAATAGAAAAACTTCCGACATTGCTATTGAAAATAGAAAAACTTCCGATATTGCTATTGAAAATAGAAAAACTTCCGATATTGCTTTTGAAAATAGAAAAACTTCCGAAACTGCAATTGAAAATAAAAAACTTCCGATATTGCAATTGAAAATAGGAAAACCTTAGAAACTGCAGAGACAGTTATTGCAAATATAAAAACTTCAGAATTGCTACTGAAAATATTGCTACTGAAAATAGAAAAACTGTAGAATCTTCAGATATTGTCATTGCAAAAGAAAAGACCTTTGAATCGCCTGTTAAAGAGAATCTTCAGAAATTGTCATTGCAAAAGAAAAGACTTATGAATCGCCTGTTAAAGAGGTCGGTTCAGGTCCCGAAGAGTTAATGATTGATTCGGAAAAGTTTATTTTCTGTATTGAACCAACAGATAGTAAAGAGTGTTATATTGATCCAAGATTAAGTACGGAGAAAAATAAAGTTATTACTGAAGTTATTGAGAGTAAGTATTGGGATACTGTTAGTATACCAAAGATTGATCATCAGTATGAAATGAAAATTAAGATGAAATATGAAGCACCAGTGTCATGATCGCCAAGAAACCGAAAAGATGATTGAGGATTTACTAGAAAAAGCTCATATTAGACCCAGCTCTTCATCCTATTCATCTGGTATTGTGCTTGTGAAGAAAAAAGATCGAGAGAAGAGAAATGTGTAGACTATAGGCCAGTTAATAAGATGACTCTAAGAGATGGGTACCCATTAGCAAGAATCGATGACTGTTTGGACAAATTAGAGGGCAACTGCTACTTTACTATATGGGACTTAAAGAGTGGTTATCACCAGATTAATGTTGCTGAAGATTCAATAAAGTACACTGCATTTGAGACGCCGAGCAGAAAGTTTGAGTTCATAAAAATGACATTTATATTTTAAAATGTCCCGGCGGTGTTACAACGGTTCATTCAGTTTGTGCTTCAGCCAATAATAAAAGATGGAATTATTGCAGTATATATAGATGATATTTCGATAGGAACGAAAACATTCGAAGAACATGTGATTTTACTTCGAATGGTTCTGAGAAGGTTAGCTGATTTCCGCTGAGAGTTGAAGATGAGTAAATGTAAATTTTGTTTCTCTGAAATCGACTTTCTGGGCTTTACAGTCTCTAAGAAAGGTAATAGACCGAATGGTCAACACTCGGAAGCGATTCGTCATTTACCAATCCCAAAAAATACAAGAGATATATAGAAATGTTTGGGTTTATTTTCGTATTTCAGACAATTTTCGTTTTCCAGCTTGGCGAAACCTCTCAAAAATTTAACAAAGCCGGGAGTTCCGTTTGAGTTTGACCAAGAGTGCTTGTCATCAGAGCCAGTTTTAGCATTATAGAGTCCGAAAGGGAAACTGAATTGCACTGTGATGCAAGTATAAATGGGTTTTGAGGTATACTTTTTCAGAAACAAGATGATAAGAAACCTACACCTGCAGAGTCGCGATACCATAGCTTTGAGTTGGAAACGTTGGCAATTATTTATTCGCTAAGCAAGTTCAGTATATATTTAGAAGGAATACCATTTAAAATATTTACAGACTGTAATTCATTGGCTCATACGTTAAAACGAAAAAGTGTAAATACTAGAATAGCAAGATGGGCCTTGGAGTTGGAAAATTATAATTACGTAATCCAGCATCGAAGTGGTAAATATATGAATCATGGGGACACTTTAAGTAGATGTTTTGAGCCAGTGGTAGATGTTAAGAATCCGAACACTTATGAACAAATAATTTCGGTGATTGATGATGATAGCACAAATCTTCATTTAACGGCCACCCAAAACAGAGATACATGCAGCTTACGGGATAAACTGGGTTGATATATAGATAGATGAAAAATGGGTCGTTGTTATTGTATGTGCCTTCTGAAATGGAAACGAATATTATACGGGGTCTGTACATGAAAAATTATGTCGCATTTGATCAGAAAAATGCATTACTGAGATTAAGCGTCATTATTTGTTTCCAAATATGGAGAGTAAGGTTGATCATTTTAAAAGAAATTGTCTAAAATGTATTTAAAATGTTTACGATTCCAAGACATGCGTCAAGTCGCTCATTGCATAATATTCCGAAGAAACCTATTCCTTTTGATACTTTACATATTGAACATTTTGGGCCCCTTCCGACTTTATTATCAAGGAAGAAACACTTATTTGCCATAGTTGATTCGCGGTAAATTCAACGAGTACAAAGGAAGTAAAACGTAAGCTTACCAAATTTTTTGAGAGTTTTGAAGAATCACATTTGTATAGTAATAAGTATTATAATAATAAGTATCAGGACAATAAATTAAGTTGAGAACTAGTTCCAAAGAATCAGCACCAACCGCCCGACTCAGAATATGGGCACACTGCCCAAATGGGCTGAAATACATGAGAGTGAGAGAGACAGAAAGTGACGCCAACGATCGTGGGATTCTGCAGCAAGTTCTAGGAAATGGCGGCCAAGCTGATCAATAGAGTTCTGGGCCCCAAGCAGTGCGGACGTGAAAGTGCAACGCGAGTGACTTAGTAAAAATTCGACGACGCAGTGGTGGACACACACACGTGACCACAGAGAGAGAGCAGGGACATCGAGACTACCGGCCAGCACATCACAACCCACACGCCACCCAGCAAGAGACGCCGGCGCCCCGCGACATAGATAACGACACCAAATCCCCAGTGCCCACCCTGGGACAAGCGTTACTCCGGCCAGCAGCGGAGTCCTGGATGAGTTTTAAGTTGTTTTCAAAGGAATTATGAGGTAAGCGGTCAGGGCCACGAGCATAAGTATTGAAAAAAACGAATAGTGGAGTGCGGCATAGGCCACCTTTTTGTCAAACTAAAATCCATTTGAAGAAAATATAAAAGGAAAAAAACCCTCCCAATATAACAGTTTCAACACGTGTGTAAATTTTATTAACTCACGCCCACTCAGACCGACCGCCATCAGTGCACAGTGTATATACCATATAGCTCCGACACCCGTGTTTCACATTATGGGGTATTAAAGTGTCTAACGAAAGTGCATTTCTTTATCAGCCCACAGGATACACATGTATATATATCGCGTACCCTCTTCTATTGCCCAAGATCTTTTTCCTCGTTGTATATTTACCCGACTCCGAAGTGTCCGCACTCAGTCTGTACTCCAGTTTCTCTTCACAAGTGTCTTTCTAGATATCTTTGGAACAGGGTCGATAACCTACACCTAATTTTACTCTCCGAGGAAGCTTAGTGACTTTGAGTGAACAGGGTTGATACCCTACTTTCAGCTTTTGCTCCTAAGTTATTACGAGCCGGTTTCGGAATAGTTTCAAAGTCATACATAGAGTTCCCCAAGACCTAACCTAGTTTACCACACGTGTTACTCGCGCTTCAATCGTGCTCTGACTTACTTTCCTTTTCCATTTATCGCTGCATATCGGTGTCCTCTGATCATCGACGACGCAGCGGTGGACACACACACGCGAAAGGGGAAATCAAGGAACTGGTGTTACGTAAGACCCCAGGCATTGACAACATTGACAACAGGACAATGAAGCTCCTGCCAGATAAAGCCATATTGTTCTTGGTGCTCATCTTAAACGCGGCTTTGAGACTAAGCCATTTTCCAACTCCCTAGAAGAAAGCCAGAATTTTTTTCAAGAATGAAAAACCACCATCCTGCCTTGATTCCTACCGGCCGATAAGCCTACTATCCACCCTTGGAAAGATCTTCGAGCGCTGTATCCTTCGAAGAATGCTTGATATTCGATCTATTCGAAAAGCCATACCCGATTTCCAATTTGGCCTCCGACTGAGCCATGGAACTCCCTAACAATTACATCGAGTGGTCAACTACATCCTTGTAGGGTACGACGGGAAAGAGTACGTAGTGGCAGCTTACTTTGACATCCAGCAGGCCTTCGATAGAGTGTGGCACGCAGGTCTGCTCTCGAAGATCAAGAAACTTCTTCCGCCCCAACTGTACCTTCTAATCAAGAGCTTCCTAACGGACAGAGCTTTTGAGGTTGCACAGGACGGAGCGACATCCCAAACAAGAACAATTCTGGCTGGTGTACCGCAGGGTAGCGTATTGGGTCCTACGCTATACTCCCTATTCACTCACGATATGCCCAGAGCCTGTAGCGTTCCGCTTGAAAACCCCGAAGATCTTCTAATTGCAACATTTGCTGATGACACGGCCATACTTGCCCGCAACAAATGCATATACTCAGCCACAGACGCCCTTTAGCAATTGGGCCGGTAGATGGAATATTGCCATAAACACGGACAAGCGCGCTTCGGTGACTTATTCCACCCGTCGTGACACCTGCCCGGGAGTATTTTTGCACGGTCAGCTTATGGAGCATAAAGCAGCCCATAAATACCTTGGGGTGACCCTGGACAGGAGACTTACCTTTGCACAACATGCCACGACAACAGCTCAGGCAGTGGCTGCCAAAGCACGACGCATGGGGTGGCTCCTGAACTCCAACAACAAATTGTCACTCAGGAACAAAGTCCTAATCTACAAGGCTATTCTGGCTCCGATATGGAGATATGGCCTACAAATTTATGGTACAGGCGAAAATCCTTAGACGCATTACGGGAGCTGAATGGTACCTGAGAACCAGGGATATTGAAAAGGACCTTGGAGTTCCCATGGTTGGGGATGGTATCAACAAACAGGCCGCCACTTACCTTGACAAGCTATCTCACCACCCCAACAAACTGGCTAAAAACTTGTTAAGAAAACAGAGAATCCAAGGTGTACGTCAAAGAAGAAGGTTAAAGAGAGTCTTAGCCAAAGACCTGAACTCACGGCGACTCTAGCAGGACACCATTTACACCAAATTCTCACACTTTCGCACTTAATACCTACATTAAAACACTTTTACATTATCGGTAAGCCCAAATGGACACTGCCAAGTACTGATAAAACACAATATCACACTAGTATAAGCGGCCAAAAAGGGTAGCAGAAGGCTAGTTACAATAAATGTAATCTATAAGAAAAAAAAAATAAACGAAAATGTTAATTTTTTATGCATGAAGTCACTTTTCTAGGGCATAAAATGCACAGACAAAGGAATCTTGCCCGACGGCAAAAAATATGATGTCATTCAATTATCCAATCCCACATGATGCGGACAGCGCTAGCAGATTTGTTGCATTTTGTAATTATTACAGAAGGTTTATAAAAAATTTTGCCGACTATTCCCGTCACATAACAAGATTATGTAAAAAAGATGTAAAGTTCGAATGGACAACTGAATTCCAAAAAGCCTTCGAACATCTAGAATCGGCACTAATGAGCCCAACTCTTGCAATATCCAGATTTCAGCAAAGAATTTTGCATAATTACAGATGCTATTAAGGGGGTCTTCTCATTCAAAACCCGTTTTTTGGACCCTTTTTCAAAAAATTCTTATTTGAAAACGCAAAGAATAATTGAAAAACTTTTTTTATTTATTGTATTACAAAAGGTTCAAAGTAAATAAAAAATTTTTTTGCCTCGATACGAGGGCTGTTCAAAAAGTAATGAGACTTCAAAGTTGGTGGTGAAAAAAAAGGTGTCGTCATGGCGGCCACGATTCCGGTTCTCCGGAGCGTCCGAAATGAAAAAAAAAACGGGGTTATAATCAGTATAGATGTAATTCTCGGCTGAACCTCAAACTTAATTTTGGGATTTTTTTTGACAAAAATGGCGGCCATTCAAAAAAAAATTTTAATTTCGGGCTTTTTTGTAGTTTAGTGTAAAAAAAAAATAGTAAAAAATTTTTTAAAATTATGGTCGAGGTTCAGCCGAGAATGGTGACATTCTGCGTCGATTCCACTTTGTTTCATGAAAATCGGTTCAGTTGAACTGGAAATCATGGCCGCCAGTTCGAAAAACGTGGTTTCGAGATAAACGCTTTAAGTTTGCAGTTGCTTGGGAATTTAGGTCACATTGGGTCACTAAAAGGACTATATCTCCTAAACTAATTCGAGTTTTTGAAAATCCTTTTGGGGGGATATTTTTGAAAATCCAAGCTATTACTAAATGCAAAAAAAAAAAAGTCGAAAAAAAAAAGTTGCTCAATGAGAAGACCCCTAAGCAAGCATGTGGAGCAGTCCTAACTCAAAACAACTCCAATTGAATGGACTCCAGCTTTCCAGCTCCTTTTACAAAAGGCGAAAGCAACAAAAGTACAACAGAACAAGAACTATCAGCTATTCAATGGGCAATAACACATTTCAAGCCATATATTAATGGAAGACACTTCACTGTGAAAACAGATCACAGAGCACTTACCTACCTATTTTCAATGGTAAGCCCCAGTTCCAAACTAGCACGCATGAGACTTGAATTAAAGGAATATAATTTTACAATAAATTTGTAAAGGGCAAAGATAATTATGTAGCCGATGCGCCATCATGAATTACAATCACGGACTTAAAAAATATCCAAGCAAACAATAAAATTATGAAAGTCACTACCAGAAACCAAAGTAAACAAAAATTCCTGCGCAGGAAAAGAAAACGAAAAAGTAGATTTGCATAAGCAAACGAAATGTAGGTACGTGTAGGTAGGTGAGGTTCGAAAAGTAGTGACTTTGCGATTAACGTATTCAATATGCTTACTAAAGCATGGGAAAAAATGTATAGCAAGAACTGACATTAGCGATATGTACACCAATTAATCACAAGGTCAGTTCCTTCAAAGGCCGAAAAAGAAGCCGGTATACAACACCACTAAAAATAGCTAGATTAATGTTAGAATCCCATAATCAAAAACAAAAAATAAACTACGACAAAAATACTTCAAATTTTGTGTTAAAAATAGGAGATCAGGTTCTATTGAAAAATGAAACAGGTAGAAAGCATAAAAGAAAATGAAAATATAATTTTTTCAAATAATAAAAAATAAAAAGCAAATCGTACATAAGGTTAGGTTAAACATTTTATATTTCATAATCACTTCATAATATGGCCATATACGAGGTGTCAAAAAGTATCGCGAATTTTTAATTTTTTTGTGGCGTTATGTTGGTATTCTTTTCGACGAGCTCGTCAATTTTGAATGCTCACTTAATTGTTGACAGCTGCTTTGCTTGCACGTGTGTTTTGGATCGTCTTTGATTGTTACCTATTCAAAAAAATGAATCAAAGAACCTGTATCAAATTTTGTTTGAAAAACGAAATTAAGTGGATGCATTCCGAATGTTGACTGTGGCATACGGAGAAGCTACCTTGGACCGAAGCAACGTTTATCGGTGGTAGAAAATGTTCTCAGAAGGCCGAGAAGATGTGAACGACGAAGAGCGTGCCGGACGCCCGAGCACTTAAACAACAGACGAAAAAACTAATGAAGTGGAGAAAATGGTATTGGCTAATCGTCGAATCATCGTTAGAGAAGTTGCTGAAGACCTAAACATATCGATTGGCTCGTGCCATTCGATTTTTATCAATGATTTGGGCCAAAAACAGCATCGCATGATCATTGCTAATGAGATGTTAAACTCTGTCCGCGACGACCCAAATTTGCTCCAGAGGGTCATAACTGGTGACGAATCGTGGGTTTATGGTTATGACGTGGAAACCAAAGCTCAATCATCTCAATGGAAGCTGCCGCACGAACCAAGACCGAAAAAAGCGCGCCAAGTTCGGTCGAATGTGAAAGTTTTGCTGACAGTTTTCTTCGATTGCAGGGGCGTGGTGCATCATGAGTTCTTGCCACAGGGAAGAACGGTCAATAAGGAATATTACCTGCAAGTTATGCGCAATTTGAGCGAAGCAATCCGCCAGAAACGCCCGGATTTGTGGAAGAACAAAAATTGGCTTTTGCACCACGATAACGCCCCTGACTCACATCGTTGCTTGTGCGCGACTTTTTGGCCAAAAACAACACACTAATGATGCCGCAGCCACCGTATTCCCCCAGATCTTCCCCCCCTGACTTTTTCTTGTTCCCCAAACTGAAGAGGCCCATGAAAGGACGACGTTACGCTGACGAGATAAAGACGGCATCGAAGGAGGAGCTGAACAAGATAAAAAAATGATTTTTGAAGTGCTTCGAAGATTGGAAAACCGTTGGCACAAGTGTATAATATCCCATGGGGATTACTTTAAAGGGGACAAAATAGATATTCATGAATAAATAAATAATTTTTGAAAAAATACAAAATTCGCGATACTTTTTGAACACCCCTCGTATGTGTTTTCTTAGGGATCACCGACCTATCCTTGGGGTCTTGCGGCATGGTGATCAGGTAGGGTGGGCAACATCTCTTGTCGCAGCATCATCAGCGCAGCATCACCGACCGCATTGGCCAGTGCAAGATCATTAGCACTGGCTTCTTTCTGTTTAGTCGCGTAATGTCCTTTCTTTTATGATCTTTTCATTCCTTTCTTCTTTCTAGCAGTCTTCTTTTTCTAATGAGGTTCCGCTGGCCTCCCGTATGCGGAAGTGTGTATCTGCTGTTGGTTTAATGGACACAGGAGCAGATATTAGTTGTGTCGGTGGACGTTTAGAGGAACAAATTATCCAAAGAAGGATACGAATAGCAACTACTGCTTGACACTGATGGAAAGAAGCAAGAAGTCGTAGGTCGGCTAAAAACCCAATCAAATATAACAACATAGTTAAAGATCTGGAATTGCATATAACTCCAACTCTTAACCGAGAACTGTATTTAAGGACCGATTTTTTGACATATCGTTTGCCACGTTTTTCACATTACGGCCCCGTGAGTGTTAGCCACACTCACACCTTTTTATACCCTCTTTACTCGTAGAGTAAAAATGTTAAATAACACCTACAATTTTGAATATATTACGCTCATATTTTGCAGGGTAGTTTATGTGCCCAATATCTACAATCTCTGAAAGTTTCATAAAGACCGGATAATAAATGGCAGAGTTATAAGGGGTATAAGAATCGTTGCATACTTTTTGGCCATACGTGCGTTTTTCACATAATGCTGAAATGGTCACATAAATGTTATTGCTCTGTTAATATAACGATATTTAACACTAATCGCCCAGAGTGACAGGTATATCGAAGTCGGGCAGGACCGACTTTAACTTACGGTCTCGTTTTTTGTTTGGAATGGGATTGGATGGATCAGATGATGAACAAAGCCCTTCAGTGTACTCAAAATATATTAAGCTTGCACCTAAAAAAATCAATATCAATTTAATACACTTTGTCTCCAATTGAAACTATAACCAGTATCGTTTTTTAGTATCAATAGAATTCTAGAGAGTATCAAAATGATCATTTGATTGTTAAATTTATACAAATTTGAAACAAACACATTTTTTTGAAAGTTCGAAAATTCGAGATGCTATGCACTGAAATTTAACCTCAAACTTGATAAGACAAAATATTAACTTGAGAAAAGCTAGTATCAAGGTGATACCAAAACTTTGACAGTCAAAATAGCAAAATAATAATTGTTGGTATCAAACTGATACTAGTTGGTATCAATCTGATATTTTCGAAATAACATGTTATTACTTTCGAAAACATCAACTTGATACTTGGAGTAATAAAGAAAAAGCTTCGTATTTTTCTTATTTTTAGGAAATTTTTCTCAATTTTAGGGCTTTATATTTGTAGTGTCCGAGTTACAAATATTAGAAAATTTCAACAAACTTTTCGACCCACCCACGCATAAGTTGCAATTATGCTGACCAATAAGAACAAGCCACGTATACAAGCGATCAGACCATTTTCCAGTTATTTAAAGAGGAAGAGACCCAAAGCTGTAGCATATAACGAAGATACAGAAGGTGGTGATGTGGCGGCTAATGGAGCACGCGGCTATTCCCGGCTGTTTGTTCGTTGGGTAGGGTTCATTCTTGATTCCAATAGGCCACTTGCTGTCAGATGTGCTCAAACATATTTAAAATTTCGCGAGCACAAAAAAACAAAAAAAACTATCTAAACAAACCAAATAATCCCCATGTCCGATTCGGCAGACGAAAAGACTCACTTAGCCGGTAGTAGATAACTGACAGGATAAAAGACTACTTACATGACTTTTCGCTGATGCCGTTGCGAATAATGATGGAGAAATAGGGCTGTGCAGGTGTACTGCAACAGCAGATGATCACCTTAAGCCGCATGACCTTTTTTGGCCGGTGATACCTTTTATATTTATCTTTCCCTATCCGTAATCCCTAGAACATTTTCGACAATACTTCACAAAGATTTATTCTAATAAATGACTCCATTATTTCCAACCTTAAAAGCATTTTAAATTTATATAGGTATTTGTATAAAGGATTAATTTAATATAAATAGTATTTTATAAAAATTAAGAGAGGGTAAGCATAGAGGGTTACAGTTAATGTTAAGGAAATCTTAGCTCTAAAATAGAATAAATTGGCTCTTAAAAATTCATTTAGTTTTATAGATTGTAATTTATAATTAAATTTAGTTTTAAAAAATTTATTTTAATATAAGCGAAGCAAAAAAGAAAATTATTCAATCATGGCCAAGCCGTTTCTCAGCAATGTCGAGGAATCAGTTCGAGTTTGGCAAGAGAGAGGAATACGGTCTCGTCGAACTTGTAAGATTTTTTGTGTGGTTTCGTTCTTCATTTTAAATAATAAAATAAAACTGCCGTAAGCAGATATGTAACTTAATAGCCTTCACTCCACCGTTGAGAGCGCTTCCAGTGCACTATGGGGAAAATTACCACTCTATCTGGAATTCATTATTGTGAGTTAACCAAAAAAGATTTTTCACTTCGATTTTTTTTTATTAATTTGCTATAGACCATTAAAAGCTATTTTAGAAAACTGGGTTGTCAACGCCGCTTCCGCACAAAAAAATAAAAAAATATTGTTTTACGTTCATTTTTAGATATAAACTTTCCAAATTCAGTCACCTATTCGTGGAAGCCCCGTTTTTTCCATGATTTGCCTTGAGTGCACAATAATCTTATGGAGAGTTGGTATCATGGGAAGCCATGAATAACTGTCCACAGTCATATCGCCAGTTTGGTGACAGTATGCCTTGATTTTTTCTAAATTTATTGGCAACTGACAGGACAAACATATCAAAATGATCCTCAGATTGGTGATAATTTGTTGATTAACTCCAGTTATTTCAGAAAATGTTTTGAAGTTTGCAAATGCGCTACGTGCAGTGTTACCGGTATTTGTATTTTCAAAGCCCCCTGCTTCGGCTTATCGACCTTCAAAGCGAGTTTTGTCCAAAACATTTCCTCTATATTTGCCTTTCGCTTTAGCATCGCTATCTTGTCACATGGAGTAGCAATTTGCCATTTTTTAAACCTCAAGCTTATACCCAGCATGCAAGACGAATTCAAAAAATTCGTACGCAGCAATGAAATCGGCTTACTCCATATTTCAGATTGTCTAAAACTGGCACAAATTTGAAGAACCTTTAATATGGGGCATGATTGAAATGATTTTGTGTCCGTGAAAGCATTCGGAACTTCCATCAATGGCTGTGAGATATGGACTGAATCTACATATACACACTGAGTATCATTTAAAGATACCTTGAATTTCGTTGATTTCAACTTTTCAATTTGTAATTTTGTGTTCTCTTTTAAAAATGACTTCTTTTGTTTCTTTGAGAAACTCCAATTTTAGTGGACGACAAAACCTAAAAGACTGAGGGGTGCGGATTGCTCCACAACAAATTTCCGGATGAGGCATGAGTCTTTGTCACACGATCTCTTATCTGCGTATGCCTGGTTATAATTCGCCTGTCCAGTACTTCAATCGAACCGTAAATGTCAATCAGCTCAGCAGATTAAAAAATCAGTATGCTGATTGGCCAATACACGATTGATAACATCTTTTTGAAGTGTCACAATCCGAAAAGCCGTGTGTTCCAAAAAGTCTTGCAGAGAGACCTTGGCTACAGTCTCTGATACATCAATTTTGTCTGGTCTGTATTGCTTCTTTTGCTCTGCCACATTTTTTATAAATTGGGAAAATATCCACATTTCACTTACAAATGTCATCTCGGACAATACTGTTCTTGGTCAATCCTTGATCCCAAATTAACGCCGATGCTTCATCTTTGGACGCACTTAATAGGCTGATCAATGGGCTTTGACAATCCTTCCTGACTTGCTTGGCTTTTTCCGGGGTACTTGCAAGTATTTGAAGAACTGTAGCCAGATCATGTAGTCCTGTTTCCGGGCAGCATGAACTAGCAAGAAAAACATCATCACCTTGAATTTGGATAGTTCCGGCAGTCGAAAAGACACACTCAGCCGGTAGAAGACAGCTGACAGGATAAAAGTCTACTTACATGACTTCGCTGATAACGTTGCGAATAATGATGGAGAAATATGGCTGTGCAGGTGTATTGAAACAGCAGATGCCCACCCTTCCGATGATCACCTGATGCCGCATGACCTTTTTTGGCCGGTGATACCTTTAATATTTACATTTCACTATCCGTTCAACCCCTTGAGCATTTTCTACAAAACATCACAAAAATTTATTCTAATAAATGACTCTATTATTTCCAACCTTAAAAAGCATTTCAAATATATATAGGAATTTGAATGTAGGATTAATATAAAATTTAAGAGAAGAGGTAACAAAAAAACAAATTTAAGGAAAATCTTAGCTCTAAAATAGATTAAATTGGCTCTTAAAAGTTCATTTAGTTTTATAGATTGTAATTTAGAATTTAATTTGGTTTTAAAAAAAAATTTATTTTAATTTAAGCGAAGCAAAAACCGAAAATTATTCAATCATGGCCAAGCCACTTCTCAGCAAATGTCAAGGAATCAGTTCGCCTGTCCAGTACTTCAATCGAATCCGTAAATGTCAATCAGCTCAGCAGAACACCAAAAACACCCAACTGGAAGCACCGAATTTTCCATGATTTGCCTTGAGTGCACAATAATCTTATGGAGAGTTTGTTTCATGGGAAGCCATGAAATAAATAATATAAAAAAAATGATCTTCAAATTGTAGATAATTTGTTGATTAATTTCAATTATTTCAGAAACGACGTGCAGTGTTACCGGTATTTGTGCCTTTCGCTTTAGCATCGCTATCTTGTCACATGGAGTAGCAATTTGCCATTTTTTCAACTCCAGCTTATACCCAGCATGCAAGACGAACTCAAAAATTCGTACGCAGCAATGAAATGGGCTTACTCCATATTTCAGATTGTCTAAAACTGGCACAAATTTGAAGCACTTCAAATTTTTATTTCCAAGGAAATCTCTTTGGTTTCAGTAGCATATGGGGCATGATTGAAATGTGTCCGTTAAAGCATTCAGAACTTTTCCATCAATGGCAGTGAGATATGGACTGAATCTTACATATACACTTTTAGTATCATTTAAAAATATTTTGAATATCGTTGATTTCAACTTTTCAATTTGTAATTTTATGTCCTTGTTCTCTTTTAAAATGACTTGTTTTTTTTTTTTGAGAAACTGCAATTTTAGTGGACGGCAAAACCTAAAAGACTGAGGGGTGCGATTGTTCCACAACAAATTTCCGGATGAGGCATGAGTCTTTGTTTCACGATCTCTTGCTCCTTGGTCAATCCTCGATCCAAAATTAACGCCAATGCTTCATCTTTGAACGGACTTATAGGATGATCAATGCGCTTTGTCAATCCTTCCCTGACTTGCTTGGCTTTTTCCGGGGTACTTGCAAGTATTTGAAGAACTGCAGCAAGATCATGTAGTCCTTGTTTCCGGGCAGCATGAACTAGCAAGAAAACATCATCACTTTGGAATTTGGATAGTTCCGCTGCTTGCAGTCTTTGAGCCCTTTTGCCTTTTGATTCAAATGGATAAAGTGGCCGTCCAACTGGTCTATTACTGTCTTTTAGAGGCAAGATTGATGTACTCTTTTATCCATTGCTAATGTCTTCTTTCAAAGTTCTTATAAGTGCTATTATATTTAAGCCAACTATAATGCAAATTGTTGCAAAATTGGTGGCTTTTTACTTTTAAAATATTTTCATCAACATTATTTGAATTGCCTTTTCTTGTTCGTGCCGGCTCCTCTCGCTATTCCACACAGCAAACAAATACACGTTGGAAAAAATGAGGTTAAAAGAGGGAAAAAGAGGAAATTAAGACCAATACCTGTTAACTCAGAATTGAAGACGCTACAACAAACACTTGGACAAACACATAAACAATTCTAAACTCTTTTACATAATCCTTTCCAAAGTTGAAATTTGTTACTAAAAATCCAGCTTTAGAAGCGCTTATAAAATGACAAAATATAAGTATAAACACGCACAACGAGAACGATTTTTTATATTAAACACACAGTGCAAACCTGCGAAATCAGTGTTCATGACTTAATTTTCTTCTAATTGAGTTGCCATCACAAAATATTAAAATCAAAACTCAATGCTGTCTTAACAGCTGTTATTCTCAAATGGGACTGTTAAATTTAACATTTTGAGTTTATGGCATAACAGTCTGGTGATTTCTTAATGCGTTAACAGCAAATTTGTGATAATTAGAAAACTTTAAAAAACATGCAAATGCCAGATAAAGTGGTCATTTGCAGTGTGGTATCGACAATTATACGAATGTCTAGGTACACAAACACATGAAAACTTCTTTTATGCTAGAAGCATCTCTCCCATTTTCTCTCTTTTCTGCATTCTCACACAATTTTGCTCTAACAAAACGAGAGCGGCTCTCTCGATCCAGATGTCGAATAACGGCACCTTAGGCAGAGAGGAATATGCACAAGTATAAAAAAACGGTAAAATCGAAGGCAGACAGAATACCTTTTTTTCTAGATTGCTTACGCCGGTTGAATTACACTTTTTCCACTAACACAAACATAAACAAGTAAGGAAGCTGCTGTCGAGTGCCCCGACTACAAAATACCCTGTTCCCTTGATTTCGTGTGTTTTTTCTTGACATACACACACACTTACACATACACACACTCCAACATACACACAAACGCATGGCATGCGGCCGCGCGAGTTACAAGTCGGAGCGTTGGACTTGGTAACAATCGTGGATCCTCCAGTGGATTCAATGGGGATTGGTGACTCGGTGGTTTGGTTGGGTGATGGTTGGGGTCGAATTCACTTTGAAGAATCAACCAAACGTAGCTCGGGGTGGTCATCTCTCGTCCTTCCTTGATCCTATCTACTTGGTGGTGTTAGCGATGGTTTGTAATAACTTTGGTTGAAATGAAGAGAACATGTCTTGTTGTTTTGGTTATTCGTACCAGTCTGATTTATTCTAAAACATCAAATGCTCGAAAACCCCTAAGTATATAAGCTGCACACAGGCAGCGAAGATGTATATAAGCTGCACACAATAATTCAGTCAAAATGTATATATGTGTAATAAATATTTAGTGTTATATTTATGTTAGTGTTATATTTCCTTTGGTTTAAATAAAATGCTTAGTGTTATATTTCCTTTGGTTTTACATTGTTGTTTTGGTCTTTCAAGTTGTTGTCGGTCTTTTTGTGTTACATAGTTGTTTTGGTGTTTTAAGTGGTTGTTGGACCACACATTTCTGTGCCTAAAATGCTGACCTATCATATTCTTGGTTATTGGCCTGCTAAGGGCCGGATGCCTGTGCATGTCATCAACCCGATCGTTTGCAATCGGCCGCGCGAGTTACAAGTCGGAGCGTTGGACTTGGTAACAATCGTGGATCCTCCAGTGGGCGGACTCAAGGGGATTGTACAGGGGCGGATTCAATGTGATCTAATATATGGATGGACTCTAGGCGGTTTAGGGGGCGAGACGGTGAAGGTGGTAACTCCTCCCCCTGGAATGAAGCGACGGCCATAGGGATGGAATCGCTGCCGGAGCGAGTGTAGGGATTATTGTTTCAGGTCTGAAGATGAAGGGCCTCTTCTTAACCAGTACGACTATGATGCCAATTATTATTACTATAATTATTAGTGTGATATATATTGCCATATTGCGGTAAGAACCTTAAACTGCATTAGTTCCTTTTGGCCCCAAATATTTGCTAATTGTAATTTGTGAAAGTTTGGTTCTTCGATAGTGTTATTGATCTGTATATATGTAATTTCTTTTAAGATTGGTTCAAGACGATCGGACATTGTAAAACTATAAGTTGAGAAGGTCATATTTTTAATATATATTGAACAATTAGAGTATTCTATAAGTGCTGATCCTTGGATTATTGGTTGTTTACCACAATCCGAATTTATTTTTAGTTCCTTTACGTTAAATAAAAATATTTTACCTTCTTCCGGCTCAAAGATTTCCTCCTCCCCTCTACTTGCTTAGCATCACAGACTGACATGTTCTCTTCTAAAAGAGACCTAACATTTCTTACATACTTATATATTTAGGTACTACTAGGATTTATGTTTTGTTAATAGGGAGTGGTATGATTCTTGCATACTTGAATACCTCATTTTCGACAATAGGGATCTTAATTTTAAAGATTATTTCTGATTCATTATATGCTTCATCCATCTTCAATAAATCGTAAATGTTTTCTTTAGTGCTTAACCTGATATTTTGTTTCTCAAAAATTACCTCAAGTTTTTCAACTTCCTCCTTTCCTAATATAAATCTGGGCACTATTCCTAGTTTCGAAAGTAGAATGCTTTCCGCTATTCTATTAAGGTGGTTATATACTACGTCTATATTATAACTCATTCTTATTACCCTCTGTATTATTGGAATTTCCAGGTCTTCTTCTCTTACTTCATTCCAAATTTTATTTTGTGATCTATCCAAAAATTCGTTAATTTCTATTTGTTCGTTATTGATAAATCGTGTGATATTCGTAAATCTTTAAAAAATATCCTTGTTAATTCCTATTTGATCATGTTTATCCATTTGTTTGAAATAAACATAGTTATATTGATTACAAATTAATCATTTGCAAGCAATGTATTAAAAATGTGATAAATATATATTAAGTAAAACTCTATACTCACAACCCGGAGGTTGAGGAAATCACCCCAACTTATTTAAATTGAAACGTTGATTAAAGTAACACGGCGTATTAACGATGATGAGAGCCTTTAATTAATGCATATAAAAGTGTAAAAGTGGTCAACGTATCCAACCCCACTACACATAATTTAGATGAGCGCACAACCACTCACCATGTATAGGTTTTTTGACAACATTTCCCGCAATCGGTATTTTATGTTTGAAGGTACCACTAAAGTAAGGGTCCATAAATGTATTATAAAAATACTCCACTACTTTGTTTTAATGTATATAACTTGACATTGCCGCGCATGGCATGTTTTAATTCATATGGTCTTGGGTGTATAAATAGTTTTATCCATATGACATGCCATGCGCGACATCACTCTCATACATAGGTTTTTGGTCACCATTTCCAGCCGTCGGTATTTTAAGCTTCGTGGTGCCACTAAAGTAAGGTTATTTTCATGTATCATGAAAAATACTCACTTATTTTTATTTAATATATATAAACTCACTAAAGCCGGCATGGCATGATTAAATTCATATGGAATTGGGTGTTATAATAATTTTACCCATATGACATGTCATGCGCGACCATCACTCCTATATAGGTTTTTGGTCACCATTTCCGGCCTGCGGTCATTTAAGCTTCTTAGAACCACTAAAGTAAGGTTATTTTCATGTATCATAAAAATTATCACTTATTTTGGTTTAATATATATAAACTCACTAAAGCCGGCATGGCATGACTAAATTCATATGGAATTGTGTGTTATAATAACTTTAGCCATTTGACTTAGCCTTGCTGTTTTTATTCATAATGCAAGCATAAATATATGAAAAAATTTTTCTAAAAAATATAGAGCACTAAATTTTTTCCAATACTTGTTTCTCCATTATTTCTTCATTAATTTAGGCATATAATGCACCAAATTTTTTTTAAATTTGCTTTCTTTATTTCATAAATAATTTTTCCCCATTAAATTTTTGTTCATTAATTTAGGCAATGGTGCACTTAATTTTTTCCAATTCTTGTTTCTCCATTATTTCTTCATTAATTTACGCATATAATGCACCAAATTTCTTTTATAATTTTCTTTCTTTATTTCGTTTAAATTATTAGCCATGCTATTTTGTTCATTAATTTAGGCTTTAGTGCCGCAGGCTCCACTCCTGGTGATGCCCTTCCGTCAATTTCTTTAAGTTTCAGTTTTGCAACCATCTTCATTAATTTAAGCTATAGTGCACTACATTTTTTCCAATACATTTTGCAGTATTTCATTAAAATTTTTTGCAATCTTATTACTTAGCGTCAATAATAAGATGACAAGACGTTTTGCTACCTTAATATCTAACGATATTGTATTATTGATGCCTTATTTATAAATCATGTGTAGTGAAAAATTATTACAGAAATGAACGCACACCGTTCACAATATATAGGTTTTTTGTCACCTTCTTTTCCCTTCTATCTTCTTACTGGTCATTTTTTAAGGCAACATGAGGTAAAATTTTCAAAAAATTTTGTTTTGATTGCAACAATGTTTTGTATTTCATAATCAATTCTTAGGCTGTTTGATTATTTTTCTTAAATAAGGCAAAACATAAGCTCATGTAAAATGTTTTAATACGAGTGCTTTTTTTGTGTCCAAAAATTTTTTATTTGATTTCTCATATTTTTTAATGGTGAGGGTTTTTTTAATTTTTATTTTTTGGTTAAAAAGATCTCCCAGGTCACCTAATTTTTTGCCTTTTTTTTTCTTCACTATGCACAATGCATATGCATATGAAAATTTTTTTGCAAAAAAAATTTTTTTTTTTCATTCGAATTTTTAGCTTTGTTATTTTTCTTCATTAATTTTTAGGCTAAAATTTTTTTCAAATACATTTTGCTGTATTTCATTCAAATTTTTAGCAGTCTTATTACTTTGCGTCACTAATAAGATGACGAGACGGTTTTGCTACCTTAATATCTAACGATATTGTATTATTGATGTCTTATTTATAAATCATGTGTAGTGAAAAATTCATTACATTTGATAGGTGAACGCACACCGTTCACCATATATAGGTTTTTTGTCACCTCTTCCCTTCTACGGTCATTTAAGCTATGAGGTATGACGAGACGTTTTGCTACCTTAATATCCAACGATATTGTATTAATGATGTCTTATTTATAAATCATGTGTAGTGAAAAATTCACTACACATGATTGGTGAACGCACACCGTTCACCATATATAGGTTTTTTGTCACCTCTTCCCTCCTACGGTCATTTAAGCTATGAGGTATGACGAGACGTTTTGCTACCTCAATATCTAACGATATTGTATTATTGATGTCTTATTTATAAATCATGTGTAGTGAAAAATTTACTACACATGATAGGTGAACGCACACCGTTCACCATATACAGGTTTTTGGTCACCGCTTCTTTCCTACGGTCATTTAAGCTATGAGGAATCATAAAAATAAAATTAGTACTAGTAATTCAACAAGGTTTTTTTTCAAAATATTATTCTTTATTTCACTTACATGTCGTAGATTCCAGAAATTGTTACTTTTAATTTTGAATGTTAACTATGAAATGTTAATAAAGACAGTTATTTAACAGAGTCGCTATATTCTACCAGGGTTACCACTGGGAGCAAGGTGTCACACAAGGATGCTGAGCATGGCCCGAGAGTGTTGGTTAGTATTTATTGTTGAAAGTGCCCACTGACAGGTATAAAAGTCAGTGACAAGCATGGAAGAAGCAGAGCACCAATAAGGTGACAGATGACAAGATTTCCTGTTGATTCATTCTGGTTTTGTAAGTCAGAGAGTGCTGACGTGAACTCGTGAAAAACTAAATAAAATCAAAGACATTTCTCGGGACTTGCTGTGCTACCAGTGCATCTTCATCATGGACCGTCTTAACGCTCTGACATCAGAAGTGGGATCCCTCCACCAGAAACTGGCAAAGTGGCGTGACTGGTCTCAAAATCGCAATTTTCTGGAGATAATTAAGGCAATGCAAGCAACTAATGCTGCCTCGACCTCGAAGAAATGCATCACGTTGCCAAAGTCCAACCCAGACATGGCAGTCGCAGACGCAGCTGCCTGGTGCAAGACGGCGGACACTATATTCAGCGAAAATCCATTAGAGGGCAGTGAACTAGTGATGACACTGGTGGTCTTTGGGGGGGGGCGCCTCGCCACGGCATTCGCAAATGTGCTACCCAGCAATGAAGTGGCCAGAGTTCCAGGAATTGTTTTTGCAACGCTTCGTGGGAGTAGAGACGTCAGCAGCCATTCTTATGAACATCTTCAATGGACGACCGAACCCAGTGGACGACCGAATGGTGGACAACCCAATGGACGACCGAACTCGGTATATGCGAGCCGTCTTGTGACGTCATTGTTGGCCAAATGGATGACTGTAAATTTAGAAGAAATAGCTGTCTGTGTTGTTCTGGCGCACGCTTCACAAATGGATCGAAGTCTGCAACGCATGCTGATAACGACGAACATTAAATGTCAAGACTAGATGCAACATCACCTAAAATCCTATGCTTTTGGAAAATCCAACGAAGTTTCCAAGTCTAACAACCCATTGGAACCAGACCGGAGGAGATTTAAAGCGTCGTAGAGCGTTAAATGTTACCATTGTGGAAACCTTGGACATAAGATGGCCGAATGTCGCAAAAGAAGATTCGAGAGAGGTCCCTAACAAACAGTAATTCGTCAAATAACAATATGTCGAACAACAAGTCATCCACAAAAGGACGCTCTGATATAACGTGCTTTAAATGTGGCGAGGCTGGACACATTGCTTCATCATGCACAAAAGGAACTTCAACTGGCGGCGGTGGATCAAATGAGAAGAGAGTGAACTTCTGTACCGTTTCTGAGCCAAGAGGAATGCTGCGACAATTTGGTGAGCCAGTTCCTTTTTGTTTTGATTCTGGAGCTGAATGCACGCTGATCAAAGAAAGTTGTGCAGAAAAATTTTCTGGGAAAAGAATCAACAATTTAGTGATTCTGAGGGGCATTGGGGATAATCCTGTATATTCCACCATGCAAATTTTAGCTACTGTCAAAATTGATCAATACCCGATAGAATTGTTATTTCATGATATTATGGATAAGTTTTTGAAATATGTTGTAATGATAGGACGCGACATTTTGGAAATGGGATTTGGAGTTTTTATTGAGATTGACAAGTTTGAAATGTACAAAACCAAAACAGTCAATGCGCTAATAAAAGAGACAGATATGAGTTATATCGAGTATTTGAATAACGATGATACCTTAAGTATTACAGATAAATCTCGCTTGATAGAAATGTTGCAAAACTATGCCGAAAAGTTTATTGAGGGTATCCCTCAAAGCCGAGTAACAACAGGCGAACTTGAAATCCGTCTCTTAGATTCAAATAAAACCGTTCAAAGGCGTCCGTATAGGCTAAGCGTAGATGAGAAAGAACTAGTAAGAAGTAAAATATCTGAATCATTAAAATCGAATGTCATACGTCCGAGTTGCTCCCCATTTGCAAGTCCAATAATGCTAATGGTTAAAAAGAAAAATGGAACCCATCGGCTATATGTCGATTATCGCGATCTTAATGCCAATACAGTCGCTGACAGGTATCCGCTGCCTCTAATTGCTAAAATATTTTTCTAGTTTAGACATGGCAAGTGGCTTCTACCAAGTACCCATACACCCTGATTCCATTGAACGCACCGCATTTGTCACACCAGAAGGACAATATGAATTTTTAGCGATGCCTTTTGGATTGAAAAATGCATCCTCGATTTTCCAGCGCTCAATTATACGAGCATTAGGTGATTTGGCGCAAACGTTTGCCGTCGTCTATATAGATGACGTATTAGTTGTGGCAAGGACAAAGAAGGAAGTATTTGAAAGGCTACAGTTGGTCTTGGAAAAACTATCTCAATCGGGGTTCTCCTTCAATGTAACAAAATGCACTTTTTTAAAAAGCAGCATAGAAAAGCAGCATAGAATACCTGGTCGAGGCAGGTGAAAACCAAGCAAGGTACAAGCGCTAGGCCAATTGCCAGACAGGTGCGACATATTCATAGGGCTGGCTTCCTTTTTCAGACAATTCGTACCAAAATTTTCAGAGCAGATGAAAGCATTGTATAATCTAACCTCCAAAAATACCGAGTTTGTCTGGAAACCAGAACATGAACATACTCGCAAAAAGATAATCTCAATATTGACTAATGACCCAGTTCTAACTATTTTTGACCCAGAAAAGCTTATTGAATTGCACACAGATGCAAGCTCGATAGGATTTGGTGCCATTTTATTGCACAAAATAGAAAATAAACCAAGAGTTATAGAATATTACAGCAAACGTACGACAATGGTAGAATCAAAATATCATTCATACGAGCTCGAAACCCTAGCAGTGTATAATGCAGTTAAACACTTTCGCCATTATTTACATGGTCATAAATTTGTTGTCTATACAGATTGTAACTCTTTAAAAGCAAGTATGAAAAAGGTAGACCTGACTCCTCGGGTTCATAGATGGTGGTCATTCCTACAATCGTTTGATTTCAGTATTGAATATAGGAAGGGAGAACGTATGTCACATGCCGATTTTTTTTTCGCGGAATCCCCTGGCCGTAAGTTGCCCATCCTCATTCAAAACTATTGAAAAGCGCATAAACATTACTGAAATAACTGACAACTGGCTTCTCGCCGAGCAGCAGCGCGATACTGAGATTACCTCCGTAATTTCTAAGTTGCGCAACAATGAATTGAGAGAGGACATGGCAAGGACTTACGAATTAAGATCAGGAATGTTGCATCGTGAGATACAAAGAAATGGTAAACAAAATGTTTACCTGTAATACCTAGAGCTTTCAGATGGTCTGTAATCAACAACGTGCATGAAGCAATTATGCATTTAGGCTGGGAGAAAACTTTAGACAAAAAGTATAGCAACTACTGGTTTGACAAAATGCCTAAATATGTAAGGAAGTTTGTGGAAAATTGCATCACATGTAAGGTTGCGAAACCACCATCAGGAAAACCACAAATTGAAACGCACCCCATTCCCAAAGTTGACATACCCTGGCACACCGTGCATATAGACATAAGTGAAAAATTTAGTGGTAAAAATGACTTAAAAGAATATGTTATAGTACAGATTGATGCCTTTACAAAATTTGTACATCTGCATCGTACACTAAACCTTGATGCAGATAATTGCATCAAAGCGGTCAAGGAGACCATCTCACTAATCGGAGTACCGGCACGCATTATAGCCGACCAAGGCAGATGCTTTGTTGGTACCAAATTTAAAGAATTCTGTTCTATGCAACAAGTTGAGTTACATCTGATTGCGACAGGAGCCAGTCGAGCAAATGGTCAAGTAGAACGTGTCATGAGCACTTTGAAAAGCATGTTGACGGCGGTTGAGACTGGTCAGCGATCTTGGCAGGATGCTTTAAATGATGTTCCGCTGGCAATTAATAGCACATCTAATCGTGTAACAAAGTATAGTCCTTTAGAATTATTAATTGGGAAGAGGCAAGACCATTAGGAATGATGACAATTGGAAGTGAGAGCAAAATTGATAGGGACCTGACCAGAATTGAAGCCATTGACAACATCAATAGAAACGCCAAATACGATAAGACTAGGTTCGACAGAAACAAAGCAAAAATTGTAAGAAATTAGGTTGGTGATCATGTCCTACTCAGGGCTGAAGAAAGAAATCAAACAAAGTTGGATCCCAAATTTATAGGACCATTCGTGGTAATTGAAATTCTTGATGGAGACAGGTACCAATTAAAATCGTTGACAAGTAAGCGCACATTTAAGTATTCGTACGAATATTTATGAGCTTTACCAAGCAATGAGGAGTCATATGATAATTTGATAGATGAATTTGAGAGACGAATCGGTGAAGATACAGTGGCACTAAGAGAGTGCGAATAAGCTCATATAAGATGGCTAAGGCCGCACCACAGTAGTCACGCCGTGCACAAGTGCTCGATCATGGCGTGCTGAAGTGGGTGAAATTGTGGCGGGGGTCGGAGGTTGAAAGAGACCTATATGGATCCGCTCCATGTAAGCGCTGCTGGGCAGCAAGAGCCTATAGACGTATGATGACACAAAGAAACGAAAAAAAGATAAAGTAGATTGACCGATAATACTCTTTCATTATGCTCTTGCTTGATAAACTAAAACTAAATAAGTGTTCAAGTATGGTTGCAATGCTACATCACTTTAATCATATAATAAATGTTTGTTTCTGTTACTGTTTTAAATAGAAAAAAAAAACAGGCAAAAAGGGACAGCCGCGAAACGCGTAGGAGAAAAGGAAAAATAAAATGGGTTTTTACATTGAACACAACAATTAATTAAATTGGCCCACCACAATACACAAAAATTAAAGTTGCCTCTAAAAAGCCTCAACAAATAAAGTTTAGAGTATTGCATGATCACAGCCTAATTTTACACACACGAGTACGTGTGAAACGTCAGGATAGCCGTGTCGTGGATCATAGTCTAATGTTACACACACGAGGACGTGTGAAGCGTCAGGATAGCCGTGTCGTAGATTCCAGAAATTGTTAATTTTAATTTTGAATGTTAACTTAACTCTGACAAACGTTAATAAAGACAGTTATTTAACAGAGTCGCAATATTCTACCAGGGTTACCACTGGGAGCAAGGTGTCAGACAAGGATTGCCTGTGCCGAGCATGGCCCGAGAGTGTTGGTTAGTATTTAGTGTTGAAAGTTCCACTACGTTGCCACTGACAGGTATGGAAAAGACAGTGACAAGCATGGGAGGAGGCAGAGCACCAATAAGGTGACAGATGACAAGTTTTCCTGTTAATTCATTCTGGTTGTGTATGTCAGAGAGTGCTGACGAGTACTCGTGAAAAACTAAATTAAATCAAAGACATTTCTCGGGACTTGCTGCGCTACTAGCACATCTTCATCTCGAACCAAATTTTCTAATTCCTCTTGCTTTTGAAAGCTTCATTTTTGTTGTAGCATAAAGTTTGTCACACAAGCTTGCATGACATGCGTAAAACTGTTTCGTCAACTTTTTCCTTCTTTAGGCGCATTACAGCTTTAAATATTTCATGATTTGTTTTGCTAAGCTGTTCGTTGACATAGAACGGAGCTTCTGATTCTATGCCAAGAATATTCAATGTTAGTGGTTGCTTAGTCTCTTTCCTATGAACCCCTATTGCTCGTAGTAGCTTTATCATCAACGCTCTCCAGCTTCACCATAATGATTGGGACTAAGACTGTGTGCCTGCACACGAGGCCGTAGAAGAAAATTTTTTTTAATTCGGAGCACAGGTGAGATATTCATTTGGAAGCAAAGATTGTTGAAGAGGGTTTTTAGATTTTCGTCCACCAGCAATGGCACTCCATGTAGTCGCAAATCATTTGCTACTACAGCAGTTGCCTCCGCGTTTATCTTCGCCTCAAGTTTTGACTCCAGCACCCCCTACCTTTGCTCTTAGTGAATTAACACTCTCTTCATGTTTTTGCAGCTGTTGCTCTCTTAGATCTTCCAGTAGCTGCACTCTTTGGGTCAGCTGGTGCGGCTCCCCCTGCATTGCAGCCATCTTGAAGCTCGCGCAGAATTCTCTCTTCCGCATCTCGCAAGCTGGAACTTATGAGCTCTGCCTGCTCAGCAAATCTCGTATTCAGGAGCTGGATGAGCATCGGTGATGGTGCATTCGACATCCTCTCAGCCTTCAGATCATTGGTGGAGGTCTCACTGCGTAGGCGTTTGGTTGCAGGTGTGTTTGATCCCTTGCCGGGCATGATTCAAGTGTATGCGTGTAGTTACGCTGGTGTGATTTTAAAAAAGTGTATGTGTATGTGTTCAAACTTAACAAGCGACGCTCAAACGTTGGAGGTTCAAAGGTTAAAGCTCGGATGTAGTTGTTTGTTACAACCAATGCAGAAATTAAAAAGTCTTTATTTTCTATTCGGCAATTGATTTGTTGATGTGTAATTTGTTGATATGAGTGCGGTAGCGAGACTTGTAGACGGTTTTACGCAAAGATTAGGGTCGGTCGATTAAGAATACTCGATATTGTAGAGCTTCTGAAAACACGTCCGCTCGCCTTGAAGGTTTGATATACACCTTCGGTAGCCCATGGCTAACGCAGTCCGAATGTCTGAAGTTAAAACGGTTGACTTGCTCAATAGTCCCGTGCTTTGCTCTAGACCCAAATTGATGTGAGGGAATCATATTTTGTGCATGGAGTCAATTTTACTGAGTAGGATCTTCTCAAATAGTTTTGACAGGCAAGGTAGCAGACTAATGGGTCTGTATGATGACGCTTGTGTTTTATCATTTCCTGGTTTCTGAATCATAATGATTGTGGACTTCCTCCACTGAGTTGGGAAGTATCCACATCGCAGAACAGCATTGAAAAGTCTTGAGATATATGTAATGGCGGGACTTGGAAGTTCCATAATCATTTTAGGTGTAATAAGGTCATGTCCAGGGAGCTTTTCTGCGATTTAGCTCTCCGAAGGCATTTTTTATTTCTAGCGAATGAACTTTGATTGGGTCAGTTTGTGCGGCGGTCGGAACCAATGGAAGTTCATAGCCATTGTTGGAGGATTTGGCTAGGAAAACATTTCTAAGGTAAGTGCAAAGACAGTTGCCTTTTCTCCGTCGCTGCGGGCCCATCTTCCTGTCTGATCTCTTAGAGGCGTGTCTACCTTTGCAGGTGGCTTTATGCTGGCGCGTGCCCTCCATAGGGAAAATTTGGTGCTTGTAGGCGATAATTTTTCGATATAATGGCTATGTGCTAGCTGCTCTTCGCTTCAGTACTTTGCGAAGTACGCTGTATTAGTTCTTATAATGAAGAGCCGTAATTTAAAGATGAAAAGGGTTTCCATTGTTCCATTGTTTTATTTAGTTTTATTTAACCTTGGATAACACTTCTGTGTTGTCTCAAGTCCGTTTTATTAATGCGTCTTAATTCTATTACAATATTTCATATGGCTAGGGACCGCGCAGCTGCTCCGCCAGTGACGCCGGCAGAGGAGCGGTCAGTGCCACTCCTTTGCAACGATCCTTTGTTACAATACCCGGATTTTATCAAACAGTTTATACTGACAACGGACGCTAGCAATGTGTCACTCGGAGCGGTACTATCACAGGGAAACCTGGGAAGCGATAAACCGGTATCCTTCGCGAGTAGAACATGTCGGATTCAGAACGAAATTATTCGACAGTAGAGAAGGAGATGTTAGCGATCATTAGGGCGACGAAATATTTTAGGCCGTACCTGTTCGGGCAAAAGTTCAAAATAATAACCGACCATAGGCCCCTTGACTGGCTTATGAGTTTTAAAGAACCAAATTCGAAAATTGTACGATGGAGATTACAACTCCTAGAATACGACTACGAGGTTATATATAAGAAGGGATCTCAGAATGTAGTGGCGGACGCTATCAGTAGAATAGAGATAGACGTCAATATAAACGATAATATATCTCAAATAGGCACATACGGAGACACAATACACTCAGCCGAGGAGGATTTAGACGACCACATTTATATCTCAGAAAAGCCTCTGAACGAGTTTAACATACAATTAGTATTCAAATTGGGTACCGAGGCAGAAAAGAAAACCACAGTACCGTTTAAAGGAAAAGTAAGGCGAGTTATTTCCGGGACAGAGTTTGACTTCAGGAACGTTACAAAAATCCTAAGGGACTTGGTAAAACCTAACAAGCTTTGCGGAGTCTATGATCCATACCCCATTTTTCGTATGATACAACTGGCCTATAGGAGATATTTCAGCCATAGTTAGACCTTTAAACTAACGAGGTGCACAACGGTGCTTACAGACCTAACTGAGGAATCAATCCAAGAAGAGCAAATTCGTAAATACCACGAGAGTTAGAATCACCGTGGCATTGACGAAACAGTAGCACACATAAAAGAGATTTTTATTTTCCTCATATGACAAACAAAGTAAGACAGACGATTAACAATTGCCATATTTGTCAAACGCTCAAATACGACAGACAACCGCAAAAGCTCATGTTTCAGGAAACCGAGACACCATCCAAACCAATGGACATACTACACACGGACATATATTCTATTAATGGCAAACAAATCAAGATCATTATTGACAAGTGTTCAAGATACGCAGCGGGCTATACAATCGGCTCAAGGGACAGTATAAGCATCTTAAATGCGATGGATCATTTTATAAGTACATTTGGGGTGCCCAAGAAAATTATTTGCGACCAAGGGGCCGAATATTCTTCTAACCTTTTTAAATACTATTGCAAACAATACGAAATAGAATTGCATATTACATCGTTCCAACAGTCGTCAAGTAACTCGCCGGGGAAAGGCTTCATTCAACATTAACGGAAATTTACAGGATTATCGTGGAAAAAAAACTAAAAATTTAAAGAAAAATTAACCACGAAAGAATCCTAACGGAGACTTTAGTGACATATAATAATGCAATTCACTCCGGAACCAAATACACGCCACACGAACTTTTCACGGCTCGTACACATCAATTTGAGTCCAAAATAACATTCGATTCGGGCCACGATTACTTGATTAAACTAAACGAGTATCGGCAGGAATTGTATCCACAAGTATTGGACTGGGTTGTTAAAATCAAAAAACAAAAAATCGATATGCTAAATGAAAACAGGGACAAACCAACAGAACTAGCACCGGAAGAAGTAGTGTTTAGAAAAGAGAACAGGAGAAATAAACTGCCTAGATTTTCGAAACATGTAGTGCAACAAGACTTGGGACCCACATTCATATCAAAGAAAGGACAAAAATCCATAAATGTAAAATACGTAAAAAGACTAGAAAGATAATGAACAAAATTAAAATATTACAGGTTAATTGGGGCCAGCGGACAAATCATCAAATTCAGACCGATTAATGGACAGCAACCCTTGCTAAGATAAACCTAGGGGAAGCTAGGATGATTTTTTTATATAAGACAAATCTACACGTAATTCATTTAACAGACTACCAAAATAATATACACAAATTTAAAGATGCGATAGAGCATTTAGGAAGTGAGGACCTAGCAAAAGAGGTACAGACAAGTCTATCAGGGAAGCTGAACCAACTTCAGGACAGATTGGCAAATCTTATGCCATTAAAAAGGCAGAGAAGAGGAATTTTATATGGATCTACTTTTTAATCATTTAAATAATGTAGCAGAGAGCGTATTGCTTTCAAAACTAAATATTGTTCCCAAATTTATTTAGGATAGAGAAGAGATAGGAAAAATCATGACACTTATGAGCAGCAAAATCTAGATATCATATCTGAAGAACATCTTTATAGAATCCCTAAACACACGACACTAACATTATATTTAAAATCAAAATTCCATTAGTAACACAAGAAAGATACGAATTACACATATTATACCACTACCACTAAACAAGTCACAATTTATAATATCTCTAAATACGTAGCCGTTAGTAAACATAATGTTGAATATTTTGAGTCACCGTGTCAAAGAGTACATCAACTTAACCTATGCGAAGTCCAAGGAAATGGAGGGCCAACGACGAACCACGAATGCATCAACAAAAGTACTGCAAGAAAAGACGCGAAACTTGCAAAACCAAAGACGTGGGGATACGAACGGAGATATTCGAACCAGAGGAGGGATACATCTTCATTTTTAATCCTTTCGTTACACAAATAGAGTCTGACTGCGGCGAAGAAAGGGAGGTCATTGAATCGACGCTGGTACAATACAGCAATTGTACGGTGAAAATTAATGGAACGGTTTTCGACGGCAAAATCTTGGCAACAGAAGAACGCGTAAATGTCTCCATTCCAGAAATCCAGAATTTAACAACCACCCTGACGATGGATGAAATCAACCTCCAGAAGCTATCCATAGAAGACATCAAAAGCCGAACGCAGATCTGGGAGATCCAAGAGAGAGA
Organism: Lordiphosa collinella; assembly: GCA_018904265.1. Taxonomy (NCBI): domain Eukaryota; kingdom Metazoa; phylum Arthropoda; class Insecta; order Diptera; family Drosophilidae; genus Lordiphosa; species Lordiphosa collinella. The sequence goes on from JAEIFV010001382.1 coordinate 35,613, forward strand.
GCGACAACGCATTTCTCTACCATTTTTGCACTTATTTTTGATCGTTGTATTTATAGTAATAATATGGATGTGCACAAAGAAGACAACAGTGCTTACTCCTGCTGACACACTGCCTATTTCCGTTCGAGCTATACCTCCGTTATGGCCCTCACTTCAAGCCAGGGGGGGAGGAGTTACCATAGCGGATCCCCTACGACGCCCCTATGCCGCCACCAAAACCCCCTAGAGGGAGGTTTTAGCGGCGACTCTGCAGAGCAGCCAAAGCAACGTCAAGTGGTCGTTTGGATACAACAATGTATCGACCATTTCCACATAACACCAAATCAGCGATCCGTACAACAACACACCCACGCTAGGGGAATACTTATTAAGGCATCGGATTGCAGCAAAAGCAGAAGCATCGGAGGATATGACACAGCCAATTCGGCATGTAGGCCAACGTCCACTCGAACCCGAGATTCCTACGAAATCGCTGACGACGCATTGGACTCTGTCAACATGTGTGGATGGACACATGTTGACCGGACACATTTTATGTTTAGCAACATTTGAATCTGTAAAACCTAGGCTAAGTCTGAGCTGGCTGCGTCCAAAATAAATCAGTCCATTTTTAAAGTTGAAACCACGAAGTTGTGTTATGTTTAATTTCAAAACGAGATCTTTTCCCGGGAAGCATTAAAAGTAAAACACAGTTCCAAATAAACAAACCAACAAGAAGAAGCCCCTCCCGACAGTGGAACATAGTCCAACTCCTGTGTTACCTCTCGGCCAAGACGGGTAACTCGCGCGATAACTGACAATGCAAGACCCCCTCTCTCCCACAAGCAAAATTGATTCGTATATAACTTCGGTGTTTATTGTCTGATCTTAGCGATCTTTTCAGAATAAATAGATATGGGGCCTTACTTAATATATGTAATGTTTGGAAAGTCTATAAAAATGTGGCTCTGACAGTCTTTTGCGCTTAAAGGGGGGAGTGGGAGGAATTTTCCAAATCTGAAACAAACTCGTATTGAATCGGGTATACACCTATCTACATGCAAAAATTTGTGGCTCTAGCTCTAATAGTCTCTGAGAAACACGCGTTTTCAATGGGAACAGGGTATAAATATCTCAGCCAGTATATCAAAAGTCACTACAAGAAATCAAAGTAGACAAAAATCCTGCGCAGGAAAATAACAAGAAAAAGTAGAATTGCCTAGGCAATCTCTAAAAGAAGCTTCAATGCCCAACATATACGAAATCATGAATAATGATGAGGTATGTAAAGATGCAGCACGTAAATATGATTTGTTTTTGAAACATGGCAAAAAGATTACTGCAAGATATGATGTTAGCGATTTGTATACTAATGGAACTCTTGACTTAGGTCAGTTTTTCCAAAGGCTTGAAATTCAAGCCGGTAAATATAAAAATCAGCCAACTCAAAGTGGCACCGTGGGAAAATATCTTTGAACAAGTTTCAATTGATAATTTTAAACAAATGGGCAATAAAATATTGAAATCATTAAAAGTAGCGCTACGGTGACCTAATTTAAAATAAAAGAAGAAAGAGAAGCTATTATGTCTACATTCCATGATGATCCAATACAGGGGGCACACAGGCATTACAAAAACCTTGGCCAAGGTCAAACGATATTATTTCTGGAGAAATATGACTCGAGAAATTGCGCAGTACATACGCAAATGCCCAAATTGCCAAAAATCTAAAGCAACAAAACACACTAAAACTCCATTGACAATCACCGAAACTCCCACACTATTGGTCCGCTACCAAAATCGAAAAACGGCAATGAATACGCAGTTACATTAATATGTGATTTAACGAAATATTTAGTGGCCATTCCAATTGCAAATAAAAGCGCAAATACTGTCGCTAAAGCTATATTCGAATCTTTTATATTGAAGTGTAGTGAGCCTACAAACGTAACTATATACATATATATATTTATACAAATAAACACTTATATCATTTTAATAAACATATGCACATACATTGTTGCACTTGAGCAATAACCCAAACACATAAATGTGTAATATGAGCATGCCTCACTCAAACTCTAACAAAGTGCAGCGTTAGCATTTGCCGCCAGCGCGTTGCTGCGGTACGTTCGAGACATACACGCACATACATATATATACATATAAGTACATACAAACGCTCACCCTCTCTCGCTAGCCAGTAAGAATATACCCATGTACGCTTAGCTTAAGCAAACCAAGGGACAGAATAAAAATGACCACAAAAGAGTGCACATGGTGCCTCACCCAAACAAAATATTTTTCAATTTCAATGTATGAGAAATAAGGGGTGGACCAAAACTATTCAAATAAAGGTGGACAATATATATATGGACAGAAAGTCAGCATACTGCCGAGCAGGTCGGACGTGTTTTTGTCGCGCTCCGGTTTAAATCGTTGTAAAAGTGCTTAATTCGGTTGTTTCAATAAACAATTTCGACCCGCGATAAGGACCCTGATGGACATTCGTAAGCACTCATGCTTATGTTATCCAAAAAGTATCTAATAGTTAATATTTAACTAAATTAAATTTTGATAAATGTCAACGCGTAATTGTTCAACAAATGCAACTGGCAAAATACCAACAACACCATGAGTCAGAGAGAACTCAATGCCCAAATGCTACAAACAGCAAAACGATCGACGACTCTCCATAACACGCAACAACATCGCTTATTTTTCGATTGTGTCCCCCGCGCAACCACCACAAGCAAAGCGACCGCAAGCTCTCATACCCCTACTCCGACTTGAGCTCCCAATGCCCCACACCGCCCCCTAAGCCACCAATGACTAGCTTTTCGTCAAGTTCAACAACCACAACAATAACGCTGACCACTGCTCAATCGACAAGCTCAACAACAACAACAGCAAGTATCCAGAAACCAACGTTCCCCACTAACCTACTTTCAAAAATGTCAACTCAGCACGACCTCCCGCAAATACAAACACAACAAAGTGCAACACCTACTACCCGTTGTATGTGCAGACTGGCATCGATCGGTATGTACAAATAAATAAACGCAAATTAAGCCCGCAAAACAAAAAAAGCGGCAACACTCCAAAGATAAACAAAACAACCGATATACCTGTGGACAAAGATCCCCTCACTGGAAATAGGTTCCAAATTCTAGGCCAACATTCTGATGCTGAGTGTGAAGAAAAAGCTCCAAATGCCCCTAAGCCAAAGCCTCCACCCATTTACATAAGGGATAGCAACTGTGCGGCGCTAGTAGCAAAGCTTGTTTCGCTAATAGGCAACAACAACTTTTATATAACATCCGTCAGCAAAGGCAATATACGCGAAACAAAGCTCCAAGTCAACACCGAAGAAAATTACCGAGCTGTCGAAAAATACCTAAGAGCTGAAAAAAAGCTACTACACCTACCAAGTAAAAAAGCAGCAAAAGGCCTACAGGTAGTTATCAAGGGCATTGAATCAAGTGTACCTGCAACCGAAGTCGCTTCTGCCTTGGAGGAAAAGGGATTCAAGGTCAAGTCCGTTATTAACTTAATAAACAGGGACAAAAAACCACAGCCACTGTCCAAAGTTGAACTAAGCCCGGAAGACACAGCTCCCTAAAAAATAATGTAGTGCACCCAATTTACAAACTACCTTTCCTATTGCACCGCAGAATAAACCGTAGAGGAGCCGCACAAACGCACAAATCCAGTGCAATGTACCAATTGCCAAGAATTTGGGCACACAAAACCAACTGCACCCTGCGATCAGTTTGTGTAGCATGCGGAGAGCTGCACAACACTGCCTCATGCCCTGCTAACAAGGAGGATCCATCTGTCAAAAATGCAGTAACTGTGGAGGTAACCACACTGCAAACTACAGAGGTTGCCCAGTCTACAAAGATCTGAAGAGCAGGATTAATACGCGCACAGAATTTGCCCGATCCAATGGAAACCTTAATCAGTTCACACCCTCGCAGTCGACCCCTGAGTCTTCTTCACCAAAGCTACGGATCGACCTTTGCCCCAACGACTACAACCCAAGGTGTTTCTTTCGCAAGCGCCTGAAACTGAAATGACTGACCCGCACCCATATCTACGGTTTCGCTTGAAATCCGAAGTGAGCCGACACTGCCATCAAAACAAGCGGAACAACCATCAAACTATAATAGCTTGAAACTATGTTTCTATCGTTACAGCAGACGCTGAAGGATTTCATGGTATTTATGCAAAGCGCAATGCAAGAACAAATGAGAACGCAAGGAATTCTCATTCAAATGCTCACTTCGCAACAATCCAAATAATGGCTCTCCTACGAGTTTCACTCTGGAATGCAAATAGCATTCCCCGCCACAAAGAAACTCACTTGACGGACCGATACAATTTTCAATTACCTGGGTATGCATTTTACGGCACAAATCACCCAGATGGCAAAGCCCATGGTGGCACTGGCATCCTCGTCAGAAGCCGCATCAAGCATTACCCACTATCAGGATTTTCGGAAAACTACCTACAAGCCACATCGATATGTGTAGAGTCTAAACGAGGCAATATCACTCTGTCCGCGGTTTACTGTCCCCCACGTTTCGCAATATCAGAAAATCAATTCATAGATTTCTTTAATACACTTGGTCAACGCTTCTTGGCTGCGGGTGACTATAATTCGAAACATCCCACTGGGGCTCCAGACTGACCAATCCCAAAGGGAAGCAACTCTACAGCGTACTCACGCGTGCATCAAACAAACTCGACTATGTATCTCCGGGAAGGCCTACATACTGGCCGGCAGATCCAAAAAAAATTACCCGATCTTATAGACTTTGCCATAACAAGAAAAGTTCCACAAAACTTGGTAACTGCAGAAGCCCTTGCTGACTTGTCGTCAGACCATTCTCCAATAATATTCACCCTTCTGGAGTGCCCTCATGTTAGAGAATATCCTCGGAGACTGACATCACACAAGACAAACTGGCTCAAATACAAAAATATATCAGCAGTCACATCGAGCTGAGCCCAACCATAAACAGCGAAGAAGACATTGAAAATTCAGTTCAAGCCCTCACCTCTATCATTACTGCCGCTGCTCATCACTCAAACCCCCAAACAACAACAACAGCACCTAAGCCAGATCGTAGATTGACAAACAGTTATTGACCGGCTGGTCTCAGAAAAGCGTCGTGCAAGAAGAGAATGGCAAAGCTTTAGATCACCTGCCGCAAAAAATCGTCTGAGACTTGCAGAACGCGTACTTCGCAAAGCACTCGAAGCCGAAGAGCAGCTAGCACATAGCCATTATATCGAAAAATTATCGCCTACAAGCACCAAATTTCCCCTATGGAGGGCACGCGCCAGCATAAAGCCACCTGCAAAGGTAGACACGCCTCTAAGAGATCAGACAGGAAGATGGGCCCGCAGCGACGAAGAAAAAGCAACTGTCTTTGCACTTCACCTTAGAAATGTTTTCCAGCCAAATCCTTCAACCAATGGCTATGAACTTCCATTGGTTCCGACCGCCGCACAAACTGACCCAATCAAAGTTCATTCGCTAGAAATAAAAAATGCTATCGGAGAGCTAAATCCTAGAAAAGCTCCTGGACATGACCTTATTACACCTAAAATGATTATGGAACTTCCAGGTCCCGCCATTACATATATCTCAAGACTTTTCAATGCTGTTCTGCGATGTGGATACTTTCCAACTCAGTGGAGGAGGTCCACAGTCATAATGATTCAAAAACCAGGAAAAGATAAAACACAAGCGTCATCATACAGACCCATTAGTCTGCTACCTTGCCTGTCAAAACTATTTGAGAAGATCCTACTCAGTAAAATTGATGGCCATGCACAAAGTATCATTCCCTCACATCAATTTGGGTTTAGAGCAAAGCACGGGACTATTGAGCAAGTCAACCGTTTAACTTCAGACATTCGGACTGCGTTTGAGCACCACGAATACTGCTCTGAAATTTTCTTAGATGTTGCCCAAGCATTTGACCGCGTTTGGTTGGATGGTCTTATATTCAAGATAAGGACAATGCTTCCCCAAATACTCACAAAGTACTAGAAAGTTACGTCAGTAACAGAGTATTTACAGTTCGTCAAAATGAGTACACAACGGAAGAGTTCACTATAGGAGCCGGAGTGCCGCAGGGTAGCGTACTCGGTCCTCTCCTATATGTAATGTACACTGCCGACATACCAACAGACCCCAGACTTACAATAAGTACTTTTGCGGATGATACGGCAATATTAAGCAGATCACGATGTCCAAATAACGCTACAAGTCTGCTGGCAAGCCACCTAGCTAAAGTGGAAGAGTGGCTGGCCAACTGGCGCATAAAAATCAACGAGCAAAAGTGTAAACATGTGACGTTCACACTCAACAGAAGCACCTGTCCCCAGCTATCCTTAAATGCAACCCAGATCCCGCAATCAAACGATGTTGTATACCTAGGTGTGCACCTCGATAGAAGGCTCACATGGCGCAAACACATAGAGTCGAAAAAGCTTCAAATCAAGCTAAAGGCCAATAGCCTTCACTGGCTAATCAACTCGCGTTCCCCTCTTAAACTGGAATATAAAGTCCTACTGTACAAAAGCATCATAAAGCCTGTCTGGACGTATGGCTCGCAGTTATGGGGAAATGCCTGTGCGAGCAGTGTGGACATCCTTCAAAGATCACAATCAAGAATTCTCAGAACTATCACTGGAGCGCCATTGTACATTCGCAATGAGTGTATCCACAACGACCTCAGCATCCCATTGGTCGAAACTGAAATAGAGCAACTTAAACAAAAATATTCTGAGAAGCTTCTCACCCACCCAAATCAACTTGCAAAATCTCTTTCCATGCTAGCAACGCATTCTCGCCTCAGGAGAAATGACCTACCAACCCAGCGACTGACTTGAAGGGCCGCAGAACACAAACTAACTCCAACAGGGGATGGTTTATAAATAAGTTTCTAGATTAAGATCTGAAAAATTATTGTTAGTCTCATTAAGAGAAGATTCAATAAATACAAAATAAGCTTAAAAAAAAAAAAATATATATATATATGGGACCTGGCTAATCATTGGAATTGGAAGATATAACAGAAGTTTGGTCCAATGAAGACGTTCATTTCGGACATGGGAACTGAATATTAAAATTCTATTATCAATGACTTGTGCAAATATTTGAAAGTGGAAAGTATAACGTCCACTGCACACCACCTCCAGACGGAACAATAGAAAGAAGTCAAAAAAACTTTTAACGAATACATTTCTTCATATATATCTGTTGATAAGACAGATTGGGACGTATGGCTTCAATATTTCGTTTATTGTTTCAACACAACTCCCTCAATGGCACATAGTTATTGTCCATATTAGTTAGTTTTTGGCAGAAAAAGTCATTTGCCATCGAATTTTAACTCAGTAAATAATATAAGTCCGTTATCTATATATATAAAACTGTTCAACCTGACTGACTGGTGATCGTCGCACAGCCTAAACGGTAAGAGCTAGAAGGCTGAAATTTGGACAGGAGTTTCCTTATGTGGTGAAAGTGCGTACTAAGACGGGGCTTTGAAAATTCCACCCGGAAAAAGCCGGAAAAGCGTCAGGAAAGTTTGTATGGGGAAAATTTTATTTTTCATCCGATTGACTTGAAATTCGGTTTGTAAGCATAGTATGCAAAATAAATGGACACGTGTTTTTCCGATTTTGGAAAATCCGCCCACAAAGAAAATTCTCGGGAAATTCGATATACAAAAATCTAAAAATCTATGACTTGAAATTCGGTTTGTAAGGACAGTGAATGAAATAATTTGATATGTGATTTTCTAATGCTGGAAAATTCGACCGTAGGGTCGGGAAATTCCCGGAAAAGCGTCGGAAAAGTTTGTATGAGGAAAATTTCATTTTTCATCCGATTGACTTAAAATTCGGTTTGTAAGGAAAGTTTGTATGGGAAAAATTTTATTTTTCATCCGATTGACTTGAAATTCGGGTTGTAAAGACTGTAAATGAAATAAATTGAAATGTGATTTTCCGATGCTGGAAAATTCGAACGTAGGGTCGGAAATTTCCAGGAAAAGCGTTTGTATGGGAAAATTTTTTTTTTTCATCCTATTGACTAGAAATTGGGTTTGTAAGCGAAGTATACGAAATAATTGGACACGTTTTTTCACGATTTCGGAAAATCTGCCCGCAAGGAAAATTCCCGGGAAATTCGATAGACCTAAATTCATTCATTCATCGGATACATCGGATTGATTTGAAATTCATTTTGTAAGGAAATGAAATAAGGAAGTGAAATGAATTGAAATGTGATTTTTCGATGATGGGAAATTGGAAAATTCCCCGGAAAAGCTTTGGAAAAAAGTCTGTATGGTGAGAATTTTATTTTTCGTGCGATTGACTTGAATTTCGGTTTGTAAGCAAAGTATGATAAATATTTGGACACGTATTTTCCCGATTTCGAAAAATCTGCGCGCAAGGAAAATTCCCGGGAAATTCGATATGCAAAATCTTTTTTCATCCGATTGACTTGAAATTCGGTTTGTAAGGATAGTAAGTGAAATAATTTGTAATGTTATTTTCTGAAGTTGGAAAATTTGACCTTAGGGTCGGAAAACTCAGCAGACAAAAACCTATTTTCATACGATTGGCTTTAAACTTGGTTTGTAAGGATAGTATAAGAAATAACGAAATAACAGTACTCGGGCGGGACCTGGACCTCGACCTGGAGATGGCACTGGACCTGGACGTGGAAGTGGTGTCCATGGAGGTGGACCTGTAGGTGGACGTGGAGGTGGAAAATGGTCCAAAAAACCGCAATATTTGCAAAATTCTTAATCTCGGTGAAACTTTGGGGATTGGCTACACGCTTGCCCGGAAGGTTTTTAGGCAGAAGAAATGGGCGAAAATGGTGCACAATCTGCGAAATTTAAAAAATTATAGCGTTCATCCGGATGCAAAGCAACTTTGAGGAATGGTAGGAGAATTGTTGGAAAATGTCCCAAAATGTGTGTTCAAGGCCAATCTTATTTTTGGGCCGATCTTTATCAAATTGTGTTAGTAAGCTTTAAATTTGAAAAGTTCACCACCAAGATCGGAAATGACAAGAACCGCGGAAGGGGCATAAGAGTTAATCTCTGCTTTCAGCCGATGTATGTAAAATACGGTCAAATATTTTCCGATTTGTAAAAACCACCCCAAGTCGGAAAAAAAAATCTGATAATCTTATCGGTTAAAATAGCTTAACTGACGGCGGCGCAGCGAAGCAAGCCGGGATATTTGCTAGTACAATATAGAATACGACTATGCTAAGGAAAGTAAATATAGATTAGAAGTAGCATATAAACGAGAAAGAGTAATGCTTGAAGAAAAAAAAAAAAAGGAATAAGCAGTCATACGACTTAAAGATAAATGACATAGAAATATCAATAGGAGAAAAGGTTCTATTAAGAAGGTTCTATTGAAAATCACTTAAAATAGAAAAAATCCTTCGTTCAAGCACGAGATAATGTTATTTTAAAGAAGTGTGCAAAATTTGAAAGAAATCCGTTCTTAAGTTTTCGAGAAATCGTGACTACCGATTTCCAAAACGTAGTTTCGAGAAAAACGCGATTAAAGATTTACATTCACGCTGACGTAGCCTGATGGGTAGAACATCCGAAGGCTATATCTCTTAGAATATTACTCAGATCGTTTTAAAACTTTGAGAGAATACTCTAAGCATATTGAATTATAAGATAGGCAAAAAAAAAAACATTTTTTTGAAATTTTGAAACCCACCTAACCCCTTAATATGAGCGGGCCTAGCCCTCGCTCATTAACAGCCCTCGCTCCAAAACAAAACAAGCAATCGAAGTGCAAACTTCTCGTTCTCGCATTTGTCAAATCGCACTTACAACTACCTGAGACCAAATAAAGAAAAGATGCCGAGATCTGCCTCTCCAACTTTGCCCAGTGCAAAGTACCCAGCTCCATGGAGCGCTCAGTGCGCCTCTCCCGTAACTCCGCTTTCAACAACAACAACCACTACTACAGCCCAAGCTTCACCATTTCTGCTCTCCACACTCCCGCCTACAATTATGTTAACCTCAACGGTTACAACAACAACATCAACAATTACAGCGACGACGGCAACAGTTAGCTCTCTCCGTTCCTCTCTCACCACTACAGCTTCAACATATGCAACTGCACAAACTGCTACAAACACACAAAAGCAAGTACAAAAATCAAACAATACTAATGCAAAAATGTCAACTCAGCCCGACCTCCCGCAAAATCATACACAACGAAATGCAACACCTACTACCCGCTCGTATGTGCAGACTGGCATCGATCGGTATGTACAAATAAACAAACGCAAATTAAGCCCGCAAAACAAAAACAGCGGTAACATTTCAAAGATAAACAAAACAAGCGATACACCTGTGGACAAAGATCCCCTCACTGGGAATAGGTTCCAAATTCTTGGCCAACAGTCTGATGCTGAGTGTGAAGAAAAGACTCCGAATGCCCCTAAGCCAAAGCCTCCACCCATTTATATAAGGGATAGCAACTGTGCGGCCCTAGTCACAAAGCTTGTATCGCTAATAGGCAACAACAACTTTTAAGTAACATACGTCAACAAAGGCAATATCCGCGAAACAAAGCTCCAAGTCAACACCGAAGAAAATTATCGAGCAGTCGAAAAATGCCTAAGATCTGAAAATAAAAGCTACTACACCTCCCAACTAAAAAGTAGCAAGGGCCCACAGGTAGTAATCAAGGGCATTGAATAAAGTGTAAAAGTAACGGAAGTCGCTTTTGCCTTGGAGCAAAAAGGATTCAAGGTCAAGTCCGTTATAAACTTAATAAACAGGGACAAAAAACCACAGCCACTATTCAAAGTTGAACTAAGCCCGGAAGACACAGCTCCAAAAAATAATAAAGCGCACCCAATTTACAAACTACCTTTCTTATTGCACCGCAGAATAACCGTAGAGGAGCCGCACAAACGCACAAATCCAGTGCAATGTACCAATTGCCAAGAATTTGGGCACACAAAAAGCCTACTGCATCCTGCGATCAGTTTGTGTAGCATGCGGAGAGCTGCACAACACTGCCTCATGCCCTGCTAACAAGGAGGATCCATCTGTCAAAAAATGCAGTAACTGTGGAGGTAACCACACTGCAAACTACAGAGGTTGCCCAGTCTACAAAGATCTGAAGAGCAGGATTAATACGCGCACAGAATTTGCCCGATCCAATGGAAACCTTAATCAGTTCACACCCTCGCAGTCGACCCCTGAGTCTTCATCACCAAAGCTACGAGATCGACCTTTGCCCCAACGACTACAACCCAAGGTGTTTCTTTCGCAAGCGCTTTGAAAATAGGAAATGATAGACCAGCACCCATATCTACGGTTTCGCATGAAATTCGAAGTGAGCCGACACTGCCATTAAAACAAGCGGAACAACCATCAAACTATAGTAGCTTAGAAACTATGTTTCTATCATTACAGCAGACGCTGAAGGATTTTATGGTATATATGCAAAGCGCAATGCAAGAACAAATGAGAACACAAGGAATTCTCATTCAAATGCTCACTTCGCAACAATCCAAATAATGGCTCTCCTACGAGTTTCACTCTGGAATGCAAATGGCATTCCCCGCCACAAAGTGGAGTTATCAAAATTTCTCCAGGACAATGAAATCGACATAATGCTTCTTGCAGAAACTCACTTGACGGACCGATACAATTTTCAATTACCTGGGTATGCATTTTACGGCACAAATCACCCAGATGGCAAAGCCCTTGGTGGCACTGGCATCCTCGTCAGAAGCCGCATCAAGCATTACCCACTATCAGGATTTTCGGAAAACTACCTACAAGCCACATCGATATGTGTAGAGTCTAAACGAGGCAATATCACTCTGTCCGCGGTTTACTGTCCCCCACGTTTCGCAATATCAGAAAATCAATTCCTAGATTTCTTTAATACACTTGGACAACGCTTCTTGGCTGCGGGTGACTATAATTCGAAACACCCCCACTGGGGCTCCTGACTGACCAATCCCAAAGGGAAGCAACTCTACAGCGTACTCACGCGCATCAAACAAACTCGACTATGTATCTCCGGGTAGGCCTACATACTGGCCGGCAGATCCAAAGAAATTACCCGATCTTATAGACTTTGCTATAACAAGAAAAGTTCCACAAAACTTGGTAACTGCAGAAGCCCTTGCTGACTTGTCGTCAGACCATTCTCCAATAATATTCACCCTTCTGGAGTGCCCTCATGTTAGAGAATATCCTCTGCCGCTGCCGCTGCTCATCACTCAAACCCCCCAAACGACAACAACAGCACCTCAGCAAGATCGTAGATTGACAAACAGTTACATTGACCGGCTGGTCTCAGAAAAGCGGCGTGCAAGAAGAGAATGGCAAAGCTTTAGATCGCCTGCCGCAAAAAATCGTCTGAGACTTGCAGAACGCGTACTTCGCAAAGCACTCGAAGCCGAAGAGCAGCTAGCACATAGCCGTTAATTCGAAAAATTATCGCCTACAAGCACCAAATTTCCCCTATGGAGGGCACGCGCCAGCATAAAGCCACCTGCAAAGGTAGACACTCCTCTAAGAGATCAGACAGGAAGATGGGCCCGCAGCGACGAAGAAAAGGCAACTGTCTTTGCACTTCACCTTAGAAATGTTTTCTAGCCAAATCCTCCAACCAATGGCTATGAACTTCCATTGGTTCCGACCGCCGCACAAACTGACCCAATCAAAGTTCATTCGCTAGAAATAAAAACGCCATCGGAGAGCTAAGTCCCAGAAAAGCTCCTGGACATGACCTTATTACACCCAAAATGATTATGGTCCCGCCATTACATATATCTCAAGACTTTTCAATGCTGTTCTGCGATGTGGATACTTCCCAACTCAGTGGAGGAAGTCCACAATCATTATGATTCAGAAACCAGGAAAAGATAAAACACAAGCGTCATCATACAGACCCATTAGTCTGCTACCTTGCCTGTCAAAACTATTTGAGAAGATCCTACTCAGTGAAATTGACTCCCATGCACAAAATATCATTCCCTCACATCAATTTGGGTCTAGAGCAAAGCACGGGACTATTGAGCAAGTCAACCGTTTAACTTCAGACATTCGGACTGCAGTAGCCATGGGCTACCGAAGGTGTATATCAAACCTTCAAGGCGAGCGGACGTGTTTTCAGAAGCTCTACAATAGCAGATTAATAAATCGAGTATTCTTAATCGACCGACCCTAATCTTTGCGTAAAACCGTCTACAAGTCTCGCTACCGCACTCATATCAACAAATTACACATCAACAAATCAATTGCCGAATAGAAAATAAAGACTTTTTTAATTTCTGCATTGGTTGTAACAAACAACTACATCCGAGCTTTAACCTTTGAACCTCCAACGTTTGAGCGTCGCTTGTTAAGTTTGAACACATACACATACACTTTTTTTAAATCACACCAGCGTAACTACACGCATACACTTGAATCATGCCCGGCACCTAGCTAAAGTGGAAGAGTGGCTGGCCAACTGGCGCATAAAAATCAACGAGCAAAAGTGTAAGCATGTGACGTTCACACTCAACAGAAGCACCTGTCCCCAGCTATCCTTAAATGCAACACAGATCCCGCAATCAAACGATGTTGTATACCTAGGTGTGCACCTCGATAGAAGGCTCACATGGCGCAAACACATAGAGTCGAAAAAGCTTCAAATCAAGTTAAAGGCCAACAGCCTTCACTGGCTAATCAACTCCCGTTCCCCTCTTAAACTGGAATATAAAGTCCTACTGTACAAAAGCATCATAAAGCCTGTCTGGACGTATGGCTCGCAGTTATGGGGGAAATGCCTGTGCGAGCAGTGTGGACATCCTCCAAAGATCACAGTCAAGAATTCTCAGAACCATCACTGGAGCGCCATGGTACATTCGCAATGAGTGTATCCACAACGATCTCAGCATCCCATTGGTCGAAACTGAAATAGAGCAACTTAAACAAAAATATTCTTAGAAGCTTCTTACCCACCCAAATCAACTTGCAAAATTCTCTTTCCATGCTAGCAACGCATTCTCGTCTCAGGAGAAATGACCTACTAACCCAGCCACTGACTTGAAGGGCCGCAGAACACAAACTATCTCCAACAGGGGATGGTTTATAAAATAGTTTCTAGATTAAGATCTGAAAAATTATTGTTAGTATCATTAAGAGAAGATTCAATAAATACAAAATAAGCTTAAAAAAAAAAAAAAAAAAAATTTCTTAGGGAGTAAGTGAAAATTTTTTGTATATTCCTAATCAGTAACCCAACCCCAACCGTTAAAGTCCATTTTTGAAAAAAAAAAATTCTTGAAAAAAATATTTCTCGAAGAAAATATTTAATTATTTTATTTTATTCAATAACTAGCTGAATAACCGGCGTCGCCCGGGTACTTATGATTCTTAAGAGAGCGATTATATTCAATCTAGTGAAGGCTGCATGTCAGTATAATCATTTTGGTAAGTTCGATCTTTTTCTCTATATACACGTCTTCATGACAATCTAAAATCATGAACATTTTGCAAATTTTGCGGTTTCTTCTACTTGGAAACCTTGCCGTCCTAAGATTCCACGATTTAGTCTAGTAACTGTGTCCATTTTTAGGTATAGCATTCTGTCAGTTAATGAAAAAACGATTTCTGATTTTATTTTATCATACTTTTTAGCTCATTAGCTCATAACATTTCTTGACGTCACCACTGGCATTTGCAGGCCATTAAAAATTTGCAGTGTAAGAATTTTGAAGCTGTCTGAATTTAATACAGAAAATGGCATTTTTTGAGTGGTCACAAGATCAACGCATGCATCCTTTACCTTACTTGGGCACATAGTCACTGTAAATTAAATTTTTTTCTGGAACTTCAGCCTTTTCTTCCGCCAACTCGTTCACATATTCTTTTTCTGCTGCTCAACCAAATGGCGCTTGAGATTGCAGACATAATTTCCTTGGAAAATGGCTTTACAAATTTTGCACTCAGAAATATTTCTTTCTTCAAGAAAAGTAAAAAAATTCCGTGACACACAATTACTTTGATGACACTGAGAAAATAGGATAAGTTGCAACGTAACGCTATTTGAATCCCATTTAAACGAGTTACAACTGTCAAATTTTCCAGTTCTCAAACTCAAGTTTTTGATTACCAAGGCTTTGAACGACTGTGGTTTCTCATAGCGTTCTTTTCCGCATGAGCAAAAAATAAAACTTAAAGAATAATCATTTTTTTTTGCCAAATAATTATTATTGGTTGAGTTGAAAAGTAAAACTTAAAATTAATCATTATTTTGTGAGTAAAACAATAAATCCTGAGAAATCCTTAATCATGTAAAAATGGATAAAGGATCCTTAAACAAGAATTTTGGTATATCTCTCGCTGTCTTAAAGTTGCTACAAGTGAATGATTTTTTGATTTAAAAAAAAACCAATAATCATTATTTGCAGTCCCTGGTTTTGACTGTCAATTTCTGTGTTGTTCGAAGTAGTATTTATTATGCGAATTTATGCATTACTACTGTTTACTATTGAACTTGCTATTATTATACACGGTTGTATCTCCTGATTGGGTACAAAAACCGTTTTTTTACTAGTCTTTAATCTTACTTGTCGTATGACTTCTGTGTTGTTCGAAGTAGTATTTATTATGCGAATGTATGCATTACTACTGGTTACTATTGATTCTACTTGTCGTATGACTTCAGATCTAGCGGGTAACAATAATGAGTCCCCCTCGAGTGAGTGACTTATTGGTATTTGGATATGCGTATGGAAGTTTTTGGGCGCAAGATTAGAGTATCTTACTCCTCTTTAAAATCTAATAAACAATTATATTTTCTGATAAAATCAGAGCCCAGGATACCATCAGTTGGTATAGAAAATTTATGTGGGTACTACATGGAAATCATGTACTTGTCTGTAAGTAATTCTAGGGATACTATGCCATAAGAGCTTGTCCTTCTTCTTCTTCTTCTTCTTCTTTGGCCATCACAACCGTTTTACGGTCTCGGCCGCTGCCACTAATGCCCGCCACTCGCCTCTGTCCCGAGCGACATTCCACCAGAAGGACACTCCCAGTTTCGCAATGTCTCCCTGCACCTGGTCGCGCCATCTCCGCTTTGGTCGGCCAGGCGGGGGATTGCCTGCCAACTCTATCGCATGCCGATTGTACACACGCTTTGCTGGAGCGTTATCATCCATACGGGTAACATGTCCTATCCAGCGCAGCCGCTGTTGTTTTATGCGCTTGACTAGGTCAGTGTCCCCATAGAGCTCATACAGTTCGCGATTCGTTCGGATGCGAAATTCGCCGCCAACGTTTAGAGGTCCATAAATCCTCCGAAGAACTTTTCTCTCGAACACGCCAATTGCCGCCTCATCCTCTTTTGTCATTGTCCATGCTTCTGCGCCGTATAGCAGGACTGGGATGATAAGCGACTTGTATAGCGCAATTTTCGTTTTCCGAGAGAGGTCTCTGCTCTTGAACTCCTTATTGAGCCCGTAATAACATCGGTTTGCAAGCGTAGTTCTTCTTCGGATTTCCAGACTGGTGTTGTTGTCGCTGGTAATCGTCGTCCCGAGGTAGACAAATTCCTTAACAACCTGGAAACTGTACTCCCCATTGCAACAGATTGTCCAAGCGTAGACTCACTGCGCGTTGATTGAAGGTACTTCGTCTTATCCTCATTTACCGCTAAGCCCATAAGTTTTGACTGCTTCTCTATCTCTGAGAACGCCTGTTTTACCACAGATTCGCTTTTGCCGATAATATCAATATCATCGGCATATGCAAGTAGCATGTTATCTCTGGTAAAGATGGTGCCCGTTCTGTTAGCATTTGGGCACTGGCGCAGTATGTACTCCATCAGTAGATTAAAGAAGTCGCACGATAAGGTATCACCCTGCCTAAAACCTCTTTTGGTATCGAAAGGCTCGGAGCGGTCTTTACCTATTTTGACGGAGCTTTGTGTGCTTCTCAACGTCATCATGCAAAGACGAACGTACTTTGCTGGAATACCAAAGGTAGACAGGGCTTCAAAGAACTTTGACCTTATCGGCGTATCAAAGGCGGCTTTGTAGTCAACAAAAAGGTGGTGGGTGTCGATACATCTCTCTTGGGTCTTCTCCAGAGCTTGTCCTTCCCTTGTCCAATTCCTGTTATATTGCTTATTATATTTGTATTTAAGTTTTGGTATTCATTATGTTGGTGTTTAATCACCGAAATGTCTGCTCCTGTATCCTTATCGAAGATAAGATAGAAGTTGTACTGAGTGGCTGCTTTCACACTGGACACGTTTTCGAATTTCTTGATCTTACTCTAACACAACTTATATGAAATAGATGTTCACAACTAGCTTCAAAAATTTGTGATGGTTCAATTGCTTGTGCACCAATGACTCAGTACGAGGTGTGTTCAAAAAGTATCGCGAATTTTGTGTTTTTTCAAAAATTATTTATTTATTCATGAATATCTATTTTGTCCCCTTCAAAGTAATCCCCATGAGATATTATACACTTGTGCCAACGGTTTTTCCAATCTTCGATGCACTTCAAAAAATCATTTTTTTTTATCTTGTTCAGCTCCTCCTTCGATGCCGTCTTTATCTCGTCAAGCGTAGCGTAACGTCGTCCTTTCATGGGCCTCTTCAGTTTAGGGAACAAGAAAAAGTCACAGGGGGCCAGATCTGGGGAATACGGTGGCTGCGGCATCATTAGTGTGTTTTTTTTTTTAATTCCTTTATTTAACAACTACTATTTACAAATAAGCACTTTGGGACCACATGAAACCACGGAAAGTTTGACAGAACATCTAAAACCTGCGGTACGACCGCAAGGCATTGCTTCGCAGATTTGATGACCCGCCTACTCCCTGATTCTACACTCAAGTCCAGTCTCCGCAGAGTTGCCATAATCTTAGCTGCGAAGTCACACGCTGCCTCCCAGTTTCCCTCCGACATCAGCATGTAAGGGACTAAAGTATCTTCGTAGCTATGTAGCTAGAGTAAACCATGGACCTGTGCCAGATTGGCGCCGCGTATAAGATCGTGGCCTTAGTTACACTCGCCAAAAGTCTTCTTCGCCCTTGTTTAGGACCGCGCGTATTCAGCATGATCCTAGCTAAGGCGCTGCTTGACTTTGCTGCCTTCTCTCCGACGTAAGCCAGATGTTCTCGGAAGCATAGCCTGGTGTCCAGCATAACTCCAAGGTATTTAATGGCTCTTTTGGATTTTATTGCGGTTCCATTGACTTTGACCCAGGCTGACTCCACCATTTTCCGACTGCTTACTAGAACCGCCTGTCTTTTGCGCCGCAAGCTCGAGACCCGCCGCGCTAAGCCACTGGTTGATGCGCTCAATGCCAGAATTGCACGCCTCCTCGGTTCTTCGAAGCACTTTGCCTACAGCAAAGAGTGCCACATCATCGGAAAGCCCACTAAATGCACTCCTGAGGTAGAGAGTGAGGACCCCATCATACATGGCGATCCATAAAACAGGTCCAAGCACGGAGCCTTGTGGAACCCCAGCAGAAACCACGTGGGTTTTGTTCCCCTCTGACGTGGGGTACGTAAGGACTCTACCACTGAAGTACGACCTGATGAGCGCTTAGGATTCTGTTCCAGTCTGCGCTGTTAAACGCATTTTTCACGTCTAGGGTGACTACAAGACAGTACTCCTTAGATCCTCGTTTCCAGCTAGATCCCTTAATAGCACTGCGTGCAATAGTAACCACCTTGTCAATCGCATCCACTGTTGACTTGGCCTTTCTAAAACCAAACTGATTTGGCGAAA
The DNA here is from genome assembly GCA_018904265.1 of Lordiphosa collinella. Lineage (NCBI taxonomy): Eukaryota > Metazoa > Arthropoda > Insecta > Diptera > Drosophilidae > Lordiphosa > Lordiphosa collinella. The sequence goes on from JAEIFV010001382.1 coordinate 54,432, forward strand.
GCCCACCTGCTCCACTGATGGCCTCATCGAGTCTCTGGCTTATGAGCTTCTCCAGTACCTTACCGACCGTATCCAGAAGGCAGATTGGTCTATAGGACGGTGGGTCGCTTGGTTGGCTTCTTGGTTTAGGGAAAAGTATAAGTAGCTGTTTTTTCATTGAAAATATCCACAAACTGTGCTGGATGCAGTGTCATGGCTAGTTTCACAGCTCGGTTCGGAACACCATCCGGGTGTCCGGGTGCTTTATTCGGCTGAAGGTTCATCGCTGCCGCCAGTATCTCTGATTCCGTTATCTCCTCTATAGTATTTGGGGTGAAAATATAAGGGTGCATGGGTAATTGAGACAAGCGAGTCGGAAAGAGATTGTCAACAATCTTTTTCAGCTCACACGGGTCGCTTGGTGTGGCCTGTTTATTGGCGTAGAGTCGTTTAACGACTATTTTGTAGGCCTGACCCCAAGGGTCGTGGTCAGCGGAGTCGCACAACTGGAGGAAGCACTCTCGCTTACTCGCTCTAATCTCATCTTTTAGCATCTTTCTAGCCGCCTGGTACTCTGCATGCCTCAGTGAAAACTGGGCATTCCTTTGAACGCTGGTACAGCCTCCTGGCGTGAAGACACGCACGGCGGGCATCGGCAATATTTTCGTTCCACCAATAAGTTGGTTCATGCCGTCTATAAGGCTTGCGCCTAGTCATGCTCGCGTCACAGGCCCTTTCTAATTGAAAAGCGGTCTGCTGCGCTCTATCTTCTGCGGTTCCACTAGTTGTAAAAGCTACGAGAGCATTTGAGAACGCTCGCGTGTTAAAGGTTTCAAGCCGATACTCTTTCTCCCTCATTGGCTTCTTAGGCCTCATTTCTGCACGACCGCCAATCGAGCATAAAATGGCCTCGTGGTCACTAGCTGTATACAGTGACCCGATTCTCCACTGGGTTACATTATACAATGCTGCGCTTGCGAATGTAAGGTCAATGATTGAACCGCGTCCTGCTCTGCTAAAAGTATGCTGAGAACCAACATTTAGTAGAGCTATGTCAAGGGAGGCGAATATCTCCAGTAAAGCACGTCCTCTATGGTTTGTCGTGGGACAGCCCCATTCCTCGGCCCAGGCGTTGAAATCTCCAGCAATAACAACTCTGTTGCGGCTCCTGACATCGTCTGCAAAACATTTCACCTCGTCCAGACAAAAAGCTGAATTCCCACATATCCATAGAGCCGCTTTTCCCGTTTTGTCAGATGCCCAGGTCCTTGTACATTCGCTATGTCTGTGGTGTGGTTCGCTCAGTATTGCCAGGTGAATTTTTTTCCCCTTTTTGTGTTTTTTAAAAAAGGATGGGGCCCAAAAAAAGGTTTTAATGTTTTGTAAAAGATTCATCCTGTTAACTTAGCAAGGGCCTCTTGGCTACAGGACATCTACGCGTAGTGCTTGATTGCCTTTCCGCCTCTCCTAATGCATTTTCATTTTTTTTTTTGTTGCCCGGTCCGCTTGGTGCTCAATGTCGCCACATTTGAAACAGCCACCATTGCAGTTGCTCGCTTTTGCAGTTGATAGCTATATGACCAAATTCCAGGCATTTGAAGCATTTCCTCAATTGCGGTTTTAACCTCACCCTGCACTGAACCCAGCCGCACTATCTGCAGGTCCACCAGTGCCAAGTTTATGGCTGCACAGATTTCCTCTTTCGATGTGTCCTCATCGATATCTCTAATCTCGAGCCCTTCTTTATCCTTGAGGGTTTTGACTTCTGCCTTGCCGCTCATTGCCTGTTCAATGGCCGTCTGGAGTTTAGCCGTGTGCGGCTGCGCTTCCTTTTCAAGGCGGAAAAGTAGGTCCCCTCCAGCTGTCTTCCTAATTCCACTCACGATTCCACTGACCTCTTTTAGCGATGGGTCGGACTAAACAATCTTCAGGACATCGGCGAACGTGCATTTGTCGGTTGTTTTTACCACGACTGCATCTGGTTTCGAGGTGAAGAGTTGTTTTCTTTCCTCCTTTTTTGGATCTTAGTCCAGCAACTTTTTCGGGCCCTTTCCTTGAGTTGGTCCATTGCTTCCCAACCCTGGCATCTTATCGGGATGCTCAGCGCGTTTTAACTGCATCTGCTGCTGAGTTGCTGGGAGCCATTCTTTGGGCCATTAGCTCTCTTAGGGGAAGACTTTTGCTCGTTGGT
>JAEIFV010001383.1:0-45389 GCA_018904265.1 Lordiphosa collinella
CACTGAGCAAGTGTGGTCAGTGCGTTCTGCATGAAGTCACACAGCGTCTGTGAAAATATTCCACATTTAAAAATTGCAATATCGTCTGCGTAAGCCAGCATTAAGTGTCCCTCCGCCTCCATAGGCCGCATCAGTTGGTTAACCGTTACAACCCATAGTAGCAGAGAGAGAACGCCTCCTTGCGGAGTGCCTCTGTAAAGTTTACAGTGTAAACATATCTGCGAGCAGATGCGCCACCAAGCTCGGAATACACCGTCCTGCTGGTTAGCAATTGGTCGATGAATCTTACCAGCGGCACTTCTGCTCCCACATATGTCAGGGCAGAGGTGAAGGCTTTAGGTTGAACGTTATTCAGGGCACCCTAAATGTCGAAAAATGCTACTAGGGAATAACCTTTTACTTCAAGAGATCTTTCAATTCTTGAGACCAGACAGTGCAGGGCGGTTTCGGTAGACCTTCCCTTGCAGCATGTTGTGTGTGTGCTAGATGAGAAGGAGTTATAGTTTGCCTCAGGTGTGCGTCTATAAGTCTCTCAAGAGTTTTGAATAAAAATGAGGATTGACTGATTGGCCTATAATCGTTTGGTTTCACATGTGAAGCTTTGCCAGCCATCGATATGAGGATATAGTTGACCTTAAGACAGCTGACATAGATTGTGTAAAGCCAGATCATTGTGTACCCAATGCTGTGTTGTAGTTGGGCTGGAAATATGATATATGGGCCAGGCGACTTAAATGGCTCAAACGAATCGATAGCCCATAATTCTGGCCTCTGTGACAATGCCGTTGACTTGATTTGTGGATTTGTGGAACAATTTTTAATAAGTTTCACCCACATATTTCCCCTTAAGTTCTTCACTCAACACCCAACGACCTATCCATTCATTAATTCAAGCAACCAAAGATTTTGTAATTAATTTACACAACGCATCAAATTCTCTACTCATACATATTCTCATTAATTTTGCGCACTAAAAATAACAATAACAACAACAACAACAACTGCTCCCAGAACCGAAAATCAATCAATTTGTGTATTTTATTGCTGTCATCTGGTATTTTGAATTTTCGTTGTTTTTGGCATTTTCAATTGCCATTTAATTAATTAATCGACTTTAAAATTGTCATTTCAAATGTTTATCACTTATTAAAAATCTATTCAAATCGCGCATAACAGCCAGCATAGACAAGCGCATAAATTTCCTATGTGTCGCATCGCAAACACAAAAGCAGCAAAATAAATAAATTTATATAGATATTTGGCAAATAAATTTTGGAAGATTGCTCAGTTGGTCGGTTTAGTTTCGAGTTAATTTTATGAGATCGCTGACAGTGATAAGTCGGAGTCTGATGGCGTTGGCCACACGCATTAATTTTTGTGTGTGGCTTTCATTAAAACAGGCTGAAAAAAAACATACCAGAAATATAATATAAGCAAGTCTTGAGCCAAAGAAAAATGTTGTGTGTGATTGCGTTGGTCGGTTGTTGGATTTTTAGTAAGGGGGGGTGAAACGCTAAAAACTTGGACACGCCACATTCGCATTCGAGTTTGCTTTGAGAGATGCGAGCGTGTCACGAACTTTTAGCGAGTAACTGCGGCAGGAAAAGGGGCTTCAAATTGACTTGTATCAACTCAGGTGTCTGACAAGTGGACGCAACCAATTGCGTGCATCCGTTGCAGATGGCAGCTGGAAATTATATTGATGTATAAATTAGAATAAGAAGATCTTGATTTATTGGCCTGGCTTACAAATTTCTAACCATTATTGATTGTTCCGCTCTAATCAAACTGAGTCCTATTACAACGATTTATACAGAGTAAAAATAAGCAATAAGAAAATTATAAAACTAAATATTTTGATAATGATGCCATCTTTGGTTCATAATAGAAAGTATTTAAAGCGTTCCAGAACTGTCACTGGTTCGGTTCAGTACTTTACGGGGCTGAAAATCAATGGTTCGGGTTACAACATGATTTTTGAAGCTAATCTAACCTTGGATTCAGTTAGGTTCAGTGGCTCACTTTATACATCTTTATCCTTTGACCGTCTTAAATGAGATTTAGATAGCCTTTACAGAACTCAAACAAGTAAAATAACATCTTTTAATGAAAACAAGAAAGAAAGTCGGTCCGACTACATTATACTCAGTACCTGTGAAGTGCTGCCCATCACCGTTGCGACCGGTGCTACCCATAACACCCTGTTACAGCGAAAATATACTTTTGAAATGACCCACCGTACGTTGTAGGGCAGGTCGAGTATAGCATTGCCTCATACTTTGTTTCTCCCTTTGAATTGGCATCAAGTCATGGGCAAGCCCGAAACTTGCTACTTGGACAAAATTGAGAATAAATTTTATCTGCTAGAAAATAAAAGATGCTTATGATCCATAAAGGAGGATGGCTCAAGCAGCTCACGAATTTCCGACTCCATAAAAATAGTCAAGTATCCTCTGGGTAGCCACGGACTCCGGTTCGTGGCGAGTTAATTGTGAGAAGGCGAATCAAGAAGCCGAATTGGCCTTAGAGCGTCTTCGCTAAGTAGGCTGAATCGCTGAAGCTTGATAACTAGAGGGCCTGGACTCTAAGATGGCACCTCCATCACCAGGATAGGCGAATAGGGCCAGCGTATCTACTTTCTGAACAGAACTAGCTACTGAAACATCAACCCAGCCTCGGATACTCTGAGCTACTTAAACGAGCAAATATGGAGGGTGTCGACACCATAATACGCAGGAAGAAATGGAGCTGGATAAGACATACGTTGCGAAAAAGCGAGAACAATATCGCAAGGAAGGCAATGGAATGGAACCCGTTGGACGGAGTCGGGCGGTCACGTGGCAGACCCAAAGAAACTTGGAGGAGGACAGTCGATAGAGAAGCGCAAAGCATCGGGAAAAGTTGGGGAGAACTGAAAGCGACGGCCAACAACAGAGTTCGCTGGAGGAGAGGAGTGTTTGATGCCCTATGTCCCTCAAGGGATCGGAACTAGAAGAAGAGAAGATGACCCTTAAATGTCGAACCGCTATCTCGGCGATGATTCCGCGGAGGTTTCATAAAATAATCCAAAAGCCGCGAAATTTGAAAAATTACCATATGAGTATTTATAAAAGCGCTTAATTTTTAGATTACAATGCAGGCATTACCAAGTTTAGGATGTGGATTAAACAGTCCAAAATGTTGCGAAATTGCCAATTTTTCATTTGAGCCTAGATTTGAAGATTTGATATAAGGCAATTGTAGACGGGTTGTGAAATTTGCCAAAATTGCATATGAGTTTAGATTATTATGAAGACGGGTTACCCGTCTACAATTGACATCTATAAAAAATAAACTCATTTAACTCGATACTCAGTACTCGATGCTAAGTACTCAATACTAAGTTCTCGATACTCTGTATTCAATACTCAACAATCGATTCTAAGTACTCGATACTAAGAACTCGATACCAAGTACTCGATACTCTGTATTTGATACTCAGCACTCGATTTTAAGCAGGGATGTAAACCGGTTCTGAACTGAACCGGGTTTGAACCGAACCGAACCGCTTTCTCCAGCTGGTGAACCGAATCGCTAACCGAACCGGCTTGCTTTCAGCAATACTGAACCGAACCGAAAACCACGAAGAAAACCGCTCGGTTCGGATCAGTTCTCTGATGAGTTTTAAAACGTGAATCGCTTTACTCTAGCCAATGATAGCTACTTATTAGTTTCGTTTTCCTAAGATAGTTTTAGTTCGATCCTTAGGAGAGATAAAGCCTTTAAGGATGACTTGAAAGTCTCAAATGTATTGACACCCAATTAATCGTATGAGAAAAAACTCTCCTGGCTAAGATTAAATTATTATCAACTGTCAAAAAAAGAATGCAGACTGGTGACAGGTATATTAAGAAATCGTCTGGCAATTGCGGTAGACTTACAGGAGTACGTTTTGTAAGATTTGTGTCAAGTTGACAAGTACGTATTCTCTTCTTGCAGACATTCGCCGTTTTCGAAGTGCATTCCTAGAACTTATAGACGAGTCCTATAAATCCGACTACAAAGGTTTTGGACATTCTTATAACTTTCTTAAAGATACTCAAATGGTTTATAGGAATTCAATTTCCAAAGTGTACGAAAAGTCCCATTACAACAGAAATTATAATACAGTCGAACTTCACTATTATGAACTTCTGTACAATGAAGTTTTCTTTATAGCAAATTTATTTCCAGAACACTGCAATTTAGTTCAATATTCAAACAATTCTTTATTACGAATTTTCTATACAACGAAGTTTATTTTTGTCCCCTTAAGATTCGCTATACAGGAGTCCGACTGTATTTCATAATATGCCTTTATGAACCACTGAACCGAACCGAAACCGCGGTTCAGCTAGCTCCAAAAACCGTGTAATGAACCGAACTGGCGGTACAGAAAGTGTGTGAACCACTGAACCGAACCAGTACTTATTTTCAAGTGGTTTGCATCCCTGATATTAAGTACTTGATACTAAGTACTCGATACTCTGCATTTGATACTCGGTACTCTGTTCTAAGTACTCAATACTAAGTTCTCGATACTCTGTTTTTGATACTCGGTACTCGATTCTAAGTACTCGATACCAAGCACTCGATACCAAGTACTCGATACCAAGTACTCAATACTCTGCATTTGATAATCGGTACTCTGTTCTAAGTACTCAATACTAAGTTCTCGATACTCAGTATTTCATACTTAGTACTCGACTCAAAGTACTCGATCCTAAGTACTCGATACTCAGAACTCGGTACTAAGTTCTCAATACTAAGCACTCGATACTATGTATTTGATACTCAGTACTCGATTCTAAGTACTCGATACTAAGTACTCGATACTAAGTACTCGATACTAAGTACTCGATACTAAGAAATCTATACTAAGAACTCCATACTAAGTACTCGATACTCTGTATTCGAATCTCAGCCATCGATTCTAAGTACTCGATTCTAAGAACTCGATACTAAGTACTCGATACTCTTTATTTGATACTCAGCAATTAATTCTAAGTGGTGGGCCCTGGTGTGGCTCAGCCGCAAGTGTGTCCGACCGCTGTGCAAGAGGCCTGGGTTCGACTCCCCTAGGAACATCTAATGAAAAGTTGTTTCCTTGAATAAAACTTACACATCCGGTCACCCCTCACTGCTGTTGGCGCCAGCTTGACGCTATAATAGCCCTACTAATTCCTACGTACCGAAACACATATTCAGGAAATTAAAAATGTTTCACATCAGAAACCGTTTTTGTTTTAAGTGGAATCGGCTCCAAATTTCATAATTGTTAGTTTGTTAGCTTTTTCATGATTCCACAAAGTTTAGTCGAAGTCGGACATCTATATAGTATAGCTTCCTTAGAAAAGTAAGGTACGAAAACCAGTCGAAAAAGAAATTTGGAGGCGATCCCAATTAAAACAAAAAAGTTTTTCTCACTAGAACTTATTTTCGACCGATCATTCATACTACAGCTATATGCTATAGTCATCCGATTTTGACAAAACTTTGTATGAATTGTGTAAACGTATATAAAATCAATATATACAAACGTATGGGACGTTTCCATTAAAAACAAAAATGTTTTTACCACAAGAACTAGTTTTTCGACCGATCGTTCCAATGGCAGCTATATGCCATAGTCATCCGATTTTGACCAAACTTTGTAGAATCACGTCGAAGCATATAAAACAAATACATGCCAATTTTGAGGACTTTTCAGTGAAAACTGAAATATTTCTTTCAAAATTAACTACCTTTCTAGTGTGGAATCATGGAAAAGCATAGTAAACTAAGAAATAAAAGTTTGGAGGCGATTCCATGGAAAACAAAAAAGTTTTTCTCAGTAAAACTAGTTTTTTGACCGATCGTTCCTATGTCAGCTATATGCTATAGTCATCCGATCCGGCCGGTTCCGACAAATGTGCAGCGTATATGTAGCAAAAGACTTCGTGCAATGTTTGGTGAAGATAGCTTTCAAACAGACGAACGGACGGATAGGGCTAAATCAACACAGCTCGTCGTGCTGATCAATAATATATATACTTTATGTGGTCGGAGATGCTTCCTTCAATGCGTTACAAACATCCGCACAATTTTATAATACCCTCTGCAAGGGTATAAAAACCAAAATTTACAAAGTTCTTGACATAGTTTTCACCGTTTTCTAGCTTATACATCTCTGCATGTATTAAAATGCCATCTATTAAACTGGCCCTAAGAACAAATTTAGCTAGATAAAATAACGGCTTATCTTCGGTTGATTTTCTTAAGGAAACTTTGCTTCCAAAATAAATGAAACTTCTGCCATCTCTAGCTAAGACCTGGTCCCGGTTCGCATGTCTTGTTACTGTTGGTTGGTTGGTTTGTCTTATGACTTCTCTCTTGACGCACGATGACGTTTAAATTTCAAATGATTGATTCCCCGCTGGCAAAAAACTTTGATTAAAGCCGCAGCAGCTTCAGCAGCCTCAGCCCCACACAGACACGCCCAGTTGACCAGCATAGAGACAACTGGTTAGTTGGCAGGCCTATTTGCGTGCTTAAATATTTTAATTAAAGAAAAAACAAAACATCACAACACAACCAGCGATGTTAGCTCAAAGTATTTCGGGTGGCTCTCTGTCCACCCTCCCTCTCTGACATCCTCGGTTTTAATTGCAGTTTACATGTCTATTAACTAGCATTTCAAGCATGTTTTTGGCTTGAGCTTGTAACAACTTTTTCAGCATGTTTTTAATTGCAACTGTCATCATGTGGCTGGGAGTGGGTAATTGACGCGGAATATTTCGCATCACAGAAATGGTAGTGCGCCGCCCACTTAATGGGAAATGTTTGGAAAAATTGCCTAAAACAGTTTAAAAGAGCTGTCAAGTCAGGTGACTCCCCGCTGAAATAAGGTAAACGCCTGCCATCGATCAAAGCCAATAAACCGCATTGCAAATGCTCAAATGACAACCGCAATGAAAAATTAACCAACAAAATTCCCACGTTTATTGTGTCAAATGAAAAACCACATTGAGAGGTGTCGAAAATATGACACCATTAATTGAATTTAATTGAAGGATGGAATACGGCAAAGATTGTAATGCAATTAGCTCCAACAGTCGAATATTAATAGAGATTAATAAACTTCTGATTCTTCAACATAATACCGTTTATCTGACTGTATCGTAGTCAGTCCGGCGTTTCTCCTCGCAAAGCTACCAGGGTTATTTAGTTGTCAAACGATTCTCTTACATTCTTAATTCTCTCACATCATCTGAACATTTTGCCAAATTGTGTTCAATTATGATTATAGGGTATAAACATTTCAAAATTGCCCCCAAAAATAATATAAAAATATCTGAAATGAATACTTATTATTATCGCTCGACAGACTTGCCGCCGTTTGTCATCAAGGTCTTGGTTAATGGATGTGGTTTTTTTTCGGGCTACCGCAGTCGGTGAGTCTGGTGCGAGGTGCGATCTTTTCTCGTCTCGTCTGTCCGTTGTTGTCGCCTGGTTTTTAGTCATTGGCAGCGGCTGCTGGGGATGGGGATGGGTATGGGGCCACCGACTGAGACCCGTCCTCTCGACAAGACCAAACACCACCAACGACAACAACAACAACAAGTTCACAACTTTGCGCGCTTATCTTAATTGTTGCTCGCATATTAATTTCGTACCTGCTGTGCTGTTGCTGGAGTCCAAGAAAACAGGCCAGCTGTCCAAGTCCAAGTCGAACTGGGACTCTGTTGTTATCTCCCCTGCTCCTGCAAGCCCCTCAATCACTGTTCGCACTCTCTCCGTCCTCGTTGTGTCTCAACTTTATTGTTGACAAATTAATAGATTGTGCTGTCCATATTAACACGTTTACGTGTTGCGCTTCCTTCCGGGGGCATTAAAAATTTATAAGAACATTTCGAACCTATCACTCTGATTAGCATTGGGAAATGCATTTTATGGCCGTCCACAGGGAAAACATTTCAATTCGTAAGCTGAATTTAATTAGCACAAGCGGCTTAAGAAGCAGGCGTGATAAGTGCAAAACATACGAGCTAAGCGGAAGCCAAGACGTGTTGAGGTCTGGGCCTGTACCACGTAGATTGCAAGTTTACAGCAGATCAGATTAGCATAGTGATTGATTACGATTACGACTTGACTCTGATAAACAAACTAGTCTGTCAGGCCATAGACCAAAGATGGCCAAAGACGTGAAAGTCTCGTAAATTCAGATGCATAGGCCGGAGTTCTCTTGATGATTTGTTTGTGATATTGGCGGCGGCGCCTCTGAACGTGATAACTGTCATAAAATTGGCTAATTGATATTGGGAAACTTAGCTGCGATATAATAATGTTGGTCTGGAATAACGGCATGATCTCCGATAAGCTTGGGCGTCTAGTCACAGTCTCGGTCTTTCACTTTCATATTGTATTTATTGTAACAATTTAAAAGAAGTTCTCTGTTTTTGTTATTGAGCCTCTGCAGCATTAAAAAACTTATACGAACTAACGAAACACAGTAAGTTTAATAAACAAAATGTTTCGCAAGGGAATGAGCACTTCCAATCAGGAGCGTAGCCATTTTTTACCAATACTATTGATAAATCTGAATGTTCTGATGCCCTACAGCTTGAAATTGGTTAAAAAACTCCGAATAATTGATGTTAGTGGAGAGGTGGAAAAAATCCATTCAGTGGCTTGAGTTCAAAACAAGATCCCATTTAAAACAAAAAAAGTTTTTCTCACTAGAACATTTTTTCGACAGATCATTCATACTGCAGCTATATGCTATAGTCATCCGATTTTTATAAAACTTTGTAGAAATGTGTTAAAGTATATAAAATAAGAATATGCTAATAAAAAGGACGTTTCATTAAAAACAAAAAAATTTTCCTCACTAGAACTTGTTTTTCGACCGTTCCTATGGAAGCTATATGCTATAGACATCCAATTTCGACCAAACTTAGTGAAATCTTGGGAAAGGACAGTAAACTAAGAAATACATACTTTGGAGGCGTTTCCATTAAAAACAAAAAGTTTTTCTCTCTAAGACTAGTTTTTCGACCGATCGTTCCTATGGCAGCTATATGCTATAGTCATCCAATCCGGCCGGTTCCGACAAATGTGCATCCTATTCGTACCACAAGACTTCGTGCAAGGTTTGGTGAGGAGAGCATAGAAACAGACAGACGGACAAGGCTAAGTCAACTCAGCTCGTCATGCTGATCAAGAATATATGCTTCCTTCTATGCGTTACAAACATCCGGACAATTATATAATACCCTCTGCAAGGGTATAAAAACTCCGAATAATTGATGTTAGTGGAGTGATGGAAATAATCCATTAAGTGGCTTGAATTCATCCGATCTTTAAAATTCCGTCAGCGAATAAAGATAAAGAATCCCGAATACTAAATATGACCAGAAGGTTCGAGCCTTCTATCTATAAAACTGTGGGAGATATGACGATTTTTGGACGTTGCATAAATTGAAAATAAGCTTGATCTGCCTGCAAGTATAAGAAACATATGTTCCATACATGTCAAGCCTCTATCTCTTACCATCTCTGAGATCTGTTTGTTCATACGGACAGACGAATCGACAGACGGACGGACAGACGGTCACTTTTGCACAAACTGAATAAACTCTGTGTACCTTTGGTACAGAGTATAAAAAAAGCTAAGATTGTTTGGATTGAGACTTTGTCATACTTGATCCACACTCTTCTAAAAAGGTTGGACGACCAGTAAAGAAGAGCTTACGCCCAGGTCCACAAAGTTTCCCAACCATTTACGGTGACTAAACAGTGTCCAAAAAGTTACCAAATCAGTCCCAAAACAGTGACTATATTGTGCCCGAGTTTTAGAAGAAACGGATTCCCGTCAAATAGTATCGGCCAGAACACAAAGAAAACTAAGCAGGCGTCCCTACAAGATCTTAGGATCGGGAGTATTCCCGAACAACTTACTATACTTATTCGGAAGAGTGCAACGACCTTACCACCGATCCATTACTTAATTTTTATACTCTGTGCAAAAGTATGTAACAGACAGAAGGAAGCATCTCCGACCCTATAAATCTATATGTACCTGACTGACTGACTGGTGATAATCGCACAGCCTAAACGGTAAGAGCAAGAGGGCTGGAATTTGGACAGGAGTTTTCTTATGTGGTGAAAGTGCGTACTAAGACGGGGTTTTGGAAAATTCCACCCGGAAAAGCCGGAAAAGTTTGTATGGGGAAAATGTTATTTTTCATTCGATTGACTTGAAATTCGGTTTGTAAGCACAGTATGCGAAATAATTGGACACGTGTTTTCCCGATTTCGGTAAGCGAAGTGTACGAAATAATTCGACACGTATTTTCGTGATTTCGGAAAATCTGCCCGCAAGGAAAATTCTCGGGAAATTCGATAATGCAAAAATCTGTTTTTTTCATCCGATTGACTTGAAATTCGGTTTGTGAGGATAGTAAGTGACATGAATTGAAATTTAATTTTCTGATGTTGAAAAGAAATTTGACCTTAGGGTGGGGTCGTGGAAAACTCAGCCGAGAACCGATTGGCTTTATCCGATTGGGTTTGTAAGGATAGAATAAGAAAAAACGACGACGGTAACGGCAGCGATAACGATAGCGATAACGATTGCGATAACGATAACGATTGCGATATCGATAGCGATACCGATTGTGATAACGATAGCGATAACGATAACGATAACGATAACGATAACGGTGACGATAGCGATAGCGATAGCAATAGCGATAACGATAGCTTTAATGTTACCCAAAGCCGGTCAGAAAAGAAGAACTAAATCGGTTTTATGTGAAGTTAGTATAGATTGACGGCGGCGTAGCGAAGCGCGCCGTGATATATGCTAGTTCAGCATCAACAGCCGAGTCGATCTAGCCATGTCCGTCTGTCTGTCCGTATGAACAAACAGATTTCAGAGATGGTAAGAGATAGAGGTTTGACGTGTATATCCCATATGCTACTTGTACTTGGAGGCAGATCAAGTTTATTTTCAATTTTTGCCACGCCCCCCCCCACCCCCAACCGAAACGCAAGCTCCCACAGTTTTCTTTCCGTCTGGACATATTTAGTATTCGGGATTCTTTATCGATCCGCTGAAGGAATTTTAAGATCGGAAGATCGGTGGGCAGCACCGGTCACATCGGTGATGGGCAGCACTTCACGGATACAGAGTATGTTATAGTCGGGCTTTGTTTGAAATTTTATTATCTATAATACAGAAGGTGAAGGGGTGTGGCTCAGCGACAAGTGTGCGCGACCTATGTGCAACAGGTCGTGGGTTCAATATCGCCTCGGAACATGTAATGAAAATTTATTTCTTTAAATAAACTTACACACCCGGCCACCCTCACTGCTGTTGGCGCTAGTTTAGAAGTAATAAGCCATGAAAAAGCTTCTCAAACTGCCGTTCAGATTCGGCGTTAAACTATGTATATGTCCCAATCTCTTGTGCGAAAATTAGAAGCACACAAGTCAAGAGATTGAGAGGAGTCGGCTTTGGCACTTTTGGGCTGCGTCAAGCCATTTTACATAATACTGAAGGAACCTTTTAGGAGGCTCCGTTTCTAAATGAACACCTAGATCTCTGAGACTAGAAGAGCTAGAGCAATCAAAATTTTCAATGTAGACTTGTAGTGTCAGGAGGCAGATCAAGTTTATTTCAGATTTTGTCCACTCCTCCTCCCGTAAACGCAATAATACATCTTGGATATCCCTTTCAATTTTAAAGATATCGAGCATATATTATTTCAATTTTTTTTGTTGTTTTATAAATATTTTTTACAAAATGTTGCATACTTTTCGGAGCAGCATGCTAATATAATGTTGATATATTTACATTAATGTTAATGCTCTGTTAATTAACATAAAGAAAGGCTTATTAACATTAGTTCCACTGAATAACGGGTATATCGAAGTCGGACAGGGCTAACTTACGCTCTCGTTTTTTATTAACATTGGTAACTTTCCACTGCTGTGGTATTTTTTGTGAGAAAATGCCAAGTTTAATTTTAGCAGAATAAATTTTATAGGAGCTAAAGAACACAACAATATTTTGCCTGATTCATATTTTGATTTCGTACGATTCTTTTGTTGAGTAGGCGTACCCTCCTTTGGACATCTGCAAACTAGAAAATAACTGACCGTTAACAAAATCCTTCAACTTTCAACTGTCTTTCAGTTTGCATTTCTGACATTTCTCATGCCATCATCAACATCGTCATCATCATCATCATCTACCTCATTTTATGATATGTGGATAATGGCTTTCTGTGCACCATCAACAACAGTTTATCTTGCCCTAACCTTCAACCTTTGTTGTAGCAGCAATCAAGTCGCCTTCCGCTTTGCAGTGCACCGCTCTACCCTTCACTCAGCTGTTCAACACCTTCGCTTCAGTTTTGGCTGCTTTTGTTGGAATTGCAGCTGGCTTGGCTTGGCTCGGCTAGAGACAGAAAGACAGGCCGCCAAAAGTGTAGACAACTTAAATCAAAGTGCTAATTTTAAAATAACAACCCTGTAGACAGCCTAAACACACAGGCCGTAGCCAGAGCCAGGAGAACCACTCATATTGGAAAAACGTTTACGCGAAACTGCTTAACTAGCTGGCAACAACAATTGGAGAGACAAGATGAACGGCACGAAACAGGATGTTGGAACGTGGAAGGCCAGAAAATTTGCAAAGAAGCAACTCCATCTTCCCCCAGTCCCATACCCCATACCCATTCCCATACCATGATTGTTGATGTTGAGTTATAGCGGGGTATATTAATTTTAGCTGCCGTTGATGGGCTTGAGGGGCTTCCAAAAAAATCTTCGCACATTCACAGCTTTTGAAAAGGAATGGAGTGTTTTTCGGTTTGTGTTTTTTTATTTTGGTTTTTTACGGGGCGCTCATTCTAATTGACGAAAATCAAAAAGACAGACATACAAAGATCGAGATCCCTTTTTGTTGACGACGTCGAGACCACGTAATTGTTTGCACATATTTCTGAAACACCAAGAGGTCGCAATTGGTGGTGGCAACGTGAGTTAGTCATTAGCTGATTCAGGATCTTTATCCAATCAATTTATTCAGTTTTGATTTGTTCTATTTTGTGACTGAACATCCAAAGACTTCCAAAATTTAACCACTTGAAGCTAAAGCTCAAATATGAAAATATTGTTTCAAACTGATTTTAGGAAAGAAATATTCAAACTTTAAAATATTAAATTTATAAGAACCTTGTAAGTTTTGCGCAATATTCTTACAAAATAATTAAAACAATATACAACTATGTCTTTTCGTACCTTTCTGGTACACACACTCAAATAAGAATTTGTTTTAAATGCTTCACGACTCACGAAATTGACTTCCAAGTCTTCCATCGCTAGTCGCCCAATCTGCAATCGTCGTGTCGCTCGTTGCTTCCTTGGTATGCGCTTCGTCTTCGTTCTTAGAAAATTGCCGTCTTCGGGTTTGGCATTGGAATTGAAATGAAATGATGATCGTTCCGACCGCATCCACAGCCCAGTGGAGCGAGCAACGTTTTTCGGTGATTTTCACATTGAAATATTTCGCCCGGTGCGAAAAATGCCAGCGGAGGCCTCGCTCCTTTTTTTTAATACAATATAAACAATAAAAAAGGCATATTTGTTTGCGCTGCGTTTTGCGTTGTCGTGGCAGGGCCACTTGATTTATTATTGGGTAACAATTCATATGCCTTTATTGATATTTTTCAATTCCTGAACGTCTCTGGCCGTGTGAGACACAATAAATTTTGAAATAAATTGGATTTCGCAGTTTTAATCAGCAGCCAGGAGATGGAGCAAAAAAAAAAGTAAGAGGAAGGGCAGTGCTTGATGAGTTGAGGTCCAGCGACAGAGTCCAGACTTTGCTTAGCAACGTAGACGCCACAAGTTGAGTGTGCGCGCTGACAGTCAGGGATCGGGAATGGAACTGGAAGGTGAAGTCGTCGCCGCCTAGGCATGGCCACTTAAACGATGTGCAACAACAGTAACCGCGCTGAGTCGTACTTCAAATGCCCTGGAATTAAGGAGACTAAAATTTGTTAGCTTGCTACCAAAGAAAATTTGTTTCAAAGAATCAATTCTGGTTTTTAATATCATACTAGCTGATTACTCGGCGTAGCACAGTGGTCAAAAATCCCAAGAAGCTGGCCAAAAGTCGAAAAACGTATTTGATTAGGCTGAAAGTCTGTACTTGGGGGTTTTCGAAGGAAAAATTCGGAAGAACAACATGGCGGATCCAATATGGCGGAAAATCTCTTCACAAGCGATTGTGAATATGTCGTGAAATTATGATTTTACCCGTTACTCGTAGAGTAAAAGGGTATACTGAAGTCGTGCAAATGTATGTAACAGGCAGAAAGAAGCATCTCCGACCCCACAAAGTACACTCATGGACAATTTAATATGTGTGAAGTTTTTTTTTTTTAATATCGACTTAAATCGATATAAACATAACATTTAATAAGGAAGCTATACTTTTTAATATGGTCACGAATTGGGTGAACTCCCGGAATAAATTTGCTTTCTGGGAAAAATTTTGGATTGTTTTATTGGTTAGACTACAAACTCGTCTGGTCAATAAAATAGGTGTATGAAGCAAAACATTAACCTACCAGGTAGGATTGCTCGCAGGGTTCCTTTGCTTCGGTCGTCAAATTTACAGATGAGGAACAATTTTGCATTAGATCGTAGAACCTTGCGCGGACCGGAGGGTGAGAAAAAATGGCGTAATATCCTCTGGAGTGACGAAACCAACATAAATTTATTTGGAAATGATGCCAAAAGGAATGTTCGTCGTCCGAAAGGCAAAGAATTTGATCCCAAGTACACATATAAAACTGTCAAACATGGAGGTGGTAGCCTAATGGTATGGGACTGCTTTTCATGGTATGGTGTTGGTCTGATTAATCGTATTGACGGAATAATGGACAGATTCGTATACAAAGATCTATTGGAGACAATGATGCTACCATATGCCGAGGATAATATGCCACTTTTATGAAAGTTCCAACAGGATAATGACCCGAAGCACGCCTCTCGAGTAGTAAAGGATTGGTTCGGAGGGCAAAATGTGGATGTTCTTGAGTGGCCAAGTCAATCCCCGGACCTCAATCCCAACGAGAATATCTGGGTTGAACTTAAAAGAGAGGTTGGAAAGACTTTTTGTCAAAATAAAAATCAACTTTGGGATATTGTCCAAAGAGCATGGTACAACATTCCAATTGGAACTTGTCGCAAGTTAATATCCTCCATGCCAAGACGAATGGAGAAAGTCTTGCAAAATAGTGGCGGATATACCGGTTATTAGCTGCCAGATACTTAGTTAAATATAAAACAAGACCAAAAATAGTGAAATATTGATTTAATGTAAACATTTACCTTCTTACACCTATTATTGTGACCAGCCAAAATTGGCGGATTTAAGGAAATATTTAATTTAGTTGTACATTACAGGTTTGTGAAACTGTTTTTACTTTTTGTTTAAAGACAATCAATATAAGCTTAGAAAAAACTTTGATTTGTTGAGATTAGAGAAGAAAAAAAAACACACCTATTATTTTGTCCATAAGTGTATATATATTCTTGATCAGCATCAACAGCCGAGACGATATAGCCATGTCCGTCTGTCTGTATGAACACCTAGATCTCGGAGATTAGGAGAGCTAGAGACACCAAATTTTGTATTTATACTCCTATTGTCCCTACGCAGATCAAGTTTATTTCAAATTTTGGCCAAGCCCCCTCCCGCCCCCCTCAATAAAAAATGTTGAAAAACTCCTACAATTTTGAAGATATCAAGCTCATATTGCAGTGCAGTGTAGTGTATGCAGTGTAGTGTATGTGCCCAATATCTACAATCTCTAAAAGTTTCATAAAGATCGGATAATAAATGGCAGAGTTATAAAGGTTCTAAAAACGTTGCATACTTTTTGGCGCTACATGCACATTTGCCCACATAATGTTGAAATGGTCACATTAATGTTAATGCTCTGTTAACATAGGGAAAGGCTATTAAACACTAATTGCCCTGAGTAACGGGTATATCGACTTCGGAACGCACAAACTTTTTCGGAGAGAAGAAGCTCATCGCCCGAATATCGGCCGAATTAGCCTGCACGATGTTACCTCCGAAAATGGAGAGAGGCTAATAGACTTCGCTGCGGGCCGGAACATGGTCATTAGTAGCACCAGATTTAAACACCGCAACGACCACAAGGCGACCTGGATGTCCCCTGCTCAATCAACACGAAACCTGATTGATCACTTTGTGATAGACGGACGGCACTCTTCGAGTGTTCTAGACGTACGTGCACGCCGAGGAGCCAATATTGACTCGGATCACTACCTTGTTGCAGCCAAAATACGCACACGGCTCAGTGTGGCACATGCCGCACAGTCTAACACACGCCGAAAGCTGAACGTGGAGGAGCTGCAATTACAACCGACATCCTAAGCCTACTCAGCAAAACTCACCCAGCTGCTCAGGGAAACCCCACCGGCAGTGACGAACAGTGGAAGCATATTCCTCCCTCTATGAGTACAGCTGCCAAGGAGATTCTCGGTTTCGCCGAAAACACCGGGAGAAAAACAGTCATGGTTCAACGACAAAAACATCAGTCTGGAAGTCCAAAGAAGAATCACTCTTGCAAACCGATGTTACTACGAGCTCAGAAGGGAGTTCAAGAACAGAGCCCTCTCGAAAAACGAAAATTGCGCTTTACAAGTCACTTGTCATCCCAGTCCTGCAATAAGGCGCTGAGGCATTGACATTAACAGCAGCTGATGAGGCAGTGATCGGAGCGTTCGAGAGAAAAATTCCTTAAAGTAGACGATCCATTTCGCACTCGAATGAACCACGAACTGTATGAGCTCTATGGGGACACTGTTCTAGTCAAGCGCATAAAATAACAGCGTCTGCGCTGGAGTAGACATGTACTCGTATGGATGAAGAAGCTCCAGCAAAAAAGCTGTACAAACGGAATGCGAATGAATTAGGGAAGGAGACAACCGAAGCTGAGATGGGGAGACCAGGAGGAGAAAGATATTTTGAAGCTTGATGTGACCCACTGGTGGCAGTTCGCTCATGGCAGAGGCAAGTGGCGGAAATTGATCGCATGGGCCGAGACCGTTAAATGGTTTTGGTATTTCTATTAGGCCACAGAAGAAGAAGTTTAAGACTTCACTTCTGCTTTATTTTCCGTCAAGAAGTCGAAATATGAACGATTTGGATATGATTTCCAGGGTATAGTAATAGGGCCGAAAATGCGATTATTATAAATATCCCTAAAAAGAGTCTTAAGTAGATTTTTTAATCATACCTTTATCGAGTAAAGGGTGTAAGTTTCAGGTCCTGGATAGAGAGTCCAGAAAAAGAGCAAATTAGGGTTGAGGTTCGGTTCGAGGGACCCAAAATACCTTTGCCGAACCGATAATTTATAACCTTTCCCAGTGGACCAAACCCTCGTAAACGATATTGCAAACGAGAGTTACGCGAAACAAAAACGTGTAAAACTATCGCAAACAGATCCCAAAACGATACGAAAATGAATCACTGTCCTCGTTTGTAAGTGAAAGTTTCGTATACGATAGCTCGCAAATGATTCG
Organism: Lordiphosa collinella; assembly: GCA_018904265.1. Classification (NCBI taxonomy): domain Eukaryota; kingdom Metazoa; phylum Arthropoda; class Insecta; order Diptera; family Drosophilidae; genus Lordiphosa; species Lordiphosa collinella. The sequence goes on from JAEIFV010001383.1 coordinate 17,635, forward strand.
CATGCGACCTTTTGCGATATCTTTTACGGGCCTTTTCTGAGAAACGCACCGCGTGCAACAACAAATCGCATTACAAAAGTTTTATCATTTTGCCTGTTCAACACACTGCGAGAGAGAAATCGGAAAAATTTGGCCGCTCGTGTTTCTTTCGCATATCATTTAAGCCCGTAATGATAGTTTGGCGGGACTTTCGTCGTCGCTAACTACTTTCCGCCCTTCTTTGTCCTCTTCATTTTTGTGTATCATTTTTTATAACTCGTTTTTAAACCCGCTTATGATAGTTTGGCGAAACTTTTGCCAACGCTCGCAGATTTGTCTCGTTTGTAAGTCCGTTTACGAACATTCTACGATAGTTTCGTTTTATTATCGTTCTCTGGTCCACTGGGTTTTTGAAAGTATTTCCGCATTTTCACAATAAAGTTTTTATCGTATAGTGCGTAAAATACCAAGACCGGTTAATCGTTTGTTTTCCTCCAGGGTGTACAGGGTCTACTAAGCCGACTTGACTGACGCTTATGGTTTTTATTTTGGAGACGACCTTGGATCACGGTCTCCATTTTCTTCGAGTTGGCTTGTCTTTATTTGTGGTTGCCGCAAGTCCTAGGCTACCCTCTAGAAGCTGTTACCAACTCTGTCATGGACTAATTATACCCCATTCTGTACTTTTGGCTTATTAAAAGTGCGTCTTCTTGACCAAAGGGCCGTGGGCTTTTTTTTTTTTTTTTGCAAAAAAGAAGCCGAGAAGTGTAAAAATATGCTGCCAATGCTGCAATTTATTTATTTATTTTTTTGTACAAAAATGTTCATACTGGTATACGAGCGCAGACTCATCCACTCGGAGGGCCCAACGGCGTTCTACATACAACACCCATACGTGATCGTGTATGGTTGTGTGCACATTGTTTATTTCACACACTTATTGGCCCGCGGGCGCTACTGGGCACAGCTCTGCCATCCTCACAATCCCCTCTAGCTCCAGTTCCATTCCCATTGCCGCGGCTCGCTTCACTGCGCTCTGAAGCCTTGGCAATTGGCTTGTCTTGTCTTGTCGTACGTTTTCCAGCTAAGATTGGCGACGCCATGTAGTTAACGCGTTCGCACTTTTTTTCTCTCCTCTTGTTGCAGCAGTCAGTGTCCAAGCCTCGTGTCCACTCCATTGAGTTTTCATGCCACGCAACCGCAGCGAAATTGGCTAAAAATGACACTCGTTTTCATTGCTGGGCCATAGGGGACAGGCGGGGGGGAATGCGGGGGATATGCATATAGCATATATATGGAGGTGGGCATGGGCATGATTTCTGATTGGCCATAAACACACAAAAGTATTGAGTTTTATCAGGCTGCGGGCTATATGGAAATGGTTGGAGACGTTACATGACTTTGGCCCATACGAAAATTGCTTTGATAACTGAAACTGGATGGGAGGGGAAGGGAATTTGTATGCTGAGAAGTGGTTTTTAGCTTGAAGGTGCCACATGAAGGTTTCTTTTTTGACAAAGCAATTGATGAGACTGCAACAGGGCAAGGCATGGCCTGTAATTGGAGAGAAAAGTCCACGAAATGAGTTACATAATAAATGAGTAGGTTAAAGGATTATGAGATGATAAATTTGCAGAGTTAAGTAATCAGTGATTTTTAGTCGATTGAACAATGTGCGAATTTAGTTCAATAATTTAGTTATTGATATTTTTTAATTTTAAGTTCATTTCTTATTGTTCATGAAAACAAACAATGCTTTCCCAAAAAATAAATTAAAAGAATATTACGAATGACAAACCCCATATGTAAAGCAATGTATGCCTTACACTTAACCAAAACTCTATAAACGTAATGATGGGTTGTTCTCGAAATGGCGTAAATTGAACCCGTCCGGGTCACACTTTCAACGCCGGGCTTTAAACTGATCCTTTCGAGATCAATTTCGAAAAACATAAAAAAATCGAAGGTGGGGGTTTTCGGGGGGTGGATACCACAGCACAACCCACCGCCCACCTCTCCTTTGTTGTCATAAATTAAAAAAATTTTTTTCTGAATATGGGTTTAACGAACTGTTTTGATTTTAGTCAAAGTAAATGTTAGGAGGCTCAAGGTCGTGGTTTCATTATAGTTCAATAATCAACCAGAAAATTCAATAGAGAATATATATAAACATAAACAGTAGCTATGGCTGTGTAGAACATTGAACAACCTTCAATGCCAATGCATTTACCTTCAGCTACCCTAAAAGGCGGAGCTTAAAGCTAGTTGAAATTTCGTGCTATTTGTGCTCAACTCGTTATTCGCCGGCTGGGTAATATAAATAGGACTTGCAAATGACTTGTTGGAGTGACAGCAACTAAAGGTGTACTGACGAAGGCTTTGCCATGGCGGCAGCCGAAACGGCCGTCTACACAGCCACAGCTACTGTTTATGTTCATGTCTCTGTTGATTTTTCTCGTTGATTATTGAACTATAATCCAACCTCGACCTTGAGCCTGCTAACATTCACTTTGCACTTTTTTATACCTTTGCAAAGGGCATTATAAAATTAGTGCGGATGTTTGTGGTAGCGCATTGAAGGAAGCATTACCGACCACATAAAGTATATATATTATAATCAACGAGCTGAGTTGATTTAGACTTGTCCGTCTGTCCGTCTGTTTCTATGCTATCTCCTCCGTCAGTTTTAAAGCTATCCTCACCAAACTTTGCAGGAAGTCTTTTGGTACAAATACGCTGCACATTTGTCGGAACCGGCCGGATTGGATTGGCATGCATTTGTTTTATATGCTCCCACACGATACTGCAAGGTTTGGTCAAAATCGGATGACTATAGCATATAGCTGCCATAGGAACGATCGGTCGGAAAACTAGTTCTTGTGAGAAAAACTTTTTTGTTTTTAATGAAAACGTCCCTTACGTTGGCAAATATTTATTCTAAATACTTTTACACAATTCTACAAGGTTTTGTCAAAATCGGATGACTATAGCAACTAGCTGCAGTATAAATTATCGGTCGAAAAGGAAGTTCTAGTGAGAAAAACTTTTTTGTTTTAATTTGGATCGCCCCAGAATATATATGGTATTCTTGATCAGCATGACGAGCTGAGTTAATTTAGCCCTGTCCGTCTGTCCGTCCGTCTGTCCGTCTATGCTATCTCCTCCCTCAGTTTTAAAGCTATCCTCACCAAACATTGCAGGAAGTCTTTTGGTACAAATACGCTGCACATTTGTCGGAACCGGCCAGATCGGATGACTATAGCATATAGCTGCCATAGGAACGATCGGTCGAAAAAGTAGTTCTAGTGAGAAAAACTTTTTGTTCTTAATGCAAACGTCCTTTACGTCGGCATATATTTATTTTATATACTTTGACACAATTCTTCAAAAGTTTTATTAAAATCGGATGACTATAGCATATAGCTGCAGTATGAATGATCGGTCGAAAAAGAAGTTCTAGTGTGAAAAACATTTTTGTTTTAAACGGAATCGTCTCCAAATTTCGTAATTAACAGTGTGTTATGCTTTTCCATGATTCCACCAAGTTTGGACAAAATCAGACATCTATATAGTATAGATCCCATAGAAAAGTAAGGTACAAAAAGTAGTCTTAGTTAGAAAAACTTTTGTGTTTTCAATGGAAGCTGCAAGTGTATACAAAACTTCTGCCGATCCGAAGTAACCTTTCCCCTATTTTTTGTATACTCTGTACCAAAGGTACATAGAGTATAATAAGTTTGTGCAAAGCCATGTCCGTCTGTCTGTCCGTATGAACGCACAGATCTCAGAGATGGTAAGAGATAGAGGTTTGACATGTATGGGACTTATGCTTCTTATCTTGCAAGCAGATCAAGTTTATTTTTAATTTTTGCCATGCCCCCTCCCGCACCCGTAATTTAGAAAAAAGTCAAATGTCCGACAGTTGTTTAGATAAAAGGTTCGTTCCTTCTGGACACATTTAGTAAAGAGGATTAATATAGTCGATCCGCTAAAGAAATGGTAGAGATCGGATGAACGGTTGTCAAGTTATAGTGAAAACAAACAATTATGGGCAGCAACGGTCGCAACGGTGATGGGCAGCTCTTCACAGGTACAGAATATGTTATAGTCGGGCTTGACCGACTTTCTTTCTTGTTTTTCTTAATTTATTTTTACTTACTGGGACTCGAACTCGGGACCTCGAATGACTTGCGTGAAATAATGTTTTATCTGCTATTGAAAATTAGCTGATCTGGCCATTCTCCCACTGTTGCTTTTTTTAGGAATCAAGTCGGCTGTAGGCACGCAATATTTTTCAATCTTATTATTAAACGAACTGGTACTAATCTGGATTACAATTGCGTTATTGAGGAACTCAAAAATTTCGGCAAAAGGCTCTCTGAAGGCTGGCGAATATGCAATCGGGATAAGAAACGATTTGAGTGCAACAACTCAGCTTAGTTGAACGAACATTTGTTGGTTTTACGCCCAGACAGAATACTGGGTGCAGGACGAAAACAACAAGACATTGCTGATTGCCACCCAAATCGTCAATGCAGTAAATTTTCGAATCTCTTCAAACACAACACTTGCAATGGGCTTATGAGAGCAACATGTATTAGCCTATACAAATGCAGAAAACTGAGTGCATCGAATATAATTTCAATGGTAGGCATAGATCACGACACCAAAAACTCATATAACTAAGCTTTTCCAACTGATACAAACACGCGAAAAGGCAATATCTTCTATATCGGTGTGTCATCTGGATTCTATTAGAAAGGAAAAATGTTGGGCAAAAGATTCGCTGCAAGAAATATTGGAGCTGATATTTTAGAATGTGTACCACTTCCGATTTGCACGATGTCTGAAAAAGCCTTGGAAACCCCTTACAAAAATTTGCAAAATTTTTTGGAGTAAAACATACTCGCAATAATTCGCGGTTAAATACTATGGAGGAACTCGTAGCTTCGGATACAGTTATAACAAGTTTGTGCAAAACTTCAGCAAATTAATCTAGCTAACATTTTTGTTTGACAGGGAAGCCCAAAATCTCCATTTGGAATATCCTGAAGAATCCGTAAAAAAACGATTTCGATTCGAAAATATTTCTCCAAGTATTTTTCTTATAAAATATTTTTAAACAAGAAAACAGCCAATATTTTTATATTTAGCAACAAAAACAATATAAAACAATAACATATTAGTTTAAAAACGAGAGCGTCAGTTTAAGGCGGTCCTGCCCGACTTCGATATACCCGTTACTCAGGGATATTAATGTTCTATCACCTGCCCTTATGTTAGTTAACAGAGCGTTAACATTAATAAGAACATTTTAATATTATATAAGCAAACAGAGCATGTGGCGCCAAAAATTATGCATAATTTTTATAACTTCTATAACTTTGCCATTTATTATCCGATCTTCATGAAACTATCAGAGATTGTAGATATTGTGCACACATACACTACCCTGCAAAATATGATGTCTTCAAAATTGTAGGAGTTATTCAACATTTTTCATTGTGGAGGCGGGAAGGGGCCTGGCCTGCGTACGGATAATAGGAGTCTACATAAGACTTGGTCGCTCTAGCTCTTCTAGTCTCCGAGATCTAGGTGTCCATACAGACAAACGGACATGGCTATATCAACTCGGCTGTTGATGCTGATCAAGAATATATATACTTTATGGGGTCGGAGATGCTTTCTTCTGCCTGTTACATACATTTGCACCACTTTAGTATACCCTTATTACTCTACGAGTAACGGGTATAAATGGGGGAAGTTAACTTCGGCTCGGCAAAAGTTTTGTATACCCTTGCAGTTTGTTTGTATAGTGTTGGAAACTTCGTCATTAACGAAAATGTACATTTTGCAAAATGCGAAAATGCCAAATGCAGTTGTAGTGAGGACAGGGCATAAGACTACTTCTTGGACCTTACTTTTCTATGGGAGCTATACTATATAGATAAATGTCCGATTTCGACCAAATTTAGTGGAATCATGGGAAAGCATAACAAAGCATAACATGTACATTTTTTGAAGGCGATTCCATTTAATTCAAAAAAAATTTTTTACTAGAACTTCTTTTTCGACCGATCAATCATATTGCAGTTATATGCTATAGTCATCCGATATTGACAAAACTTTGTAGAATTGTGTAAAAGTATTTAAGATATATGCCAACGTAAGGGACGTTTCTATTGAAAACAAAAATGTTTTTCTCACAAGAACTAGTTTTTCGACCGATCGTTCCTATGACAGCTATATGCTATAGCTATCCAATTCGGCAGGTTCCACCAAATGTGCAGCGTATACTTATGAATAGACCTCGGATTTTGCATATTTGCATATTTTTACAGGATTAAGATAGTTTAATTCTGTTGACGCCAAAGTTCGTTTCATTAAAAAATGAGTTGAATACGAAGTGCATATTTTAAATTTTTTTGCATATTTGCATGGAATGTTTTTCCTTAATATAAGCAAAATATATGCAAAAATACGCAAAATATATACAAAATATGAAAAATATATGCAAAACATGCAAAATATTTGCAAAATATGCAAACAATTTTCTTTGTTGAACAAATCAAATCATATTGTAAAAGCGTTTCAGAGGGTGGTATATTGTCAAAAATGTGTGAATGATACTTATATTAATTTTATAAACAAGCTAGGAAACGTATAATAATAATGCTAACCTGACAAACCCGACATCAGTGCCGGCCGCGAGGATAGTATTTAGTACTGATACCTGATCACAAGAAACCAAAACCGTCAACCATTCAGTGCCATTTCTGGTACAGATCTGCAAAGTATGACTGGCGCTCATGTAAAACACAAAAAGCCTTACTTTGCAGATCGATCACGAACTTATGTTTTATAAAATTATTAAGGTTCAAATTGCATTTAGCAGATAATAATCTAGGCAACAAACAAATCATATTTATAAAAACATCTTTTTTCTGGAGTATTTGGTCCTTTGAATTAGCCAAAAAGCCATTTTATGCAATTTCATATCTAGTTTATAGTTAATCCGTTGGAGATATGGAGTTTCTAAAGCGAAATTCAGTTTCAACGTAAAAAACTTCACTTGAATCAATCATTAGCATTTGAGGTCCGGTGCCGAGAATTATTCAATTTTGAAATCATGTCATAATTCTTATGTCCACTCCAATTTGGACTATTAGATAAATATTTTCTAACCCGAGCAGCTGAATGTGAACTACTTATGATTTATTGAAAGCTTACTTTTATACCAGTTTCCTGTAAAAATTTCAAAATTTTAGGATTTTTGGGCTTAACATATATAATGGTTTATGTAAGGAAGTTCATTTTGTCAAAATACTTGTCCTCCATTGTCAGTTATTGGGCGAGTGTCTTAATAATGTTGGCTTGTTAAAGAGCATTGGCGATGTTGGTACATACATAACATTGCATATTCTAGCATTGCCATTAATAAAACGATAATAGAAATTTTATTTCACGTAGTGCAGGACGAACATTTAAAAAATCGAGTTATCGGACGAACTCTCAAATCATAATCTGTTAATATATGTTCTGCGTCTCAGCAATCAAGCAGCCTGACCGATCTGACACTGAGATTATTGGTAATGAATAAGATGCTCCATCTTGTTTATCCCGCGAGCAATTTGAAAGGCACTGGAAGATCTGGCTTACTCGTATTTAATTGTTTATATGGACGATATTTTGGTGGTACTACCGAAAAAACAGCTGGGTTTTGAAGATTAGAAATTGTTCTAAAAGTACTTGCTGAAACTGAACTTAAGTTAAATGTGGGAAAATTTAGTTTTCAAAAGCCTGCTACTTGCTTCCGCCGCAATCCTTCATCGAAGTTAGACATTTTGTTAGCCTAGCTTATGATTATTGTATCATCAGTAGTCGTAGAAGTTGGCGTTCAGCATCTACCCTGCACTGTTCAGCGCCAAGTAGAAACCGTTTCGCAGATCTAGGTCAGCCTTTCGTAAGCTTTATCTCAACTTATCTGAGCTCCCAACCATTCATTCATTTTGATTTCCATTTCCTCATTATGATTTGCCCGACACCAACCACAAAATCTGAAGAATCTGTCAACAATTCCAACAATGCGGCACTTGTGTAAAGGGCATGAAAATATCGTCGTGTCGCATGCTTTGCATTTTGTACATGTTTTATAAATAACGCCAGTGTGGAGAAAAAAGAGCGATCTTCGCGTACATAGTACATCTTCAGCTTCAGGAACATGGATTTCGTTTTAAAAATCGTGTCTTGTTGGCTGTTTTTCCTCTGCTTGTTGTTGTGTGCACACAAAGGGTAGTGCAAAATATGCAGAAGAGTGAGGGAAGCTTAGAACGCAGATCAACTCAGAAGTCTCATGGCTAATATGCATGCACGAAAATATGTTTGGAGGCTTGTAAAAAGAAAACGGTTGCCACGCAAAAAACCAATAGATCAGGCTATGCCACAAACAGAAACCTGTCCCGACTCCCGTTTGGCCATCCCATAAGGATGACACATATTTTGCTTAACGAATGTCACCAATAGACATCGGGAAGGCTACACTGGGAAAAATCCATTGAACTAAAATACTTGCAATGCACTTGACGTTTCCCACATTTTGACATTTTTGGCTCAGTGCTTGGCTGGTTCCTTTACTCTCCGTAGTGTTGGGGCACGTTCCGATGTTGCTACTGTCAAAGTCACGTTTTCGTTCGGTTGGAAATATTGAGATTGAGTTACGAGCAGCCAACAACTTTTTGTCAACACGCGAAGCGCTGCATAAATGCCGCTTAAATGGCATAAAATATGCATATGCATTTTCCAGCCTTCTGCCGGCTTACTCTCTCGCTCACTCTCTGACCAGTTACCATTACCCGGTACCTAGTTAGCCGGGAGGAGTAGTTACCTGGCCAGTTATCGCACCACGCTCAACATATTTCAAAGTTACACGACTGACGACGACGACGACGGAGACGGCGACGACTCGACTCTACCTGACACGCCCTTAGTTAGTTAGTTGTCGGACTGTCTGTCCATGTCCATCTTCCTCCAGCTTGCTGCTCAGCTCAAGCTGAAGCTGAAGCTATGTGGCCAGTTTCCTGTTGTTAGCTGTAGGGTTACCACCTCCTCCTCTACCTTCTCAGGTTGCAAAAATTCTTTGTAATTTGCGTTTTTCACACCCATTTGATGTAGCACCACGTTTTTAATCTTAATCCCTGCCACCAAAATGCTAACTACCTTATAATACCATGAAATGGTTGCAGAATAAGAGGGCTGAGACCATCATAAATCGATGGTGTTGACTTGATAGTAGTTGCCCTGGGAAAAACTGTCATGTAAATTTAAATGTTCGTCAAGATAGATGGATTATTATTTAAATTAAAGGTTTAAATTGAATTGAATTATTACTTAAATATTTTATTACCAGTTTAGATCAGTTTAGGTAAAAGATAACAAGTGTTTTGGAGTGAAGACCGATAACCTTAAGTGATATCGAAATTGTAACTTATAACTTAAAAAGTTCATGAGATAATAATCTTAATCACTTTTATTTGCTGTTTTCGGAGCCTTCTTGAACTAGTTAACTATTTTATTGTACAAAACTAATCAATCAGAACACCGGATTTTAAATGCAAAGCTCAAATTAGATCTGAGACTTAGCTGTGAATCTTTTTTAGATCGTTTAAGTGTGGTTTTAAAACAGTCTGAAACCTTATCAACCCAACAATAAAGTAACTTTCTATTTAATTAATTTCTGAGTTTATATACCGAACTACCTTTGAAACATTTTTTATCAGGTTTGAAGAAGTTTTTGCTGTGGAAGAAATCTAGCTCCTTATTAGTAAAGTAAAAGTAAAATCAGCTTGTCAAGATGACACAGCCCCAAAGGGCCAAAGCCGAGCCTCTCTCAAACTCTTTGGCTTGTGCGCTTCTAATTTTAGCACCAGAGAAAGGGACCTACAGTTTAACGCCGAATCCGAACGGCAGTTTGAGAAGCTTTTCATGGCTAATTACTGCAATGCTGGCGCCAACAGCAAGAGTTGTGGCCGGGTGTAAAGTTTTATTCAAAGAAAAAAACTTTTCATTAGGTGTTCCGAGGCGAGATCGAACCCACAACCTCATGCACAGCGGTCGCGCACTCTAGCCGCTGAGCCACCCTATGTTTGGACTAAATCCTCCGATTAGCCAGGTCATCGGGTGGATCCTTAGGAGCCTGCGTCTTGCCCTGAGCCCGTTGATCCTACGCGATCGGAGTAAGAGTTTGCAAGGTTGTTTGGGTGGGCGGCGACCTTATCCAAGTACCTCGCTGCTAGGATGTTGATTGTGTCGCCAACCATCGGAACGCCACACTCCTCTCAATGTCTCGAGTTCGGCTCCTGTAATCCTTCTCAGGAATTGCCAAAAAAGGCGTCGAGTTCGATGGGCATGCAAGTACATGCATGTTGCTCGATGATGAACACTGTTGATTTGACGATGAGGAAAGAATGATGTTGCTGCCGTCGAAGTGGTTTTAGTTGGCTGGTCGCCGTTTTACTTTATTGAGAGGTAAGTTGAATTTCACAATGAATTTTCGTAGAAAAATGGCGGCCGCAAACAATTTGCAAAGCTGCGGCGGCAATGCTTTACATTCGTCGTCCGGTGGTCACTACTTTAGTATGAAGTAAGTTTGTTTCTTTCCATGACAAGTCATGTTCAGCGATATGTTATCGATAACGATAACGATGATCAGTTTGCCCTGAGCTGCCACAACCATTTTGCAGACCAGTTTCTATATGACAGCTATTTTATATATTCATCAGATTTTCATCAAAATATGGGAAATTGTAATGAAGCCAATAGTTTTATTGTCTGGCAAGCTTAAAAACAAGAAAGTTGTTTTCACTAGTCCCTCCTTCTAGTTCCTACCCCTTGTGGGAAATAGGTCAATAACCACTCTTCTCCTCCAGCGAACTCAGTTGTTGGCCGTCGCCCATAGTTCTCCCCAACTTTTCCCGATGCTTTACGCCTCTCTACCGACAGTCCTCCTCCTAGTTTCTTTGGGTCTGCCTCGTGCCCGCCCGGCTCCCTGCAACGGGTTCCATTCCATTGCCTTCCTATAATGTTGTTCTCGCTTTTTTCGCAATGTACTAGGGCCGTCCCAGAAATGGCCGACCTAGCACAGTAGTGTTAGAAAATGTTCACCAAAAATATTAAAAAGGGGAAGTAAGTAAAAGTAAGTAAAATTAGCTTGTCAAGATGACATAGCCCCAAAGGGCCAAAGCCGAGCCTCCCTCAATCTCTTGGCTTGTGCGCTTATAATTTTTAGCACAAGAGAAAGGGTCCTACAGTTTAACGCCGAATCCGAACGGCAGTTTGTGAAGCTTTTCATGGCAAATTACTGCAATGCTGGCGCCAACAGCAAAGAGGTGTGGCCGGGTGTAAAGTTTTATTCAAAGAAAAAAACTTTTTGTTAGATGTTCCGAGGCGGGATCGAACCCACAACCTCATGTACAGCGGTCGCGCACTCTAGCCGCTGAGCCACCCAGCCAAAGGGGAAGTACCGACTATTAAAAGCTTAAGTTTGAAGTTTGGTGCCTTTACCTTGCACTGTTTTTTTTTGGTCGATTTTAATAGAGAACGCTTGTTATTGATTTGCAAAAATGGACAAAATTGGTCATCGTTATGTGATACAATACTTTCAAATTAAAGATCTTAGTCCAACCAATATTAAAAAATAGCAGGTTTCTACCTTACGTAGTTCTGCTCCCTCGATTGGGTGGCTGAGTTTAAGCGAGGTCGTTTGAGCTGCGAAGATGAACATCGTAATGGGCGTCCAAATGAGGTGACCACTTCAGAAATGGTGGCCAAAATTAAAAAATGTGTATTGAGTGACCGGCGATTGAAAGTTCGTGAGTTAGCTGAATGTGTAGGCATTTCAAAAGTGCTGTACATCGCATATTGACCGAAAAATGGGACATGAAAAAGATATGCGCAAGATGGGTGCCGCGTTTGCTGACTTCAGAACAAAAACAGCCGGTTCACACCTCTGCCGTTGCAATGGCTGAAATTAATGCTTGAATTGCTACCTCACGCCCCTTATTCGCCAGACTTAGCTACCTCTGATTATTTCTTATTTCCAAACTTAAAAAAATAGGTTGGAAGAGAGAGATTTGGCAACAATGAAGAGGTGGAGTCCGAGGTTAATGCCTATTTTGAAGAGCTTCACAGTTCTTATTAAAAAAACATCGCTGGAGAAAGTGTGTCGAGCTAAAAGGATCCTATGTTGAAAAATAAAAAAAATAAAAAAATGATAAATTTTTGTTTTAGTAGTTAGGTCGGCTATTTATGGGACGCCCCTCGTATGTCCCATCGAGCTACATTTCATCTTGCGTATTATGGCGTCGACACTCTCCATATTCGGTCGTCTAAGTAGCTCAGAGTTCCGTATTCTGTCAGGCCAGAATAGGCAGTAGATGCGTCGAAGGCATTACGTTGGACTTGAAGAGCCTGATTTTGAGCCAGTGTGGACAGGTCAAGCATCACCAAACAGCTGACAGCATCCCACAGGCACCTTTAGCATCCACATGGAGTTCCGTCCCTCCATCAACAGCGACTACGCTACCCAAATAGCTGAATTGCTAAACTTGCTCAATTGACTCTTCGTCCTAAACCAGAGCCTGGGATTGTCCGGAACGGATGCAGAGCGCTTTTGTCTTCTTCGTTTTGATTTTGAGGCCTGTCGATTTGGCTGAAGTGTCTAGATGGTCTAGTGTATTAGCCAGGTCGCTTAGCCTATTTGACAGGAGGCATATATCGTCTGCACAGTCCAGATGCCGCTGTCATGTAGTCATTGACCACCATATGCCGCTGTTGTTGGGAGCAGTTGATTTCAGTGCATTGCTCTATCAGAATGCGCACAGTGTTTATGTGGTCGGTACACGACGAGCACTGTCTAAATTCGGCTTGATCTTCGCGTATGGTGTCCATAATGGTGTCACTCAGGCGATCAGGAAACTAACATTGCTATGAGCTTCGAAATAGTTGGCAGCACACAGATTCCACGGCAGTTGTAGCATTCGCGCAGGTCACCCTTTTTGGGGATTTTCACCAGGATGCCCTCACTAGCTCTCACTGGTACTAAGTAGTTTTTCGAAAGATCGTTTCTATGACAGCAAGATAATACACATATAGACTTTTTTTAAATTTTTCTATTCACTACTATTTGTTTTTAGTATTTTTGTGACCCTCTACCGACTAAAACATCAGTTTGTTAATGAACCCGAACTTGTTGGACACATCACGGGGGCAATTGGCACTGAAAAGTCTCAGAAAATGGGGAAATTGGTCGGGCTCGATCTATCGATTGTTTATCTCTTTTCCTATCTTAATATATAACTTACCTTTATGACGGTAATGTATTTGGGTTTGTGGAGTCAGACTCTAAAATTTCATCCAAGACCATGGAATGGATAGCAGATTCAAAACTGCTAACCTCTTTTGCCGGAATGGATGTTGCAAATGGCATGCTGCCGTCATGATAGTGCCTCCATATTCTCATTGATAACGTCCTGCATTAAATTAGTAAACAGTGAATACAAACTTACTTAATTGATTACAACTTACGTTTTGGAATATTAGCTAAACCAAATGTCAGCTATCTCTTACCACTTCTGATCAGGTTCAATATGGTTTGTAACTGAAAAATGATAAAATTCATAATCCATTTAAAGTTATTGAACTATTTCTGATAAATGACTCCGAACCACATTTGAACCACTCTTCGGGAGAAGAAGAAATGCATGTTTTGGTGTGTAGATTTGATAAATCTCTCGCCACTTTGCACGTATTATTAATCTACTAATCAAGACTCGTGTTAAAAAGTCATACCCAATCGCCAACGGTTGAGTCATATTTGCATATTTGGATGCCCTTTGGTGGCATTTTCAATGGTCTCACAGACAACAATGCCCCATACTTTCCTGTCTCGATCTCTGTCCGAATGTGCGTAACAATTAAATCGTGTGGTTACTTCTCCCCCTGTACTGGGCACACAATTTGCACAATGATCGGTGGGCCAGCAGGATGCCTCCGCCAAATTGCGTGGCTTTATGCACCTAACTCCATCACGATCCGCGACATGAAAATAGTTGCCTCCTTGGCTGGTGGTTGGTAGTTGGTAGTGGGAAGCGTCACATCACGAAGTCGACGCCAACATCATCAGCTGCCACCGAGCGAGGTTCGAACTGGAGTTTTGCTTTGCATATTTAGCAAACACATTCCCAATGCTCGTAACGAAAAACGGTTTCATTGTTGCCGACACAACAACATAAAAGCCTGCGCTCCTTTTGGTGGCCAACACACACACACACACACACACTTAGTCGGAGAGAGATAATAACAATCGACACAGGCCAGAATCGACCACAGACCAGGGCCCAGACCAGGCCAGACCAGAGACCACGGCAAGACCAACCGACAAGAAAATAAGTTGAATAAAATTATTGTGAACACGTCTCGTTGATTTATTGTGAAATCGCGCATGAGTAATGATCGCATATTTGGGTATGCTTGTTGTTGTTGTTGCTGCTTTTTATCCAAAGAGAAGGTCGCTCCTCCACTTGGTCGGCACTTGGGGTACAGTATTTTTTTTCCTCGATGGTTATTGCTCATTTTCGTATCGATACGTAAGCCGGTGTTTCGGCTCTGTTTACATTTACCCAAAAACGTTGCTCTCTATTGTTGCTCTAAATGGCAGCCGAATGAGTTGAACATTTTACCAAAAACAGCGCGCCCAACAGGAGGATGGTTTTTGGGAGTTCTTTCGGCATAATAAAACATGATGATGACGATGGGGGCCCGCCGCACTCGCACTGAGAACGATCTCGTTTGGTTATCTAATCGGCTTTTATAATTGGGAACCAACAAGCGAGCCACAGATTCAGCGCGATCATTGTGTAACAATTAAGGTAAGAACACAAAAAGAACTGAGTCAACACTGGACAACAAAAGGTGGATACTCATGGCTTACGTCGATGTTCGTTTTTAGGTACCTGAAAAAAATGCATTGAGTTTGAAGTGTTTATTTTTAGCTATTAAATTAAGAAAAAGTACATATAAATAAAAATAAAAACACTTAAAGATCCCAGCAGGATATGGTAAGGAAATTTAAAGGAAATACTTCCGAAATGCAAATCCAAATCCTCTTCACCTTAAATGTTTTTTACTTGTTTGGCAATGTCTTCTTTCTGAAAAACGAACGCAGAGAAAAAAATTGGGAAGTTTTTCTACACGTTTCACAGGGATTTTCCACCCACTAGTGTGTGTGTAGCTTTTCTACATGCTACGTTTAGCTTTCTCATTTCTACATGTAGCTTTTCTACACGACACGTTTAGGGCCCAGCCCTACACAAAGAGGGCAAGGTCTTCCTTCTGAAAAAGGTACAACTTATTTTTTTTCACTTACCTTGTCTAGGTTTCAAACTCACAACTTACTTACTTTGTATCGGAAGTTTAGATACAATTAACGGCATCTTAGCCCATACGACTATTAACCACTCGCGCGACGACGCCGCACATCACAGTTATAAAGGGTAGCGACAAGCGACGATGAGCTAAACGTTTCGTGTAGATTTTCTAACTGTAGCATTCAGCATTTAAACTCCTTAACATTTGTTTAGAAAACCTACATGTCACATAACACTTTTTTTAAATAAAATATTTAACTTTTCTGTACCGATTTTGAGCTACATTTTTCGTTTAGAATTTAAATACTCGCATTTAGGTTTTCAATATCTGAACGTTAATGAAGAAAACCTAAATTTTCGTGTTGATTTTAGATTGATCAATAAAAAATGTAGAAATACTTTGAAAAATCGCTGATTTTTTCTTGTCATGTACCCTTTGCGTTTGTCTACGCAGCATTTAACTTTTCTGCATGCCTCGTGTACTATTTTATTTCTACATGCTAGTGTAGTTTTTCTACATGCCTCGTGTAAAATTTCTTTTTCTACATTTTTCGTGTGAAGTTTAGCAGTGTGAACTACGTTTCGTTGAGGATTGTATCTTAATTTAATCTTAGCCAGGAGAGTTTTTATACGCTTGAAGAGGGTATTATAAAATTGTCCGGATGTTTGTAACGCAGTTTGTAGAAGGAAGCATCTCCGACCACATAAAGTTTATAAATTCTTGATCAGCATGACGAGCTGAGTTGATTTAGCCCTGTCCGTCTGTCCGTCCGTCTGTTTCTATGCTATCTCCTCCGTCAGTTGGAAAGCTATCTTCTCCAAACTTTGCACGAAGTCTTTTGGTACAAATACGCCGTACATTTGTCGGAACAACTGATCGCACGGATCGGATGGCTATAGCATATAGCTGTCGTAGGAACGATCTGTCGAAAAACTAGTAAATAAAATAGCTCCCATAGAAAAGTAAGGTACGAAAAGAAGTCTTAGTTAGAAAAACTGTCTAGTCTTCTTATCTCGTCCTGCAGTGTTTCTGGCTTGTCCGCAAGAATGACGATGTCGTCCGGATACAGGAGCACCCTTATATTAGTGTCTACAACCATTACTCCACCTTTTACATTATCGTGAATGTTATCGTGAATGTCATAGCAAATGGTAATTTCAATGGGCAATGGAAAAGTGTCTGTCCATTAAATTACTGGATGCATAGGATTGCCCACCAATTTCTGCACAATCGTCGAAACGCAAAATGCTCTCATTGGCCGCGTTTTTCCCGGTGTACGCACACAATACATAAATCATCCGTGGCTGGCAGAAAGAGCCATTTTGGCAGCCTAAAAACTGAGTAAACTTCAAAATACTACAGTCGTTGCCAGGTGTCTTGGTATCATACAAATCAATCGACACAGTTTGCGATGCTATCGAACAAGTAAATTATCCAACTGAATTTTGGAACCCACTGCCAGCCATGTCACCACACCTTCAACGATTGAAAGTGTGATCTTCGGTAACTTTACTTCAGAATTTAAACCCACCAAGGCTGTGCAATGGCACGCGATTGGTCATTAAAAAATTTATGAAAAAGAATATTGAAAAACATTATCCAAGCCACCATATTTAACTGCAAATTCCGTGCCGATAATGTTTTGCTGCCACGAATTCCATTGATTCTTGCAGACATCACAATTGAGTCCTTCTTAGTAACGACAACCAATAGTAGTCCAAACGTTCTGTTTTCGGCTTTGGCATTATTCGCACATACAATGTTTTTTTTTTTTTTTACTTCTTTATTTAACAACTACTATTTGACAAATAAGCACTTTGGGCACTACGAAAGTTTGAGAGAACATCTAAAACCTTACGGCAGGCATTGCTTTTCGCAGATTTGATGACCCGCCTTCTCCCTGATTCTACGCCAAGTCAGTCTCCGCGAGTTGTCTAATGTTCGCGAGTCATAGCTGCCTCCCGTCCCCTCCAACCAGCGTAGGGACTAAAGTATCTTCGGTATATCTCCGCCCATCGCCCTGGATAGTTCCGCCCTCTCGGTGTGAAACCTTACACACTCGAATAAACATACATATGTGGCATGTTCTCGTGTGGGCAAACCATCGAGCTTACGTGTGTTGGCTTTAGATAGAATCTATTACTTTTTTTAATCAATGGTACGGTGAATATATTAAAAACAGACCGAAATCTTAGCCTCTCTGTGTAATCTTTATGACATCATTTTTAAGTCCATAGCATCATAAAAATCGAAAAGAAACCAAAAAAATGATATGTTAATAACACAGAGTTACAAAAAAAAAATCTAAACATACTTTTCACGAGACCCAGTACATATTGTCGGGCAGGTCGACTATAACATTTTCTCATACTCGGTTTCTTCCTAATACCCCCAAAATCTGAAGCTATGGCCGAACAACCGCTTTTTGCATTTTTTTACTCATTTAAATTGAAATAACTCGCGCATGGACTGTCTGATTTTTTATAGCCATTGAGATTCCGATAGCGGCGAGAGGAATCTAAAGTATGATAATCAATGGTTTGACAGATTTAGGTTGATGGCTAAGAAATGCGGGTTACAGATCTGGCATTTTCTCCTTATTTTCGAAATGTTTACTTTTACCCCCACTGGCTTCACTATTTTATTCTATTCGACTTTGTATTAAGTTTTATTATATGAGCCCATTTAATTCTCCGTTCAACAAATGTTGGCCCAATGAATTTGGTTACCGTTGGACGAAGTTATTCCCGTTTTTCTGAGTACACATCGACAATCCAGTATTTTTTTTTTTTGTGTGTTTACATATTAGTGTGAGTTTTAACACGAACGCCCCTAAAAGTATAATATGATTTGCTTGGCCTCAAATTTAAATAATTCTTATCAAACACATAAAAAGTAAATTTATATTTACGTACATGTGTCACTATTTCTGGACAAGGATAAGCATTCTCCGAATAACGTTACACAAGAAATATTAGTTTAGCAAATCCAATGGCATTAAGCAAGAGTGACTATTCTTATACCTCGTACCAAAGGAATGAAATGGGCAGCAAATGGTTCCAAAACAGCGAACTTTTCAAAGTTATACCGTTCATTCGAATGCGGAATGTTTTGACGCTTGCCCGGGGAGGTTTCTGAGTTAAGTAATTGTGCGAAAGATGGTTCAAAAACCGCGAAATTTGCAAAATCATCATAAGAGTATTTATGAAAGCGCTTAATGTTATGATTACAATGCAGACTTTGTCAAATTTAACATTTCAAATAATCGTTCCAAGATTTACGGCAAATGTAGACAGGTAAATAAGAGGTGTTAACCAAACGGTCAAAAAAATGGCGAAATTTGTAAAATTTTCATGAGTTTAGATTATTATGAAGATCGGTTGCCCGTCTACAATGGAAAACTATAAAAAATTAACTCAAATAACTCACTTTGTAATTTTACATATATAGCGGTTTGTTAGACCGTTCGATCTCATCTCCTATTTAATCGCCTGTTAAACCCTCTTTCATAAATACTGATAAGATGATTTTGGAAATTTCGCTGATTTTGGACCATCTTCCGCACATTTATTCGACTTAGAAACCTCCTCTGGCAAGCGTCAAAACTTTCCCAAAAGATTCATCGCATTCCTATGAACGAAAATTTGGCAAATTTCGTGGTTTTGGAACCATATTCTGCCATTTCACGGTTTTTGGACCATCTTTCGCACATTTGTTCAACTGAGAAATTTCCGCAGGCAAGCGTTCAAAAATTCCACAACGTTTCATCGCAATCAGATGAACGGTATAAATTTGCGAATTTCGCGGTTTTGGGACCATTTCATACCTTTGGTTCAGCGTATAAAAATAGTCACTATTGCTTAATGCTACGTAGTGGATTTGCATAACTAATATTTCTTGGGTTAAATTATTCGGAGAATGCCTTATCCTGGCCCAGAAATAGTGACACATATACGTAAATAAAAATATACTTTTTTGTGTTTGATAAGAATTATTTAAATTTGGCGCCAAACAAATCATATTGTACTTTTAGGGGCGTTCATGTTAAAACTCATACTAATATGAAAGCACACAAAAAAAACAAGGAAGAAATTCGGTCAAGCCCGACTATATTATACTCTGTACCAGTTGGGGTCGCCGCTCGCATTTGCTCCCGATTATATTATATAAAATCGGTATCCAGGGAACACCACGAGGCGGCCATTGCAATAGCAATGGGATCGATATATGAATAAAGACCTACGAGTCGACTTGAGTTGCTTAAATACTTATCATTTAAGGTGCTGTTACATACTTTTGCACAAACTTATTATACTCTATGTACCTTTGGTACAGAGTATAATTAGGAGAGAGAGGAGAGAGAGGATTGTCACGCTCCGCAGACGAAAAAAAACCTTTGCATTTGCCAGAGCTAGAGATGGGCGTACATCAAAAACTACGCGGGACTCCGGAGTGACCAGAATGACTTAACTTCATTGTGATTGCTTGATATTATGTTAGAATTAAAGAACTAGACTATTGTTATATTATTTGCAATTTCAACAATCCTCGTCTTAGTAGTCAGATGGGTATCGGGCGATATATTTGTCACGCGACCATCTCTAATTTCTCTCTCTCAATATTGTGTAAGTGGGAAAGGGAAGGGGAAAGGAAGGGAAAATGAGAGCGTCCCAGTTAGCTGCAAGAATCCAATTGGATCTAATGAGCTAGCCATAGCTGTTAGGTTTTTTATAGGATTTCGTTGTTGGAATTACTCAGACAATGTATTTGCAGGTTTAATTCATTTAAAAGGTGGAATTTTTGGCAGGGCGGGGTCATCACACCCACAACTATTCAATATGAATCGTTAAATAAAAATTTGTCCTAAAATATTGTTCTATCCTTTCTTTAGTCGTTGCTCTATATTACTCTACATCTATTATGTTTTGCGCTGCAGGAGCAGCCCAGATATATTAAATTTCGTTTGCTCATATCTTTACTACCGTTCATCCGATCTTTACCATTCCTTTGGCGGATCGATAAATAATACTGATTACTAAATGTGTCCAGAAGGAACAAACCTTTTATCTATAAAACTGTCTGAGATATTACGTTTTTTCCAATGTGCGGGGGCGTGACAAAAATTGAAAATAAACTTGATCTGCCTGAAAGTATAAGAAGCATAAGTCCCATACATGTCAAACCTCTATCTCTTACCATCTCTGAGATCTGTGCGTTCATACGGACAGACAGACGGACATGGCTATATCGACTCGGCTGTTTTATATTATACTCTATGTACCTTTGGTACAGAGTATAAAATATGATTGCCGATGTAGAACTCAAAACAGGGAATAACTTCGTTCAACAAACTAAATTATTGGGCCAACATTTTTCAGAATTGGGCTTATATAATAATTAAAAAAATAGAAATAGAATAAAAGAGTGAAGCCAGTGTAGGGGGAAAAAGTAAACATTTCGCAAAAATTTAGTTTGTTTTATGAAAACCCCAGATATCTACACCCGCATTTCTTAGCCATCACATCTTACTCTTTTCCGAGTGAAAATGCAGTAAAACGTCACCTTGCTCGGTATTTCTGCTGCTCAACAGCTACGTCGCACGAACAAGAAAAAATTCGGAAATATCCTTTTGCTTCAAAATTGCACTGTGAGTCTTGGACACCACTAGATATTGCCCACCGCTGGACTAAAAAATACTAAAATATTGTAAAATGAAGCTTTAATATATATTTACCCACTTAAACTTTTTCTGAACATTCTATAAAATAATGTTTTAATGTTACGAGTTTGCAGTAAAAATAATTTGAGGAAATATGTTTTAACGAGCCACGCATCGCTCCCAAAGCCTGGTTTGACAATCGCTTTGGAACCGGCTAGCGACAATTTTTCTTTTCACTGAAGCTAGCGTAAATCCACCGTCTTGGTTTTTCAATCACTAAATTGTCTACCGCTGGTTTGGCCTGGCTTCCAACAATTTTCCGAATTTTTTTTTCGAAATTGCCACCGCCTTAATTTTTGTTATTTATTTTCTAAGGTTACATTTTCTCTTCGCAGTCTATAAAGTTTCTTCTTAAGGACACTAATCACTTGGTCTTCCATAATGATCCCTTACAACTGTTGCCCAAGAAAACTGCATTTCTTTAGAGTAACAATAACCTTGCTTAAACTGTTTTTGTTGACTTTAACCCACTGCTTAATCATCACTTCCCAGTAAAGATCACTCAACGACCATTCTGCCTCACTGATCATTGCATATTTCGACTCACCTCCTAATTAGGCCAGCATAAAATTCTCATACACAGACCAAACCCGCGTTGATCCCACAGCTTGGGTACAGCTAATCCACAAAATTCTACTAACCCACGCATAAAATACAGTGGAAAACTAATGATTAGCAGAAAGAGACATAGAGAGAGAGAGAGCGGTCCATGAAATTCCAACAAAAATCTTTTATGATCACCCTAAGGAAGCGGCCTGTTGTAGAACCCACCTCTAATTGCTTGGAAGGGTCATAAAACTTACAACCGCAAAAGGATTTCCACTGTCAGCGGGGCCATTAATCCAGGTCCAGTCTCTGGTCACTGACAACGCCCTTGTAACGATATTTTTGTGCTTGTTGTTGTAGGTAGACACCAGAGAAGGTCCATTGACATTGTGGAGCGGCAGCACATTTTGGTCTTGGGTTAGGCTCTAATAATTTCGATCGTTATGAATTAATTTCAATGAGAAAGAGAGAGAGAGAGGGGAGAAAAAGGTTGCCCTCGAGAGCACGACGGGTGGTGGCCACGGATTGTGTCAAAAGATATGCGACGCATGTGGCGCAAAGTTCCGCCAAATGCACAGTTGGTAGTCCCCCCTTCCCGCTTAATATTTATTATAATTTGTTGTTGGAATTTCTATATAACCCATTTTTCTACAGGCTTTGGTAATATTTCAGATTTAATTTATTTAGGAAAAAGGTTAAACACACGCAAAATTGGCTCACCAGAAGTCGATTTAGCCGAGAAGCCAAAAGTTTATCGCATCCCACAGAAACCAACAAAATATGAAATAAGTAAACCAACAGCCAACTGAGGCTGAGTCTCAGTCTCAGGCTCAGGCAACGTTGCGTGTCTGGCCGGCTTTGACCCAAAATAAAGTTGGCATTTTGAGTGTTTTATTGCATGGACACAAGTTTCAAGCAATCAACAAAGCGACTGATCAAATGCAAGATCATCCAAATGGGACAGGCCCAGGCCAATATAGTCAAAGCCAGGGTTGAGGGGTTGACCAAGTGAGCCGGAGAGAGAGAGGAGAAATATGTTTATAAACATGCACATTTGGCACGCGATCATCAATTTATGTTCGTAACTGCCGCATTGCGTACTGTAAGATACTTTTATTTATGTATAAATTTTTATATGTTTATATTGGAGGCTTTTAGTAAGTACTCATTGATATCACTAAACAACAAAGTTGTTACAAGAATGTGCCACAGATACTGCGTGTACATATATGGAAAGTGATCGTGCCGGTTTCATTACTTTTCCACACACGCACAAGTCTGCATGAATTCCTACAAAAAAGTGAATTTTCATAGTGAAAGATCAGAGACAAAAAGAAGTTCTTATAGATTTTAGTATGTGAATTCAAATTTGAAACAGGTGTAATCTTAAAAAGACAGAATAACCATTTTATTTTCTTGCTTGAGCTGATGTTAAGATCCATGGCGACAACACATATTTCCAATTTACAAGGGAGGCTGTTTCTTTCGACTTAACTTTACCAAATCGGACTTTGCAAAATGTGGTTCCCAAAAGAATGCCATTTTTCATACTTCTTCATACTTCAAAAACCTATCCAGGCAAATTCATCCGAACTTGCAGAGCACTTCAAATCTATGCTTTTTGTAGAACAGCCCAACAACCAATTTTCATATGCTTCTCCGTATTTGCGGGATGAAACGATGGATGCAGAAATTTCCATATCGGAGGTGTACCTAGCCATCAAGTCTGCAAAGCCCAACAAAGCCCCAGGAGTCAACCGTATCCCAGTAGAATTCTTCAAAAATGCCCCCTTATTGTGCATTGAGTTGTTAACAAACGCATACAATAAGGCCCTGTCGTCTTGTAGCATCCCCAGCTGTTTCAAGGAGAGCATCATTTTTCCAATTCACAAAAAAGAGATCTAGGATTAGCTGAGAACTATAGAGGAATATCGTGCCTAAATGCATCCATGAAGCTGTTCACCTCTATCTTGCTAAGACGGCTAACAAATTGGGTAATTGAAAATAGTGCCCTCAGCGAATTCCAATTTGGTTTCCGCTGTGGATACTCGTCCGTCGATAGCGTGTTCGTGCTCTTCAGAAACCCCCCCAATCCTACCTGGACAAGAAAAGGAAACTCTATATATGATTTATCGATTTTAAGGGGGTCTTCTCATTCAAAACCCGTTTTTTGACCCTTTTTAAAAAAATTTTATTTGAAAACGCAAAGAATAATTGAAAACTTTTTTTTATTTATTGTATTACAAAAGGTTCAAAGTAAATAAAAAAATTTTTTTATGACTTCAAAGTTGGTGGTGAAAAAGGTGTCGTCACGGCGGCCACGATTCCGGTCTCCGGAGCGTCCGAAATAGAAAAAAAAAACGGGGTTATAATCAGTATAGATGTAATTCTCGGCTGAACCCTCAAACTTAATTTTGTGATTTTTTTGACAAAAATGGCGGCCATTCAAAAAAAAAAATTTCAATTTCGGGCTTTTTTTGTAGTTTAGTGTAAAAAAAAATAGTAAAGAATTTTTTAAAATTATGGTCGAGGTTCAGCCGAGAATGGTGACAATTCTGCGTCGATTCCACTTTGTTTCATGAAAATCGGTTCAGTTGAACTGGAGATATCATGGCCGCCAGTTCGAAAAACGTGTTCGGGTAACCCCGTTTAAGGTTGGTTTTTTTGGAAAAAAAAAAATTTTTATTTTTTAAAGCTCTCCGTCGAATTCACTTGTTCCAACAAATCGGTAGAACGGGGAAACTTAACGCATAGGTCAAAATACGAGGGTTTAACAAAAAGTTGCTCAATGAGAAGACCCTTAAGTTTGCAGTTGCTTGGGAATTTAGGTCACATTGGGTCACTAAAAGGACTATATCTCCTAAACTAATTCGAGTTTTCGAAAATCCTTTTGGGGGGATATTTTTGAATATCCAAGCTATAAATAAATGCAAAAAAAAAAAAGTCGAAAAAAAAGTTGCTCAATGAGAAGACCCCCTTAAGGCAGCATTCGATACGGTCATAATCGGGGGTGTCCTGGAAATCTCTAGAGATTTTGGCTACGGTTGGTTTGCAAATCGCTAGAGAAATCTGTCGGTGTCCCAGAACTTCGAGAGATTTCGTTTTCTTCGAAGGTCTATTTCTAAAGTCGAGTTCGAAAAGTGTGTGTATAAGATTATGTTCCACCTAAAATACCAGTGATATATTGAGTGGGTTCGTGAATTCGCTGTTGGTTGGTTAATGTATTGGCTGGTTTGTGTATTGGTTGGAATGCCAAAATCTCCCAACAAAATACGAGAGGTTTGAAACCAACCGAAAGAGATTTCTAGGACACCGAGAATTGGTTTTGGGCTGGAATTTGGTTGGAAGAGATTTCTGGGACACCGCCGAATGTAAAAACTGTGATGTACGCTGACGATATGGCGGTCCTGGCAGAGACCCCTGAAATGCTTCAAAGTATGATAAATAAGCTATACGACTACTGCCAGCTGTGAAGTCTTCAAATAAATGTGGAGAAGACAAAGGTAATGGTGGTTAAAGACTGCCGTGGACGAAAGCTTAGAGTCGATAAGTGGTTCCTAAATAACGCTGAGCTTGAGACAGTAACCAGGTTTAAATAGCTAGGCGTCACCCTATCAGGGAACATGAATTTTAAGCCTCACCTCCAGGAGAAACTGCTGGACTCAAAGAAAGCGATAAACAGCACGTGGAAAAATTTTTTTGGAAAACCGCTCATCCTGTCAAGCACCAAATTTCGCCTGTTTGAAGCTGCTGTTAGGTCTGCAATGTGCTATGCATCGCAACTATGGGGGTGTAGCTAGTATGAAGAAGTTGAGCGCCTTCAAAGGATGTTCATTAAACGTATTTTCAAACTTCCGAATACAACTCCTAATTACGCCATACACCTTAAAAACCGGTCTACCATCGCTCCCACATACTACAGCCTCCAAACCCAGCGAAAGATTACCCTGTATTGTAGCAGGCATGATGTTAGCTAACAAAACTCAGGTGTTCGAGAAATGGCAAGCCACAGCATCTGCTTGTAACATTGGGCGTATTCAGCAGGTAAATCCGATTTCCGATTACTGATTTACGATTTGCGATTGCTTATGATTCTCTGCTGAATAACACTGATTGATAAGTTTAAAAATACATTACAACTATGAAAAATTTAGGAAACATTTTTGAGGGCTTTAACGCTGTAAGTTTGTCAGTCCATTTCCAGTTATGGGGTAAGCAGCTGTCACCAATCATACCTTTTGAATGATTCTATCTCAGCAATCATGATTGTCAAATTTATCAATCAATCGGCAATCGGCAATCACTGTATTCAGCAGGTAAAATCGGTAATCATAAATCAGTAATCAGAAATCGGATTTATCTGCTGAATACGCCCAATGATATCGACCTTGATCGTCCAGAGTCCTGGGAAGCCTCTCACAAGCAGATTTTGGAAAACATCGAGTTCCGAGAGAGGGAAAACTTTCTACACCTAGCGTCTTAAGTGAGTCCAGACTCATCTACAAACAACTGAACCACAACCTTGGAACTCTGAACTATTTTCAAGATCGTTTAGGAATTCAATCTATCTCCATGATATGCCGCGCTCGATATGAAATGCTCAATCTGAACTATAGGCCGCATGTAAACTCCATTAGCACTGACTGCACTCTCTGCAACCTACATGAACGGAGAATGTTGCGCATTTGATCGGGGCCTGTCCAATCTTGGGGAACTACGCAGCTTGTACTTCAGCAACTACCCTATCGGAAATCGAGGTTATAAGCTGGCTGAACGGAGAACACTGGGAGATGCTGTCTTCATTCCTACAACATGCGCTGAAATACCGCCTTGCGATCTTAAATGAATATCTTTAAGTGGCCAAAAACCAAAAATGTTTTCTTTTTTTCTTATTTCCTTTTGAATTCAAATTCTAATGTTTCTGTTTTAAATTTTAGAAATTATAAAATGTGTTCAATATGTTAAGTTATGGCTGATGGTTATAAACCAAGCCACGTTATACCAAAATAAACTACTACTACTACTTCTTTTGAACGGGGAAAAGTCACGTTTGACAGTGAAACAAAACACGAAACGTGCGTGAGCTGTTTAAACCAGTGTTGCCAAAAAGCTAAAAAATCACCCTTTATATGCCAATGATAAAGACGTTTCCATTGAAAACAAAAAAGTTTTTCTCATTAGAACTAGTTTTTCGACCGATCGTTCCTATGGGAGCTATATGCTATATTCATCCGATTTTGACAAAATTTTGTAGAACTGTGTGAAAGGATAACAAATAAATAAATGCCGACTTTTAGGTCATTTCCATGGAAAACAAAAAAGTTTTTCTAACTAAGACTACTTTTCAGACAATACTTTTCTATGATAGCTATACTATATAGATGTCCGATTTCGACCAAATTTGGTGGAATCATGGAGAAGCATAGTAAATTAAGAAATACAAAGTTTGGAGGCTTTTGCATTAAAAAGAAAAAAGTTTTTCTCTCTAAACTTCTTTTTTTCATCGTTCCTATGACAGCTATTTTCGATGCTATATGCGATTGTGGTTTCGCATTGAGGAGCACTCCGACCACTAAATATATTTCTTGATCAGTACCAGCTGAGTTTAGCCTTTCCGTCTGTCCTCCGTCCTCTGTCTGTTTCTATGCATCTCCTCCGTCAGTTTAAAGCTATTCTCATCCAATTCACGAGTCTTTGGTACAAAACCCGGATCGATAGCATAGTGAGAAAAACTTTTTTGTTTTTAATGAAACTACGTTTTAATTTTATTGGCATATTCTTATTTTATATACTTTAACACATTTCTACAAAGTTTTGTAAATGAAACTTTTGTTTTAAATGGGACCGCCTCCAAATTTCGTAATTAACTGTATTTGCTTTTCCTGATTTCACCAAGTTTGGTCGAAATCGGACGTCTATATCGTATAGATCCCATAGAAAAGATCGGTCCAAAAAGAAGTCTTAGTTAGAAAAACTTTTTTGTTTTCAATGGAAGCTGCAAGGGTATACAAAACTTCGGCCGAGCCGACGTTACCTTTCCCCTATTTTTTTAATATGGCTTTCAGAAGATAAAGATGTGGAAAGTTAT
>JAEIFV010001384.1:0-56518 GCA_018904265.1 Lordiphosa collinella
CACAGTGGGTCCAACAGCTCTGCTAGCAGAATTAAATTAATAACTTTAGTAAATTAATAGATATTTTAATGAAACTTTGTACTTACAGTTTTTAATTCATTTTACGTATATTCTCCAAATTTCAATGTCCTACGTTAGGTATTTCCCATAGCTCCCATACAAATGTTAAAAAAACCATATTAAACAATATAAATGTTCACATTTTTTTTTTAAATTTTTAAGTGTTTTGTTTTTTAATTTACATTTTAACTAATGAGTTTGTTTTCTATTTATTATTCGCTACTATTATTCGGAATCTGAAGATTCAGAATCATTATTTAAATGTGGGAAATTTATTAGAAGACCAGCAACAACTTTATCAAATTTAATAGATTTAACCGAATTTGTTGACATCTTAGACAATGATGTTATTAGTGGATCAGAAGACACGAGTAATGCGTGCATAACATCATCCATTGTATTAGATCTATTGTTCTTTCGAGAATGATTCTCCCGTATATTCCGGCAATCCTTATTCCTGGCTTCCAGGGCTTCCTCAGACATCATGCCAATAGGAAGACCCACATGCTTTATGATTTCTGCACCATGAATTAATATCTTATGGACAGATGATGGCATATAAAACCATGGATACAAGTCGACAAACATTTCAGCTGGTTTCATGGCATATGAACTAAATGCATCGATATTGATTTCATAGCCACAAGTTAATGCACGTAAAATGACAATAAAATTATAAATGAGTGCCTCGCTAACTCCTGTGATGCGTGATACCAAATCAGGTTGGCTGAAAAATCTGTTTTTTTTCTCAAAAAACTTAGTGTTGTAATGGCAATCCTTCCATTTCACTGCAAGCCTGCTTACAAAATTAGCCAATTTTTTATTAATTTCTTTATTATCGTTGTCAGATAAGTTTATGTTCTTCAAAATTGTGCCAAATACATATTCAATTAGCACCAACAATTTCCTTGATGCGACATTTTCGCCAAGCCACATGCAAAACAGAACGCGCTTTAGGACTGACATTTCACCTAAAAAGTGCAATAGACTTAAGAGTTTGACGTAGTTGGTTATCAGTTTGGACATTTTCACACCACAAGAACTCACACTTTACATAAATACTAAAATTAGCTTGAATACGATTGAATAACGTTAATTACAGTCCAATGAAGACAGTAAAACGCTCAAAAACAATTTTTGCTAAGTCAACGTACAAATAACACATTTTTAAGCTACACAGGAAAAGACGGGCCACGAACATACAATTTGTATTTAGTACATACCTTATTTTAAGGGAAACAAAAGCTATTTATATAAATATACTCAAATATATCACTTGTTTTGATAATTTAAAACTAATCACAAACAACCTCAAATCTTTGTGTAGACACGTGCCGCAAATAAGTTAAGTTTCAAAGCTCGCAGCCGATCAGAGATGCACTGAAAAGCTCATTCAAAAGCTTTTTAAGCTTTGCAGAGTGTAGCCAATTAAATAAAATCAAAACTAAACGCAATATTTATATTTAAAAAATATACTTTTATTCTGCTAGATTTTAGATTGGATCCACTGTGCAGCGGTGGCTTTTGGGTGTTAAACCCATTACATCCCTTTTAAATATAGGTCAACCGAATTAAAGCTCTTTTTTGATGTTTTTCTGTAAGCTTTAAAGCCTAAGAGTTATTTTCTCGGTCCTAAAATTTTATTCAATAAGGCCTGTATCCAGCACTGCGGAAAATTCCTGCCAGGAATTTGCTATTTATTTTGAGTTTGTGGAACCCAAGTAAAATATTTTGGCCAAGTTTGACTTTAATTAAATTTAAACAAAATAATGTTAAACCAACTTCGGTCTACCATTGTAGATTTAATTTCTACTAGTGATTTATTATTGATTGAGCGGTCAAGGTGTGATGACATCGCTCCTCGACATCAGCCACATTGGTCTCACAATTCGTTCTAAATTATTGGCCGATGGCTGAGCAAGACACAAGTGTGGCCCGAAAAGAAATAAGACTCAATAGTTGGTAGCCAATTAAATAAAGTCTGTTATATTTGAATACATGATAAGAACAAGAGCTCAGCAGCCGGGTCAGTACCTTGGCAAAATGCATCTGCTGCATGTGTAGCAATAAGGGAGAATGAAACTATTACAAAAAAGAAATCGCTATTATTAATTTAACTAAATCAAATCTTGTATTATATTTATACAGGGTGGGGCAACCTAACTCTCGTATCTGAAATGAGCGTTATTCCGCTCAACGATAACCTGGAGGGCTGGGCGTGGTCTCATTCGAAAGGTGGGGTCTTAAAGTCTTGTTACCTCCCAGTCAGGCGTGATCATGCGGTGGAGCATCGTGCAGAGCATTTGCCGAAGAGGCCTATTTATCCAACGGTCTCTCAGTGATCGCAACGCAGCGGGTTTAACCGCTTGCGACTTCTTTATGTGGGGTTACCTGAAGTCCCGGGTCTTCAGCAACCGTTCCCGGACTCTTGAAGACCTGAAGAACATTCAAAAGGAACTGGCCGACATTCCGCTCGTCATGTTGAAAAGGGTGATGCGTAACACCCGTAATCGCTTCGTTCAATGCATAGAAAATGGAGGGCGTCACTTAACCGACATAATTTTTAGAACCATGTAAAAAAAATTTAAGATATTTCCTACAACATAAAAAAAAATAAACAAATATCTTAAGTACTTTTTGTTTTATTGTGTTACGAAATACTTGAGCTATGTTGCCCCTCCCTGTATAAACATTATCTGGCGTTTTCTTTGTTCTCCAGCCCCCATTTTCCTCCATCTATGCGCTCATCACATCCAAAATAATTGTCAACAATATATTCCTGAGCTGTGCAATAGCTGTTTTTCGTTCCACACACGACTTGGAATCGGCGCTATCTATACGAAGTGTGGATTTTGTTTAAGCTGCTGGATAAAACGAAATCGTAAACAGAAAATTCCTGGCACAATTTTTTCATATGAAGCAAACGAAATCGTAAACAGAAAATTCCTGGCACAATTTTTTCATATGAACTTTGACAGGACTTTTTGGATTTTGCGTTGCTGGATACCCGGCTATAGCTCAAAAAATATGTTTGGTCTAATTAAGAACCAAAAATAAAATGATTTTTTGAGATTACTTGGCAAAATTGATAGAACTTCCTCAATTTTAAAGTTACCTACAAGTGCAGCCATACAAAATGTTTGGATGTTTGGATTACATATGCTTTTTTTTCCAAATTTTTGAAGGATAGGTCCTTTTTTGCTAGACTAAGTTTTATGAAAAAATCTAGAACCCAATCCTAAGATTTTGAAAACAAAACCGTTTTAAAGTTATTTGAAATTTGAAAAATAGGGGAAAGTTAACTTTGGCTCGGCCGAAGTTTTGTATACCCTTGCAGCTTCCACTGAAAACAAGAAAGTTTTTCTGACTACTTTTTGGACCTTACTTTTCTATGGGATCTATACTATATAGATATCTGATTTCGACCAAACTTGGTAAAATCATGGAAAAGCGTAATACAATCCTATTTTGGAGGCAATCCTATTTAAAACAAAAAAGATTTTCTCACTAGAACTAGTTTTTCTCACTAAAACTAGTTTTTCGACCGATCGTTCCTGTGGGAGCTATATGCTATGTCATCCGATTTCGACCAAACTTTGTAGAATTGTGTAAAAGTGTATAAAATAAGTGTATGCCAATGATAAGGACGTTTTCATTAAAAACAAAGAAGTTTTTTCTCACTAAAACTAGTTTTTCGACCGATCGTTTCTATGTCAGCTATATGCTATAGTCATCCGATTTCGACCAAACTTAGTGAAATCATGGGAAAGGATAGTAAACTAAGAAATACGTACTTTGGAGGCGTTTCTATTAAAAACAAAAGGTTTTTCTCACTAAGACTAGTTTTTCGACCGATTGTTGCTATGCCAGCTATATGCTATAGTCATCCGATCCGAACGGTTCCGACAATTGTGTAGCGTACCTGTTCCAAAAGACTTCGTGCAAAGTTTGGTGAGGATAGCTTTAAAACTGACGGACGGACAGACGGAGAAGGCTAAATGAACTCAGCTCATCATGCTGATCAAGAATATATATACTTTATGTGGTCGGAGATGCTTGCTTCAATGCGTTACAAACATCCGAACAATTTTATAATACCCTCTGCAAGGGTATAAAAATTCACAATGTTACCCTTTTAATCTTAGAACTTCCGCAAAAAGCTCCGGAAAGCTCAAATTTTGGGGTTAAGCTTTTTCATAATAAGCTTCCTTTTTTCCCAATTATAGTCCAATTCGGAGACATCATCTCAGAAAATAATTTATTTTGCTTGGAACGCCCTATATATTCTTGATCAGCATGGCGAGCTGAGTCGATTGAGCTTTGTCTCTCCGTCTGTCGCTTTCTACGGAAACTAGTCTCTCAGTTTTGAAGCAATCGAAGTGAAATTTTGCACAGAAGAATCTTTTAGCTGCACACTGCACATTAGGGTGTACCAAAAAAATGTTTTTCACAAGCATTTTCTAAAAGCTTATAGATAATATAATTTATAATTTAATACTTTAAAAATACTTTAATTTTCGAGATTTTTTTTTCAGATTTTTCGGAAGACGCTTGGAAGTCGCGTACAGTTTTTGAATTTTACTTATAGTTTGGTCCATGTTATTAACCACTATTTTTATAGTTTTTAAATTAACATTTTTTAAGAAAAATATAAAAAGTCTTCTTTTAAGAGCATAAACCACAAGTTTTGCTCATTTAGATACCATCTATTAATTTTTTCCATAATCTTTGCATTAAATTGGTAAAAAACGCATTATACCTTTAAAAATTTCTATACCTCAAAGCGTCTTCCGAAAAATCTGAAAAAACAGCCTGCACATATGACGGAGCCGAGCGGATCGGATCGATAGGAATTATCTGTTTCTAGTGTATTAAAACTTCGGAACAGACGAAGACAGCTTTCTCGTCCATATAGTTTTGTTTGTTGATTTTGGGAGCATATCTCCATTAGTAGATTCTGTCGACATCCTAGTTTAAGATTATAAAGTCGGCATTATAGTTGAAGAGCTCAATGTTAATGCATAGGCAACTTTAGATACCGATCGCGAAATATTTGCTATCATAGTATTAGTTTTGTGGCCGGGTGGCTCTGCGGCTAGTGTGGGCAACCGCTGTGCAAGAGGACGTGGGTTCGATCCCGCCTCGGAACATCTAATGAAAAGTTTTTTCTTTGAATAAACTTTACACCCGGCCACGCCTCTCTGCTGTTGGCGCCAGCTTTTTAGTAATTAGCCATGATAAGCTTCTCAAGCTGCCGTTCGGATTCGGCGTTAAGCCCTTCTCTTGTGCGAAAATTAGAAGCGCACAAGCCAAGAGATTGAGAAAAGCTCGGCTTTGGGGCTGTGTCAACGTGACAAGCCTTGGGGCTGTGTCAACTAGACAAGCCATTTTACTTTTACTTAGTATTAGTTTAAGCGACCTGATCTTCAATAATTCAAAGGTTTGGTTTGGCTGGCTCGAGGTCACCCGTCTCATCCGAAAATAAAACGGCCTATTAGTTGATGTTTTCCCAATATATTCCGAGCCCACATCGGGGTCCGTCTTCAGGGGGATTAATACGCGACAAGTGCAACTGCTCGCCTCGGAGTTTGATGTGGATTTGATATAAACGTTTATTTCCAAGTTTAAAAAAAACAAGAGAGGGAGCTGAAGTCGAGTGCCCCGACTCGAAAATACCCTGTTCCCTTTGTTTCATGTATAACTTCGGTGTTTTGGTCCGATCTTATGAACTTCTCAGATTCGATAGATATACGAGCATCTTGATATTTATTAAGTCACGAGGCTCTAACTTAAAAATTGTGTCTTTAGCTATGTACTCAGACAAGCTAAATCGATTTAGCTGGGGTCAAGCTCATATAAAACAGGAAAGAAAGTCGGTCAAGTCCGACTATAACATACTTCCTTGAAGTTCCTTCAATGCGTTTCAAACATCCGCACAGTTTTATAATACCCTCTGCAAGGGTATAATAAGGATCTTCCGGGACTTGAACAAGCAAATCAAAAATGAAAGTCGACAATCCTTACCACCCAGCTAACGTCTATCAAAAGTATAAACTTTAATAATTTTCTTTAAATTCATTGTTAAATTGTAAGTTTAAAAATTTTTATATCAAAGTTATGATCTCCAACCCGATGTGACTGGCGCGTTATTTATAAGGCAATTCTTTGTACTTGCAGCGCTGGGCTAAAAATCAATAAATTAAACAATATATGGAACCTAGAAAAAGCAGCCAGGAACTAAAAATGGTAGCTATCATCAGCTACCACAAACAAAAATTTTTTGTCTCACATGCGTCATCTATGATATCTATAAATCTTTGCTAATACCAGTGTTTAAAAACTTATAATATTTTTCTCTGCTCTGCTGTCGATTTTGCTGATGCTTATGACAACGCCAGTAGCAGCAGTCAGTAGCGATTCTCAGAAGTTAAAAGCAAATTTTTGCTTTTGCTTTTGCTTCTGAGAAAATCGGTAGCACCAGCCAAATCAAAATCAAAAAAACGATTTGGTGAACTGCGAAGCGCTATGACTGATGGCAACTTCGGCAGTTCTGCTCTGACTGAAACTGAAACTTTCTGCAAATACAAAAGCAAAAGCAGCAGCTGCACATTCGCTAAAGTTCCTGGAACTGCAGTCGCTGTCGACTGTTTTCTGCTAATCGCTAATGGCAGAGGAGACACCAATTGTAATGAACAAAAATAATAACAAATGCATATGGGCGAGTTTTGTTTTTTAATTGAAATTGTTGTGTACGTTCAGTGTACGGCGGTGAATACTGGGGTTAATGCGAAAATGCACCAAAATAGATTAACTTGAATCATCGTCATCTTGGTCTTGGAAGAGTGGCAAGTTGTCTATAGCAGCGTCGAGGAAGCTCGGATTTAGTTTTACTAGCAGCATATTCTCCAGTAATTCTTCGCTTAACCGATTCCGATTGTCCGTTAGTACCAGTCGTAGCGTGGAAAATGCACGTTCAATCGTCACCTGTTTTTTAAGTTTAACATTTAGTGATTTTCTTGCTGCGTGAAATAAAAAAAATTACATACTTGAGTGGGTGGTATTGCAAAGCAAACAATACTTAATGCATACAGCTCCTGATCAGTTAGCTGCTTCTCCTTCCAAAATGCCAAAACTTTTGTATCACTTCTTAGGTAAGGAAGCTGAAGATTTTCAATTTTCGTGTAGACATCGATTGCATTACCAGCATTTGCTTCAATTCCGTGCGATAAATAGTCGTCTAGAAGTTTATCTAGATTGTCAAAAAATTGTTGATGATGGAGTGAAGTTGAATTCGGTGTTGAACACGCAATCCCGCTAGGGTTGATTTCATTAATTTTATCCCATAATGTTTTTAAATATTGAATTGCATCAATTTTTTGCTTTGCCGTTAAAGTGTGATGGAACCGAGGGTCCAAGTACAAACATGCAATCATACTGGCGTTGCTCATTAACGTAGCTGTCCTTTTTTCAATGGATTGCAAGATCAAGTCACCAATTGTCTGAGTCAATGATTGGTTCGCATCTTTTATAATGTTTTCGGTGGATATTTTGCATTTGAGCCATTGTGCAAAAAAGTTACCATAGTGCAATTGTTCAGCTTGGAATATTTTTATGGCTTTTTGTAAAGGATTGAAGACAAGGCAATAACTATCAATAAATTCCCAAAATGAGTCGTCAATTTCAAAATTTTCGTCTTGGGTTTTATTTTTAACGGATTCGATTTTTGTAAGAACATCTTTTGCTGCTTTCAAGTTTTCTAACATTGTGTAGGTCGATCCCCATCTGGTTGGGCAGTCAAGCTGAGGCATCTTCAATTTTTTTATTTCAAAAATCTCTCGATATCCGTTTGACGTTTTTCTTATATGTTTTGTCAAATTACGACAAGTAAATAAGTATTTTGTTATGCTTGAAGATTTCGTAACGTCGAGTGCGCAAAGTTGTGCAGTGTGAGCAGCACACCGACAAACTTGAATGTTGCCCAATAGTATACCTGGCATTTCCTCCACCAGTTCGATTTTTTTGAGGTATTCATCATTTGCGATATCAGCTTCATTTTCTTCCACTTCTTCTTCCGATACAAAGGATAATAATTTAGTCGCTTTTAGCATATTCGCGCCGTTATCTGAAGTCACCGACACTATCTGTTTTAAATTAATGTCATAACTTTTTAAGACCTTTAAAATTTCAATAGCCAGATTTTTGCTTGTACTCGATCCAGCACCCTTTAATTCCACCATGCCTAGGATGCGTGATTTTATCTGCCCATCACTGATAAATTGAGCACTAATGCCAAAAATATTTCGGCATAAGCGCGTAGCGCTGTCGATTTTTAACGAAAGCAGTTTATTTTTCACTTCCAATCCTATGTTAATTCTCACATTGTTCGCGACTAACTGCAAAGTTTTTTTTGGCGTTTGAGGCATTTAGGCATAGTGGTTTACCATCGTCTGCACTTAGCCCCTCGCAAATGGGGTCCATAATACTTCTCATACTTGGTGAATTAAGCACATTAAATGGAATGCATTCTTCCGTGACAAGCCCAATATATGCTCTCAATAACTGTTTCTTGTTAATTCCAATTTTTATTTTTTTCTTTCGTATAATTTTCGACGAAGAACTTGTCGAAGAAGTGTCAGTGTAATCTTTTGCATTTTTATTTAAATTAATGTTGTGTTGTTTCATTAAATGTGTTTTTAAATTTGACACCCGATTATTTTTAAGTTTTTTTTTCACATGTATTGCATGTAGCAAATCCAGCGTCAGTGTCATTTTCGAAAAAATTCCAAACGTTATTTTGGTTTTTAGTTGCCATTTTAATTTGAAATGTCTGCAGACACAAACTTAACCACCGATCAGTTTCATTGACAGTCATAAGCTAAACAAATTTTGAAAGCAAAATGAACACAAAATCAAAGAATAGAACAGTCGACAGCGACTGCAGTTCCAGGAACTTTAGCGAATGTGCAGCTGCTGCTTTTGCTTTTGTATTTGCAGAAAGTTTCAGTTTCAGTCAGAGCAGAACTGCCGAAGTTGCCATCAGTCGTAGCGCTTCGCAGTTCACCAAATCGTTTTTTTGATTTTGATTTGGCTGGTGCTACCGATTTTCTCAGAAGCAAAAGCAAAAGCAAAAATTTGCTTTCAACTTCTGAGAATTCCTGCAGCGCAATTTGACGCAACTTTTACGACTCTTGCTATTTTGACTGCAGCTATTCAAACACTGGCTAATACACACATTGGGCGTGTTCACCAGCACACACCAATCATCTAACATAAATCAACAATCAAAAAAAAAGTGTTTGGCTGCTGGTGAACGGTTTTTGATGGAATTTGCAGCCAATAAAATTATCGATATTTTTATTGGCGGAAGTTTTGAACTTTTGACCTCAAATAAAAAAATAATAAAATATGATTAACATCAATTACAATCCATTACATTGGATGTGACTGTCGTCAAAAACTCCGATATGGCCAAATTTCGACCTCTTCGGTGGAGTTTCATGCGGCCAGGTTTGGGGAATCAACTGGGGGGCCTTCTTTCAGCTCCATGATAGACTCGGAGAAAAGCTCTCTCCCAACAGATTTGGATGAGATGCAGAGCACGAACACTCGAGACCATTGTTTGCGGTAGGACCCAAGATTGTGCTGCATCGTCTATGCATTGCACTGGGAGCTTATATAGTGCACATGCTGCAGGAGGATTGGTCGTGTGCTATTGAGGTGATCAATAAGTTCCAGCAGCAGCATATTCCAAATGTCAGTGAAAATGTCCAGCTCTGGATCATGCTGAAGGTGCAGCAGGCCATACCGGAGGAGCCACAAGTCATAAATTGGGAGAGTTTTGCAATAATGGGCTGGGCAGGATTAAGTACATATCGACACATTTCCGCGAAAGTATCGTATGTTACTTTTTATTGAAATATTGAAACTTATGTCTCACAATCCTGCAAAATATTATAGCTGAAAACGCTATAATTCAATAAAAATTAAGTTTTAATTATATCGTATGTAAATGTGAATTTTTCTGTTCGTGCTGAATTATCGTATGTACAAACAAATTTTTTTTCATGTGAAACAAATAACTAAAGACAAACAAAAATAACATTTGATCTCTTCATGTGGCTTTTTTAATTTTGGTGAAGGTTTTGTTTCAAAATTATAAGACACCTTGTATTTTAAATGTAGTTTTCAAGATATATTAACCTATTCCATAACCCGTCGCTCACTCATATAAAAACGATGTAGAAAACTCAAAAATATTTATTGTTCCAACTGTTATAGTGTTTTTTTGCAAAATAAAAAATAAGTGGCATTTCTATAGGAATGAAATGAAAAAAACATTTAAACTAATTCAAACCACTAAATTAGGCATTAATTGTCGATCCCCTACATCTTCCAACATCAAAAATTTTTTTTTTCATTGAATCTATCAGATTCACTAATAACTGAGGTTCAAGGAGGTTCTATTCTCTTAAAATTGCATTTTGAAGGTTGCTAACTCTGTCGTAGCTTGTGTTTTCCTTGTAGACACGTCTTGCGAGGATTCCCCAAATATTTTCAATTGGATTTAAGTCTGGTGAGCATACTGGCCATTTCAATAATTTGACCGAACACTCTTGTAAAAAAGCTTTTGTGACCCGACTAGTGTGAATTCGGGCATTGTCTTGCACGAAAATATAGGGAGCTTCTCGGTTTTCATTTAAATAGGGGAGCAAACTATTTTCTAGGACTCGAGTGTAGTCTGCACTATTCATTCTGGAGCAAATTCATCTTTCCAAACTTATTGAATGCTCCCCATACAATTGCTGACCCGCCACCAAAATTTCTTTTCGAATAGTAAAGGGTTTCCTTTCTTAAATCACGCCAGTAATGACGAAATCCATCTGGACCATCTAGATTAAACTTTTTTTCATCCGAAAAAATTACGTAAACAAAATAAAAATGATTAGAAATATGAAAACTAACAATGCGACATTAATTACCGAGGCCCAGTTTGTTGACAAGTTTTCTAGTGCAAATTCGATCCGAGCTGCTTTGTGGAGGGCTGTCAAATGAGGAATTGTTTTAACTGATCACACATAATGTGATCAGATTTATTTAAGACTCTCCAGACCGTCATATTGGACACATTTTTTGCGCTGAGTGCAGCAAGTTGGGAGCATAAGGCGGTTGAATTGCTCGCTTTGTTAATAATGCGTCGTTTGCTACGGTCATTTAACACTGGGTTTCGTCCAGTACTAGGTTTTTTGCCGTATTCTTCAGGATTCTTCAAAAAATTGGGAATAACTGTGCGACTGCGACCGATTTCACGTGATATTTGGCTTATATTCAAGCCGGACTTTGAAATGTCAAGAACTCAGCACTTTTCTTTCTCGCGAAGCAGTGTTGATCGACCCATTTTATTTCAAATTGCTTAAATTACAATCGGGAACAAAAAAAAGTTAAAAGTTAAGTTGTTTTTAACAGTCTGGCCTTAGTTTTCGTTATGTGTCTTATAATTCTGATACATCTGCAAGCTAGCAAATTTCTATGACTTGAACGCAAAATTAACGGCACTTTTCCAAGCAATGATAAAAATCGCAACCAACGGCAAATTTTGGTTGCGTATTTGTTTTTCTTTCGTTCTTCATATTTGTTTCTATTATATTCCAGTTCAGAAAGATTTGGCGAGGGAGGATACGCAAGTTATAAAATTGTCTTATAATTTTGATATGGACCTTATCTGGTGATAAGTAAGTCTGTGAAAAATGAATCTTCATTTGGAGTTAAGCGCATCAATAGTAAACAAAACATAATCAGTTGTGATCAACAAAAGATATAATTGTTATGGAATTGACCCAATTGAATTCTTAAATGATAATTCTTTTGTCAGCTTATTTCGAACAATTTTTGTCATAGTTCTTGCGACTAGGTCCATAATAACAAAGCTTGCAAAAGTATCGTATGATAAAATATGTATTCTTCCTTGAATTTTTTCTGTTCTTTTAATTTACCTTAATTAGCTCTTGTTCCGGAATTATAGGCGAGTTTAAGTATTTGAACGGAGAACGCCAACAAAGTTAAATAAATAGAGTTGACAACTCAAAATTTCAGGGTCAAAAGTATATTATTGGATCAAGAAATTCGCTTTAAGATTAAGAATTTGCATTCTTACCGTACTTCTGACATCGAACATTCTTGATGTAAGCATGAAATTCTGTTTCTTATCTGTTCGTAATACAGCAATAAACTAACATTTTTCTTTCTAAATAAATTTTCTTTCTTCTCTTAGTAATGGAACTTACTCGCCTGGAACTGCTGATCGATTTTCTATAGATCTCTTCTATTTTATTCTGTCATTTTCCTGCTTCCCTGACCGAGCGAAGAGATTAAGAGAAGCCCGGCTTGGCCCTTTGGGCTGTTAAAAGCCACATGTTTATTAATTAATTTTTTTGCTCAGCGAACTGCAATCTGGTAATCAAAAGTACAGAAGCAGCACTGCATCTGATTGCATTTTGTTGCTGCGCAGAGTGTTCGCTGGTACGCATGGACTTTGTTGTTTTTACTTACTTCGGAGCGAGGCAACTGCTTAGCAGAACCTTGAGAATCCGGACCTGATCACACCAAATCAAAAACATGAAACATTTTCAAAAACGATTTTATTTGACCTCAATTGCATAACTATTACTGAAGTTTTGAAGGAGACAACAGCCTACGCATACAACAAAGATGTTAATGGCTAGGTCAGCCAAAATAGATTGCATGATCGACAAAAGGGAACTTATTTGTTTGATCTTGTTGCTCAGCCCTGTGCCTATAAACAGTAGCATTATGGGCAATATAGTATTGGCAAAGGAATTGCCACGACTCTGAGTTTTAAAGAATATCAATTCTAACATTAATACAACGATCGGAAGAAAAAGACAGTTTTTGGTGTACAATGATAATAGGAATGCAATGCATGATGCTGCAAAAATGTGTGACCTGCTTCTTATAAATATGCTTGTTGATCCAGCATCGCTCGGACAGTTGGCATTTGCATCTGATGTTGCATCCAAGAATCCATTAAGAGTGTCGCTTTGAAGATAAGTACTTCCGATGTTTGGAATATTTGGTTCCACTTCTGGATCAGAATATTGCACGGTTTCTGTTGAGTCAAGGTCTGCAAGGTGAAATTAAGATTTTATTGAAATCGAAAATGATTAGCAAACATAGATTACCCAAATGTTTATCTTCACGTTCGCTCGCTTTGCCGTTTAATTTTTCAAGACGAATTTTAGCGCTATCAAGAATTTTCTTTCGACGAAGATCCCGTCTCAAGTCTGCTGAAGTTTTCGCCTCCGCCTCATCCATTTATAATTCTTAGATTTAAGATGCAGATTAAAAACAATTGTGTAAATTAACAATTGTGTAAATTACATTGAAAAGGTGTCAAGCGGCTTACTTTTCATCTTGGAACATGAACTTGGAACCCTATTCTAAATTCCAGTTCAGTGTTTCACAAATGAAATGGTTAAAATGAATAAAAAAAAATACTCGTTTTCGATAACTCTTGACTACTGTGAAAAATATCCCGAGCATCTTAAGCCCCCCATAAACCACACAAATTTTTGCGCAAAATTCACACGCACTTAGCTCATACACTACGCCAGAATTTGCACAAATTTCAGTTCAAAGCAAGCGCTTCTTCTTTTTCCAACAACAACTTGCTGCGAACTAAGCAGAATTTGCGCAAATCGCACACTCACCACACAAAACATTGCGCAAAGAACCCAATAAATCAAAACGTTTTTGATTTTGGTCTCGATTTGCGCAAATGCGTGCGTGTGACGCATACACTCATATTTCACTAACACACATAAGTGTTTTGCGCAAAAATTTGTGCGGTGTATGGGGGGCTTTATAGCCTACTTCCATCATGATATATCAGTGGTATTCCTGAAAGTTATTTGCTTTCGATTTTGATTTGCTGTGGATTTCGTGCATCAGCTGCTCACGACAGCTCCATACAAATTGTGCAGTGGGCCCAGAATAAGTAAGGAAAGTACGAAATCAACTTTGAGGCTGATTTGGATTTGATTTTAATGTGACTATTTTCTTGCACCCCGCGCTTGTCCGTTACTTAAATTCTGCTGATACTTAAATGTGCTAAAGTTGTAAGTTTTATTGCATTTCAAATTTGAGTAATTAAATGAACTATGTATTTATCGTTAGCATTTTAGAATGCCTAAGAGCCTATTTTACAAATAGACCAGCGGTCTAGAGTGGGCGATGTCATAAGGGCTCGAATTTTTGGAATGTGTTAGGGATTACTTAGTTGCATAATTTTGTCATGCCTTTGTCTTTTAAGTTCTGCCAAATAGCATAAGTCACTTCGCTTGAACCTTTTAAAGTTGCAACCATTCTAGACTAAAGACTCTGCCCACAAATTTACTAAGGCCCTCTTCTGGTCTAGAAAAATGTTGTGTTCTCAAAACGCAAGTGCAGAAGCAGCACAATGAGGACAGCAATCTGCATTGCCAGTGATGGCGATAACTTGTTTTGGAAATGTGCTTCAGTGAGGAAGACACATTAATCACTTGGTTAATTGTAAACAAAGAATAAATGTCCTCAAAAAGCAAATGCAGATGCAACTCAATGAGGACAACAAACCGCATTTTCAGTGATGACGATA
This sequence comes from Lordiphosa collinella, assembly GCA_018904265.1. NCBI lineage: Eukaryota > Metazoa > Arthropoda > Insecta > Diptera > Drosophilidae > Lordiphosa > Lordiphosa collinella. The sequence goes on from JAEIFV010001384.1 coordinate 14,711, forward strand.
TTAGCCACAGTAGATATTATGTCAATAACATAGCAATACCTCGAGCCAGTAAAAACTGCAAGTTAAGAGTACAAAGGTCGTTAAGCAGTCATAAAAGTTATTCAAAAATATCAAAAAAGGATTTTTCAAAATTCGGAATACTTTCGGAGATATGGCCAATTAAGTTACCCAAGGTAAGCCAAATTTTGTACCAACTGCAAACTATAAACGCGTTTATCTCGAAACCACGTTTTTCAAACTGGTTCGCAACTTTTCTCAAGTTTTACTGAACCGATTTTGATGATGTAAGTCTTAATGTACGTCTTAATCTACGCTAAATGTATCGCCCGAACCTCGATCGTTAGAAAAAAAATTGTTTACAATTTTTTTTGTTCACTGGACTGCAAAAAAAATTGTCAAAGATCGTTTTATCATTTTAAAATGGCCTCCATTTATATGGCGGATCATGAAGTGCAAAAGTATGTAACAGGTAGAAGGAAGCATTTGCAACCCTATAAAGTTTATATATTCTTGATCAGCATTAACAGCCGAGTCGATTTAGCCATGTCCGTCCGTTTGTCCGTCTGTCGATCTCAGAGATTATAAGAGATACCACAAATGCAAAACAGACGCCTTTGTGTATGTGTGTGCCTCCTCTATGGTCTTCGACGCATTAGAGTGAAAGACAATACTTTCTGCTTCTAAGGCGATGACCAAAACGTTTGTATACAAACAGGAGTTTTTGTTGTTATGAATTTTTTGTTAAGTTTCGAAAAACACCGCAGTGCCTAGCTTTTTCAGAACTGTTTTTTGACTATTTTTACTACCTTTTACTACTAAATAAATAAATAAAAGCAACTGGCTATAACAACAGCCTCATACTAGAGAATCCGATGCCTAGAACGGGGGTACGTCGGGACACTCGACCTAACTCAATGACCAAACCGTTAAATACGGATTACTGTATACCACAAACGACGTTCGTCAAATCATACGACGTCTGTATTCCAAGCCGTCATGAGTGGGACAACCTTCCCCACAGTAGAGCATATACCATCAACATCTACACTGATGGCTCTAAACTTGACGCAAAAGTAGGAGGGGGAGTCTTCTCCTCCAACCTAAATTTAAACTTATCGTACCGACTTCCTGATTACTGCAGCGAGTACCAAACGGAGGTGGTGGCCATCCAGGAGGCAGCCACCTACCTTACCACACTACCAATCAGACAAGGAAACGTCTTCATATACTCAGACAGTCAAGCCACCCTTAAAGCCATTGACTTATGCACCGACAATACTATAACGCTTACTGGATGCCGCTCATCTCTAAATGAGATCGCACAAGACATCAGTATACACCTTATATGGGTGCCTGGACACCGCAACATAGAAGGAAACGAGTCTGCGGACAAACTTGCCAGAATAGGTACCACCATCGAGCTCCTTTCAGAGAAGAGCACGATAGGGATGACTATGGCAACATTTAAGCTCCACACAAAAGCCGAAACACGTCGATAGGATAGGTGGGAAAACCTTTTACCGTGTGCGGTAACGAGGCTTACGTGGCCAACACTAAACCTAAAGCGTACCATCACGCTTTTACGCCACAGAAGAAAACACATGGTTTAGTATCGTGAACCCCCCTCATTAACAAAAATGGGTTAACAGGGATCACATATGGCATCGCAATGGGCCCAAACAGGCCTAAGTGGGAGGGCGACTTGTCGCTCTCAGCCATCGCAACTTAACCTAACCTAACCTACGACCTTTATACTAAGTAAGCCCGCAGTTTTGCTTACGCATAACTTAAAACAGAGACACACAACACCGCAAGGAAGGCTGTTAGATCATACAGCTGCTTCATGAGGGACCAACCTCAATCATCAGTGATCGATGCCTGGCTGTGAGTTCAAAACCGTTGCCTATCGATGCCTGCGAACCATAGCTCGCAAGTAACTGTTGACACTTTTTCGTTGTCTGCAAATAAGTGTCTTTCACTCACACAATAAAAAAGACTCAGACAGAAACTGATTTTGTCGCGTCTGACTTAGCTCGCTCGCGCTCTGAGCAAGACAGTTATTTCTGTTTTCTTTTCGCTCAAGTCAAACACTGATCGTTTGCTTGAGTTAAATGAAGCAAATTGTCTTTTGAGTATGTATTGGTAAACACGCGACTGTTGCGTTCTTTTTGTTTGCATTATACATATACATGTACATTTATATGTATGTATTTACATGCACACGAAGGCAAAGATCATTTCTGTTGAGTTTTTTAGTCAAACTGTCTTTTGGTGAGAGTCTTTGTGTGAGCGAAAATCGTATTACTCTTCACGCGACACTCATTTGAGAGCGTCACACGAATTAGTCAATGCAAAGCGCTTGAGCGAAAACCGCTTTGAAACAAAAAAAAGAGAGCCGCTCAGAGAGAGATCGTGTCTGCACAATCTTTTCGGTTATGTTACGAAGCAGAGCATATTAGAAAAAACAATCAACTGTCATTTGCGAGCTATGCTGCGAACTGCAAGTTTGTAGAAAAAAAAAATTCACCTGGTTTTGAACCCAATAATATGTATTCATCGTTCTCATACCCACTGAGATACGTACACACATTATCAACATGTTTCAGAAAAATAAATACATTTACAAATTTTCCTTTGACTTGAAAAATTCAGTAGTAATGCGGTAATTACGAAATTAAAATACGGTCGTAGGCGTTGACATTGAAATGCGGTAGTAGGCGGTAATACTATATTGTATTTAAAATATCAAATTAGCATAAGCAGAATATGATTTTGGGCTTTCTTAAATGTGTTTGAGTTGAGTTTTGTGTTTGCATATAAATTAAATTAATAAGCCCCATAAGTTAGTACATTTGCCAATGCCTCGTTATTACAGGTATCTTTAATCTATCACCCAGGCTGCGCAGGAAATTCTAAGCCTTTAACCAGTAGACACTTTCCTGAAGCATGAAGCTGTGAGAAGCGCAGTAAAACTCCGGGAACTGAAACCTCTTTAAGCATCTACTTCAGGCTACAGCAGTATCCTACAGGAAGTAAGAATAAATGCATAGGTAAAGGGAAGCGACTACTGCATACCAGTTCAGAAATGGAACGACAACTTTGGAACACGAGTACCGTAGAGAAAGGGATGGAAGAAATACACTACCATCTACTATGAAAACGAAGAAGGCACAGGAGCAGGCATTTTCTCCGAAGAACTTGCGACACAGTTCTCATTCCGTCTACCGAACTGGTGTCGCGTTTTCCAAGCAGAGATTTATGCTGGCAGGCGGCTAAATCGATATACTCTAAAGTAGCCTCCATATAAATGATAAAAATTTTTCTTACCGAATTCTAGCTCTCATAGCCCAAAATCATTCGTTGTGATGTAAAACTAAAAAATTTAAAGTTTCACACAGATTGATGAATGTTTAGAGGTCGCTCACGAGCCCTAAAGGTGAAAAATTTTTTTCGTATTACTAATCCAAAAAACCAGTTGAAGTTTCTCTTAAAACCTAAAATAGTCACATTTTTATGAAACTTACTTATTCTATGCAATCTTACCTTTCCTATATGGAGTTTAACATTTTTGCTATAACAGCGAGTTTCTTGTTTACAATCTGACATCGATGTATGTACGTTCAATGATGGTCTCACTAGTATCCTACACATTACGATCATGCTGGAGATGGATATTGGTGTCCAGGCATCCAGTTTTAGCTTGGAATCCGATGCGAAGCGCATCCAGCACTCCGAGCGCTTCCTGACCGATGCTGCGAAAACGGCGCGCTCAAGCATTAAATGGTAAAAAAAAAGATCTGGAGGACCAATATTCAAATTTCGAAGGGCAGCTTTATGGTCCTGGGATTGCAGACTAATGGTTAGAATTTTTTAAAATGAGGGTTTTTAATTTTTTCATGTTATCTTTGTCACAACTTTGAATGCCGGTTTAGCGAAACACGTTTTCGGAAATCGGCACGCACGAGAACTCGAACAGTTTTCTATATTTCTACTTGAATTTTTGGCTACATCTTAAGGATGCCAATATGCAGTGAACATCGTACGGAATTTTCGATAAATTAATTAAGAGATTCTTAATTACCACATACGTTTCGTTTCTTAGGACCGAAAATCGAGATTTTTTCAAATCTTCGCCAAATACTCTAAAAGTAATATTTTCAAAAATCCGTACGTCATTCACTAGCTATACTTATGTAGAATAAGTGGATTTTTTGTTTTTCCTCATGTCCATATTTTCACCACTTCTGCTGCGTGCCGCGGAGTGCAAAACGGTCCAGGGGGATGGTTATATCGGCGCCATTTTGGTTTAAAAAAAAAAACTTTTTTATCGTTAAATATATACTTAATGTCATACCCAACTTTCGTTCGCTTATTCACATCCCTTCTGGGGGAAAAAATTCACAGAAAAGCGCACGAAAATGTCGTGTTACAGTGGTGTGATTAAGGGGTAATCTCTTTTTAAGATTTTTATACTGTGTACCAAAGAAACACAGACACTGCCAGACAAAATGAATGTCGATCTTCCCCCATTTCACCAAGTTGGTTTCTAAAGTATTTGGGCCGCTGAGATATTCCGGGGTGGCACAGAAATCGCTTTCGCTCGAAATTCGGTCGAATTTCAATTCGCCCTGCCACAGACCTTGTTTACGAGTGATTTCAAAATCGCCCCTATTGAGTCGGCGAATTGCTTAAATAAACCCCTATGATGCATTTTTATCAAAATAAACCCGATTGATACTGAAAGGGTGTTCAATTTCTTAATAAACTGCATCAAAACAATCAAACATTTCGCATGTTTAGTTTATTAAATTAGCAATTTAGCAAATCGCTAGTTAAATCGATAGTTCAATTTAGCATTCGCTTCAACACACAAAATCACTAGTATTTCAGTGATGCAACCTTTTAACATTTGAATTTCCAAATTAATCGAATTTACTTTTTAGGCGATTGCAATTGTGATTTTTGTGTGAAAATAAAGATAAGAAAATTAATTTTATTCTCATTAATTTAAGCGGTTATCTTTGGCGTATTGATTGTTGAATTTTTAAATCGATTGCAGCCAATTTGAGTTCAATAAAGTGGCAACGCCACCATAAACTAAACAACGAATACATACATACATGACGGTAAATAAATAGACGAGAATCCACTAAAATACAAAATATTTGTATTATTCTTTATTCTGTATATATTTTAGTAAATTACACAACTCAACAAATATTGGGTCCTTGCGGGCTGTGGAATGAAATTGTTAGTGTTCGATGGAGGTTATCAAGCTGAACCCAAGTCAGTTTTCAGAATTTCTGTAGCTCGTCAAGTTTTTGAGAAATCAATGGTCAAAGTTGTTAAAAGTGTATAAAATGGCACTTTCCAAAAATTGATTAAAAATCTGTCATGAACCGAATGATGCGCTTGAAAATTTATATGAATAGAGGTAACTTTAATCTTTCGACAGCAATAAACCAAATTCCTGGTGGTTTGTCCAGGGTCCATAAATAAATTAAGAAAGATGTACAATTTATATTTTCCTAAAAAAATCCTAAGATAGCAGTGTGTCAGTAGGATCTTTTTAAAATCAGTGTATCCACGATATGTCCAAATTGACCATACTACTTCCAAAGAACCTTTCGTAAACCGTTTGACAAGTTTGCTTAATGATCGTTCTCTGAGACTTTGGTTAGTATCTTGCGGTGAATTTAAGACAACTTTAAATTTTAAGACAAATAGACACTGATCTTAAAAAGACTCTACTGACACCCAGCTAATTTAGGTTAATTGTTATGGAAATATAAATTGTACTTCTTTTTAAATTTATTTATGGATCAAGGACCAACAACCTGGAATTTGGTTAATTGCCGTCCAAAGATTATAAGACCCTCTAAGCATCTAAATTTTCAAGCGTATCATTCGGTTCAAGATGACATTTTAAAAAATTTTTGAAAAGTGCCAATTAAATTAAATTGGCAGCGATCTATCGTCTCCTTACGGATTTGCTTTTTCCGTAAATCTTTGACTGGCATCAGACGTACTAGAGGCTTTTCTTTAACTCAACCGATTCTTTTGTTTAGATTGTGTTTTGGGCTAGGTTTAGCTAGCGACCGCTAGGTTACATTTTTAGTTCAGCGGGCGCCAAATTAGATTGATTTTGTTAGAAATAAAATAAAATTAAACTCAGATGAAGAAAATTAAGTTAATTTATCATATCAAATTCACCGCTAAACATCTTACAACTTAAAATATTAACATTAACGCAAATTCACTCGAAGTTCTGTGGCATGACGAAAATTTTGAGGCTATTTGCCAAATCGCTAGAAGCCAAACCGCTAGTGAATTCTGTGGAACCCCCGATTATCGATAAATAGTTTTTTTGATTTTTTCAAAAGTTGCCTTCACTTAAACTCTCATAACTTTTTTGTTTCTGCACCGATTGAAAATTTTTAGAGCAATTTAAAAAGAAGAAACCTGGTTGAAAGTTTCGTTTTTAGTCAAAAGTGTGATAGGGTGAGGTGTTTAATGCTATGCTCAAATGTAGATACAAAACCTTATTTTTTGCAAAAATGGACAATCGACAATAGCAATAAAAGCACTCACCCTATCACATTTTTTTGTGAAAATCAAATTTTTGGCCACGTTTTTCTTTCTTTATATTTTTTTGATAACTTTCCAATCGGAGCAAAATCAAACAAGTTATGTGGGCTTAAATCAGAGGCAGGCAAGAAATACATTCACGTTTTAGCATTGGTGTGTGTGAGAGCAGCGCAAAAATTTCTCTCTTTTCCAGTAGCAACGACTGCGTCGCGAACACGTAACGCAGCGGAGCTTTAACAGTTTATACCGTGTGTGTGGAAGCAGCGCTGCTTTGAGATTTTCCGTATGCACGCCAGATAGCAAGCTGCCGGCCCCTGGTTTAGATGTAGTCATGTTTTGAAACAATCGAAAAATCGCCTTATCGATAATACCTCGATAGTTATTCGACAGATTTTTTCATGACAATTTTTTTGCTCAGCAAGCCAAAATACTTTAGAGATAGTAGTCTTAAAAATATTTAGCACAATTCTTTTTCTGCTGACACACATGTAAAGGCAGCCGCACGACCCTAGGCGATGACATTCTAAATTTTATGGTCTTCTTCCTATGAGCCACTATTCACCCAGGACGGTCACAGCTTAAATTTTCGAGCCGCTCCATGCACTAGTGCATGAACTAGCGCATTGAACGGCTTGTCTATCGACCAAAACAAACAAACACATATTTCGGGTCTTCCGCCTTCATACCAGGACATATCACGTTGATGCAGAATTCCCTTCCAAATTCATAAATTGCATCTTCAAAGCGTCATTTTATCCATCGCATATAAAAATGCAAATGTAAGTCGCTTGTATTTATTTTCCATTTGTTTTTAATAAGTTCTTAGTTGCTGCCAGAACCAAATCAAATCTCAGCTGTTTTCTTAACGCATAATGCAACATTGTGCTAATGTAAGCACCTATTCTGGGTTATAGCGGCGATAACGATTTCGATTGAAAACTCACTGTAGTGCAAATGTTGCATTAGTTGACTCCTCAAAAAGTATCGAACTAAAATATATCGAAAGCATCAGTGTGTCTATGTTTTTCTCATCTTTATTTGTGTGTGTGTGTGTGTATGCCGAATAATCTGTACGACGTCCCATTCTCATATGATAAACAAAAGACTTTGTGATAATTTCTTTATTTAAGTACCCGTGTTCGTCTTATTCTCTTGCATTTATAGAAGCATGGAGGCGTTCAAGCCAACAGACGGAAATCGTGATGAATTAATCATGCAACAGCAGCGGGAAATAGAAAAGGAGGTGAGCGATGCGCACAATGTATGTACGCATATTTATATTTGGAATAACCATTTTGTTTTCGTTCAGATTAGCGATTCGACGCCACTGGTTAGTGAGCAGCTCCCGTTAACGTGTCTTCGAGCAGAATACAATGGGGATGACGTTTTTACTGCCAAAATTCAAGACCTGGCCAAGAAATATAAATATATCCGACGAACTCGCCCGGATGGCAACTGCTTTTTTCGGGCATTTGCCTACTCGTATCTGGAGTATTTAATCTCCAATAGCAGCGCCTACCAAGAATTCCGCAAGCTAGCCGAGGAATCCAAAGATAAGCTTGTTCAGCTTGGTTTTCCTAGTTTTACACTGGAGGATTTTCATGAAACTGCAAGTACCTTACATAGCCCGCGCAAAGAGTTGCATGTATTCTATATTCTTCATCCTCCCATTAGTTTATGGAAGTTGTCAAGCGCGTTAGCCCGGATGACGGCCCAGGTGGATCTGGAAAGGTTCAAGGCGAGCTTCACAAAATCTTCAATGAACAGGGCTATTCGGACTATGTGGTTGTCTACTTGCGTTTAATCACCTCCGGGAAACTACAGGAAGAGGCAGAATTTTACCAAAACTTTATCGAGGGAAATTTTACCATTGAAGAGTTTCGCCACCAGGAGGTCGAACCCATGTATAAAGAATCGGATCACATCCATATTATTGCCCTGTGCACAGCCCTCGGGGCTGGTGTGCGCGTTGAATACTTAGATAGGGGAGAAGGCGGCACCGTAAAGGCCCATGATTTTCCCGAAGGGACGGAGCCGAAAGTCTTTCTGATCTATAGACCAGGCCACTATGATATACTGTATCCTAATTAAACAACTGTCTGAACCTTGAAGCAAATACACACATACACATAAATAATATATATACAGTTGTGATCCCAGACTATTTATTCCATAAATTGATTGTTTCCTTCTGAGCTCAACCGACTCCCCTTAATCTTAGCTATGTGTACATATATAAAGAAGAAATCAAATATAACCTTTTTTGTACAAAACTATTGTTTTATTGCAACGAACTTTGTTCCTAAATGCACGAATATTTGCGTATAATTTTGGTCAACATCCAATCGTCCATTACAAATTGGAAGCATTAGAATCCAGCACGGACCAGGCTTCGTTCTTTTCCTCTTGCAGCTCCTTGCCGGTCACCGTCAATTTGGATTTGGCAAAATCATTAAGAGCCAGGCCTTGAACGATCTTCCATTGCTTGTCCTTGATCTCTACAGGGAAAGAGAAGATTACGTCCTTGGGCGAGTTGTAACTGCCATCAGATATTACACCCATGGAAACGAATTTGCCAGGCGCAGTGCCGTTCCACCAGTCATGCATGTGGTCGCAAGCAGCCTTTGCCGCTGACATGGCTGATGACATTTTGCGTGCGGCAATTACAGCTGCGCCACGTTTTTGCACAGTTTCGACGAAAACACCCTGCAAATAGGCCTCGTCGTTCAGAGCATCGACCACAGATTTTTTCGAGCCGTTAACCGACACTGTTCCCTGTCCAGCGTCTGGGTACTGAGTGGAGGAATGATTTCCCCAGATTATTATATTGTCGACCTTGGAAACTGGTACTCCCAACTTGACCGCTATTTGCGAAGTGGCGCGATTCTGATCAAGGCGCGTCATGGCAGAAAAGTTCTCCCGCGGAATGGAGGGAGCGTAGTTCGCGCAAACCAGAGCATTTGTATTTGCTGGGTTTCCGACAACCAAGACTTTCACATCCTTCTTGGCCACCTTGTCCATAGCCTGACCTTGGACTTTGAAAATCTTTACGTTGGCAGACAGCAGGTCCTTACGCTCCATTCCCTCCTTGCGGGGCATGGCGCCCACAAGAAAAGCCGCCGCGACGTCCTTGAATCCAACATTGGGATCTGTTGTAGGTACAACTTCACGCAACAAAGGCAGCGCACAGTCGGCCAGTTCCATGACGACACCCTCCAGCACCCCAACCATTGGCGGAATATCTAGTAAGTGTAGAATGAGAGGTTGATCCTTTCCAAAAACTTCGCCACGAGCAATCATGTAAAGCAGGGAGTAGGCTATTTGGCCAGCAGCCCCAGTAACCACAACTCGAATTGGTTCAGCCTGGAAATAAAAAGCACAGAACAGAGTTAGGTACACATCTTTAGATTGACAAACCGGCGTCCTTTGCCACAAGGCTAAATCAGAGGAGGAGGGAATTGACCCTACATTGTATTTTGCATGCAAGCGACATTTTAAACTGAGTAAATCAATCGAATAGGTCGATATGCAAATATTGACATTTGCGAACAGGTTTTGCCACGAGAAAACAGCCATACAAAAATGGAATCAAAAACCTGCAGTCAGTTCTTAATAAAATTGCGATCAATCTAAAACTAATTATAGGCATTTCCACAGAAAGTTTCACCGAGACCAAAAAATCAAATGTACTTAAAAACACTATGATTTATCATATTTTCATAGGGAAACAATCGAAATAAACTATTGTAAGCCAATATTATCATTACCCATTTCGAGATTTTCAAAGTGGTCCTGTTCCCGTTTCCGATTTCGATCAGATCATGCGGAATCGGAATTGGTAGTTGTTCCCGATTCCGAAAAACGACCAAGTTACTCGGTTTCAAAAGTTTTGCCTAAGAGTCAGCGGAATGAAAAGTAAATGACAATTTTGTTGGCAACGGTGATTCTTTTCATCTTGCAAATATTTTTATTGTAACATGTCTAATATTGTAGAGATTTTGAAGTATTCATTGATATATCGTACGTACAATTTTATTTAAAATTAATTTTTTTTTCCTGGACCTCGGTAATTGCGTGTAAGCGAACGAAAGATCGATCGAAATGAAACCGAGCTGTTCGCAATTCCGCATCAGCGCATGCGCAGTGCTGATCGAAATTGCAAAGGCTGTCTTATGGCTGAATTAAAATTCGAAAACGATTCGAGCACTCATTCGAAAAGACAATCGATTTCAATTTCACTCGGAAACGGAAACACCGAAATGAAAACGATTCGGAATTGCGATCGTTTTACTTTTTAATTCCACTCGGAAACGGGAACAGGCCTGATAGTAACATGATTGCAGATCGAACTAAAATTAGTTGTATTAAGAAACTCGAACAAAACAGTTTTTCTCACTAGAACTTATTTTCGACCTATGTACATATATACTATAGTCATCCGATTTTAAAGTAATTTTGTAGAATTGTGTAAATGTTTATAAAATAAGTATATGCCAATGATAAGGACGTTTCCATTGAAAACAAAAAAGTGTTTCTCACTAAAACTTATTTTCGACCTATATGCTATAGTTATCTGATTTTGACAAAACTTTGTAGAATGATGTGAAAGCATTCCAAATAAATAAATGCCAATTTTTGGGACATATACATAGTATATACATAGATGTCCAATTTCGACCAAGCTTAGTGAAATAATGGGAAAGGTTAGTTAACTAAGAAATACGAACTTTGGAGGCGCTTCCATTAAAAAAAGCTTTTCTCATTAAGACTAGTTTTTTGACCGATCGTTCCTATGACAGTTATAGTCATCGGATCCGTTCGGTTCCGACAAATGTGCAGATGCTTCCTTCAATTCCTTTCTTAATTTTATAATACCTTCAAGGTTATAAAAACAAAAATTTGGCTAAAATTTCGCGGCTTTTTTTTAAGTAGTTGTAATTGAACAAAAAATATCATTCGTCCAAGTCCTTGTAAATTGAATCTCGAAGATCTGTCCAAAATTTCATCGACGAAATCTTAACAACCGACTTTAAAAACACAGTTTTGAGAAAATCGCGTTTAAAACACCAGCAGCTGCTCCGTTATACCCAGGAGCGCGCAACTTCTTCAGACTGTATCTCTAAAACTATTACTCGGATCGACTTGGAATTTTTAGACAGTATTCTCGAGATGTTTTAGAATTTATTAAGACAATAAAAAATTGATTTTTTGAAGCCGTGAAACCCGTGTAACCCCTTAAGAGGGTCCCATGCTTTCTGGGGATAGTTTGTGAGCACAGTCGTAAATTCATCGCTGCGCCTGCAAGTATAACAAGGAAGAAAGTCGGTCAAGCCCGACTATATAATACTCTGTACCAACGAACATAAATTTTGATGCTGCAGTGGCAGCGGTAAACAGCGCTGCTAATGCGCTGCTGCAGCATACACTCTTTTGATTATATCTCAAGAACCGTTGATCCGATTGATTCCTTTGGAAAATCGATAATTTTGATTAGAATATATGTGCAGAAGGTTCGAACCTTCTATCTATTAAACTGTGGGAGATATGACGTTTTTCTCAAATTGCAGGGGCGGGAGGGGGCGTGGCCAAAATTGAAAATAAACTTGATCTGCCTGCAGATAGAAGAAGCATATGTCCCATACATGTCAAACCTCTATCTCTTACCATCTCTGAGAACTGTGCGTTCATACCAGTGTTGCCAGAACATGAGGTTCAAAAGTTGCTAGATTTTCAAAAAAAAGTTGCTAGAAATAGCTAAAAATAAAAAAAAGTTGCTAAAAAATAGCTAAAAACTAAAACTTAAAAAACTGTTGTTTTCGGACTGAAATCCAATAGATTCTTGTAAAAAATTAATTTGTAATGAGTTACGAAAACAAAAATACTTTAAATGAGGTTTGCTAACCGCTCTGGAACAGAGTTGCCAGAATAAGGGATCCAAAAGCTGGTAAGATTGCGCAGAAAAATTGCTAGAAATAGCTAAAAATTATAAGGGTAAAACTGAAAAAAAAATTGTTTTTGAGACTAAAATCCAACAATAACTTAAAAATTACGGTGTCTAGTATACATAATTTTAGAACAGAATCAGCAAACTTCAATTTTAATTTAAAAAAGAAACCATGAATGACCGCCGGAAATTTTTCGCATGATAATTCTTCTTAGTTCGCGGTGTATCGAAGGAAACAATTACCCCAATTGGCTTTTCAAGGTGCTAACACTAACAAATTCTTCAAAATGGACAGAGTCCCGCAATGAATTCACAATCTCCCTTTTTTTGGAGTCCGAGCCAAACCAGAATCTAAGTGCAACGAAAGCTGAAAGGCCAAAAATGCTGATCTCAGTACTGAGAATTATGTACCGGAATTTCGTTACTTCGTCCATATCAGCAATATTTGAGTTTTTTTTGATCATTATAATAAATAAAAATATTTTGTCAATTCATTGTAGTCAATTTCTACGAAAGAATATAAAGACAAGCCACCCTGAATGTTTTCATACGACTATCACTACTGTGGATAGAACCCGTCAGGAGGCTCAGTACCGAATCATTACTAAAATTAGCGCTGATTTGGAAAAGTTGGTACTAAAAACATGGCTTTCCTTGCTTGCTTTTCGGTCATGAATCTAACGTTGGCAATGCGATCTTTAATGACTTTCGCTTTTTAGGCATAAATTTAAGTACTTAATCTCATGAGTAGTGAAACTCAACTAAAATCACTTATGAACTAAAACAATTTCTAATGATTATGCCTTAAATTATCACTCGGAAATTCACTTCTAAGACTTTTTACTCAGGGGAAGTTCTATAGCAAAGGTTTCAAACCAATTAAGAATATAAAAATTGCTAGAAATAGCTAAACATAAATTTAAAGTTGCTAGATTTATAGCTAATAGCATTTCCGAAAAGTTATAAGCATTTCCACTTTCAAAAATGCTAGATCTAGCAACTAAATAGCTAAAATGGCAACACTGGTTCATACGGACATGGCTATATCGACTCTGCTGTTTATATACTTTATGGGGTCGGAGATACTTCCTTCTGGCTGTTACATACTTTTGCACAAACTTATTATACTCTATGTACCTTTGGTACAGAGTATAAAAAGTGTTTGTCCCATACTCGTCGAACCTCCATTTCCGAGATCTATGCGTTCATACGGACAGACAGACGGATATGGCTATATCTACTCGGCTGTTGATGCTGATCAAGAATATATATATGTACTTTATAGGGTCGGAGATGCTTCCCTTTTCCACAAACTTAATATACTCTGTGTACCTTTGGTAGAGTATAAAAGTATTGAAATCATTTTGAGATATCGCATCTTCCTGAAGCGGCGTCAAAAAATTTTCTTAAGGATAAGTTTGCTGAAGAAAGGTTCCCAGAGGTATACATGTGTCTGGCAAAAACACAAGAAAAAACTGTAATTTTTTCGAAAATCTTGCAGTTTTGAAGCACCAGAGGTCAGTTCAGGACTTTTTTCCTCTTGTTTATATGTTTAACTTTGCCAAAGATATAAAAACAAAATTCCAACTTTTCAGGTTTGGGTTGAAAATGTGGTGGGTCAAAAAAGTAACTTAACGATGTGATAAGGCCAAGTTCTTTACGGTTTTTTTAGTTTTGGTATGTACTTCAAAAATATCGGGGTCCGAAGGCTCCAATTTATGAGTTGTACTGTGTAATACATATATGAGCTAAAATATTTTAAACTATTGCACCTATGTTATTGTCATCCGGATGGCTTTAATGTATATAAGACTAGAATGGTATGCGGTACGGAAATCCCCCGACAAAATTTCTCGGGATCAGGATGTTAAAAACCGGCATATATACATTTGTACCGTCTATTTAAGAGAGAAGCATTTATTATCCCATTACCAGTGAATGTAGTACTGGTCAAACTATTTCACTAATCTGATGTTGTCAATAAATCGAACCAATTTTCGCGATTTGGTTACCAAAAAAGATTAAAATAATTTTTAAGTGTAAGTATTTTGGAAGTATGGGATCGGAAGTAAATGTTGCGATTTTTTTGGTATTTTAATTAGCAATGGCTTTGGATAACAAGCAATTTAAAACAATTTTAAATTTTAAAAAAGCTAAATTTTCAAAAAATTATTTTCCGCGAATTAAGCATATTTTTACAAAATGCTGAAATACGTATACACTATTTTGCAATAGAGAATCTGAAACAAATTATTCTGTCCAAAATAAAATTTTGGGTGGTTAATTTTTCATGGAATCACCCATACATACATACATTGTCGGTACACACATCTGATAATATGGTCTTTGCTCAGCAAGTTCAGGCGCAAACTTCATTCTTATGTTCAAAATGAATCTAGACTTAATTGCTCCTCAGAATCCTCAGTAAAAAACAAAAATAATATGTGCATTTACATCATTCAATTAGCTAAGTCAGCGAAAAGGTCATATGAATGTTATATTTCCAGATAATATAATCTCACATACATACATACACTCGAATGTTATTTTTTTAATAAAAATTAGCAGTCACAGATACATACAAGCAAATGTACGCAAAACAACGATTGCACATTATTTAAAGATCTAATTTAGACTTATAGCTAGTATTGACAGCTTTTTGCTTACCATCTTCTCTGTATTATACGATTGTTATGCGGCTAATTTAATGAAACCTTCACCCACACTCTGTTATAAAGGTGTTGTGCGATTGACAGAAATCAAGTTAACAGAGACGTAAAAGTATTGGGTTATTGCATCCCTGGTTTTGCATTCGTTAACATACAGACTGATTACATTTCTTTGGCATTAACAGCACTAAGCCAGCTAGAGATTTCACTGTTAACCCTTTCATGCACCAAATTGGCACAGGTCACTTAGAATTCTTTTTTCGATTATTTCTTATTGTATTGTTTTGAATAACACAAAAAGGTCATCAGCTATTAATTTAGTCACTCATACTAGTTTTAATTAATTGCTTTAAATAAACAGATATTCTTACAAAATGTGTATTCATCATATTGATACACTTTAATAAATATTTTCGTGAAATTTTTTCCTTTACAGCCAAAATGACCCATTGCCGCCAAATTTTTTTGAATCTAAGAATGCTGAACTCGAAAATTCAATTTAAATTTTTTTTGGAAACATTTTTTAAACTAGAATATTTATAATTTTTCATTTTATCCTGAAGTGGATTTTGTATTACAAATAAAAAATTTCTAGGAGTCAAAATTTACCATTAAATTTCAGCAAATTTGAATTCGAGTACTTTGGTAGAATTAGGTGCGAATCTTGGTTCGTGGAATTCAAAATAATATTTCGAGTTTCTTTACTTTTGATTAGTTTCAAGGTGAATAAAGCGCGACCAACTGAGACTTCAATCGATTGCCCAAATCTTTAAAATGTTTGACTTTCTATCTTGTCGTGTTTTGAAACAAGACATGACAAAAGCGAACTCGGATTGAAGAGCAAGCGATTGTTGAGGAACCTTACGGACAAAGGTCACAGCAAGAAGTGGCATATCTTCTTCTGGTGGGACGTTCGCGCAAGTAGGGATTCACGCAACATTTACGCTTCTGTTTATTCTTTGGCTCTTCTTCAATAATTGCTGCCACTGCTAGTCAGGCCACGACAGTGCTACACAGAATGCCATGTCTTCTCCTGAATTCTTCGTAATTCATTTATGTTATTTATATTCAAGTTCCAGACATTCCACAACCAGCTCCGCAATATCTCCCTGACCCCGGCAAGCGCGGGTCGCTTCGGTCGACCTGGACCGGGCTTGCCTCTTAACTCGTTCGCATGCCGACTGTACACCCGTTTTGCTGGAGCGTTATCATCCATACGGGTAACATGTCCTATCCAGCGCAGTCGCTGTTGTTTTATGCGATGGACAAGCTTAGTGACCCCATAGAGCTCGTACAGTTCGTCATTCATTCGGATGCGAAACACCAACGTTTAGAGGTCCATAAATCCCTCATCCGTTGATGACATTGTCCATGCTTCTGCGCCGCATAGCAGGACTGGAATGATAAGCGACTTGTATAGCTCAATTTTCGTTTTCCGAGAGAGGGCTCTGCTCTTGAACTCCTTACTAAGCCCGTAGTAACATCGGTTTGCTAGAGTTATTCTTCTTCGGATCTCCAGACTGATGTTGTTGTCGCTGGTAATCATCATTCCGAGGTAGACAAAGTCCTTTACAACCTTGAAGTTGTATTCTCCCATTGCAACAGATTGTCCAAGCGTAGACTCACTGCGCGTTGATAGTATGTATTTCGTCTTATCCTCATTTACCGCTAAGCCCATAAGTTTTGACTGCTTCTCTATCTTTGAGAACGCCCGTTTTACCGCAGATTCGTTTTTTCCGATGATCATCGGCATATGCAATTAGCATGTTATCTCTGGTAAAGATGGTACCCGTTCTGTTAGCATTTGGTCACTGGCCCAGCAGATTAAAGAAGTCACACGATAAGGTGTCAATATTTTTAATTCAGTTAAGTACATATATGCAATTCAAAGTACAAAAAAAAGGTAAAAAATTGCCCATTTTGTTTGCCTTATGTGGGAACACCAAATATACTTTGCGCAAACATTTAAACCAAGTAGCCCTTGCCTATGTTTGTACACAAATATTTTGAAACAAAAATTTGCCTAGTGGGACCAAGTGGGAACACCCTTGCGCAAATATGTTTCCGTGTTTGCGAGTTTGCTCTTAAAAAAAAAAAATTTTTTTACTTATGCAAAAATATAATTAGATGTATGGCAGCAAATAAAATCAAAATAAACCGCAAGATCCCGAAAGAAATTTCGTACATGGTTAAAACGAGAGCGTAAGTTAACTTTGAAATACCCGTTACTCAGGGCAATTAGTGTTTAATAGCCTTCCCTATATGTTAATTAACAGAGCATTAACAATAACGTGACCATGTCAACATTATGTGAGCAAAAAGTGCATGTAGCGCCAAAAAGTATGCAACGTTTTTATAACCTTTATACGAGGTGTGTTCAAAAAGTATCGCGACTTTTGAATTTTCGCGGGTTACGTATATTCGAATATCGATTTTTTTGTGGCGTTATGTTGCTACACATGTCTCTCACTTATGCCGACAAGCTCGGCCATTTTGAATGTTCACTTAATTGTTGACAGCTGCTTCGCTTGCACGTGTTTTGGATCGTCTTCGATTTTTACCTCAATTGCGACCAAAAACAGCATCGCATGAACATTGCTAATGAGATGTTAAACTCTGTCCGCGACGACCCAAATTTGCTCCAGAGGGTCATAACTGGTGACGAATCGTGGGTTTATGGTTATGACGTGGAAACCAAAGCTCAATCATCTCAGTGGAAGCTGCCGCACGAACCAAGACCGAAAAAAGCGCGCCAAGTTCGGTCGAATGTGAAAGTTTTGCTGACAGTTTTCTTCGATTGCAGGGGCTTGGTGCATCATGAGTTCTTGCCACAGGGAAGAACGGTCAATAAGGAATATTACCTGCAAGTTATGCGCAATTTGCGCGAAGCAATCCGTCAGAAACGCTCGGATTTGTGGAAGAACAAAAATTGGCTTTTGCACCACAATAACGCCCCTGCTCACACATCGTTGCTTGTGCGCGACTTTTTGGCCAAAAAGCTTTGGTTTCCACGTCATAACCATAAACCCACGATTCGTCACCAGTTTTGACCCTCTGAAGCAAATTTGGGTCGTCGCGGACAGAGTTTAACATCTCATTAGCAATGTTCATGCGATGCTGTTTTTGGTCGCAATTGAGGTAAAAATCGAAGACGATCCAAAACACGTGCAAGCGAAGCAGCTGTCAACAATTAAGTGAACATTCAAAATGGCCGAGCTTGTCGGCATAAGTGAGAGACATGTGTAGCAACATAACGCCACAAAAAAATCGAAATTCGAATATACGTAACCCGCGAAAATTCAAAAGTCGCGATACTTTTTGAACACACCTCGTATCTCAGCCATTTATTATCCGATCTTTATGAAACTTTCAGATATTGTAGATATTGGGCCCATACACTACACTTGATATCTTTAAAATTGTTGGAGTTATTCAACATTTTTTATTGTGGGGGGCGGGAGGGGGAGTGGCCAAAATTTGAAATAAACTTGATTTGCGTAGGGACAATAGCAGTCTACATACAAAACTTGGGGGCTTTAGCTTTTCTAGTCTCCGAGATCTAGGTGTTCATACAGACAGACGGACATGGATATATCGACTCGGCTGTTGATGCTGATCAAGAATATATGTACTTTATGGGGTCGGAGATGCTTCCTTCTGCCTGTTACATACATTTGCACGACTTTACTATACCCTCTTTACTCTACGAGTAATGATATAAAAATATATTTACTTATGTACGTAATGTAAATGAACAATTTTAACCCACTGCTTAGCAGACGATATGTCTCTGTTTTCGACTAATTATGAATTGAACCATTCGTGTCACATGCCACACACACACACTCACGAAAATGGCATTGAATTTTTCTAGTGCAATCGGTATCGATAACAGTGCAAACAAAGTAGCGCCTATGCTACTATCGACATTTCAGTGGTCAAACTTCAACAAACACGGCTAAAGGCCTGTTCTCAGGACCGCAGAAAATTTTAACGGCAAAATTGCAATTTATAAATATAGCATCCACATAAATTTTTAGTATGGCCATATAGAAGACAAAATGGCAAAATAAAGGAACGGCCAGCTGTTTTTCGTTAAGCCTAGTACGGAGAACGCAAAAAAGCGCTCACAAACAAAAATCTTCATATAAAAATGACACTGTAAAACCGCTCGCTAAATTTTTGACGATAAACGTGCTGACAAGCAAACAGGGGGTGATAAAATCCACACTGGCGTTCTCGCGTTACCATCTACTCTGCGCATGTGGATTTTATAGAACAGCTGTTCGAGTTTTGTTTGTGCGCCCAAACTAATTAAATTTATTTATTTTTACGGTCGGTAGAGCAAAAATATGTAAAAAAATAAAAATTCGACTGAATCGCTTTTATGAGGAAGAAAAACAAGCTAATTATTTGGAGCCTCATCAATATTTTGAGTATTTAGATTCAGTTGCCATAGACAGCCTCGAAATCCAGAAAGAGCAGCAACAAATTGTTGCTTGCACCGGCCAATGTCGATGGAGAGAAACCACATTAATATATTTGTACTAACGTTTATGAAATAAAAACAAATATATAATGAAAATGTGTAACATTTATTATTGATCTCGCACGCCTGCAGATTCGTATCTCGTCTGCACCGGGTGCATTGTTTTGGAGCCAATTAAAACTGTTGGCGCTCATTTGGAAGTTTTGAATGAACACTTCTGTGTCTCGAACTATTGGTGAAATCACATTAGATCTTACAATATATCTTAGCTTTGTCGATATACTCATATCGTTAGCAAATCTTTCAAATATGGCAACTGAGATGCTAGCGTCTGCTTCTTGTATGCTCTGCCTTCCTCATCCAAGGCAATTTGTGCGGCATAAATGAAAACTTGAGTTTTCAGATACAAAATCTGTAATATAGGGGGACAACTGCCTCCTGGCTTCGCCATTGGACCTTATCGATCTCCATTTCATATACTAATTTTTTTATTGTTGCGACTTAAAATCCTCATTAAATTGTACCTTTAAAAATTACCAATAACGCCTTATTCTTGGTATTTTTTGGCTGTCTCAGCACACTAATGTGTTTTTACGATCCACTTTCGTAATAAATGGCTTTTTTGTGCGCACAAACTGTTTAGCGTTCTCCGTACTAGGCTTTAACAAAAAAATCATTTAAGTATTCGAATTTCATTAGATTGAATTTGAAAATATTTAAAAAAAATGCTGCGCAACGAGAATCCTGATATTTTGATGGCGAGACTTCATTGCTGGGGCGATGCATTCCCTTTGCACAAGCGCATCATGAAACCGTTTGGATCTCGCATCCTGACTGATCCCGATCGGATCTTTAATTTCAGCCTGAGCCTCGCCGCTGCATAGAGAAGGCATTTGGCCTTTTTGTTCAGCTGGCGTTTAGATTCAATAAAAATTTAATAATAGATGAAAAGCTATTAATTTCATTGTTATCCTTATTTCATATGTTCCGTTTTTTTGATTTTGCTTAATTTATTTAATTATTTTCGATTTGCTTATGTGGTTCACCTTCCCATACAGCAGGTTGGTTATTTAAATCTCTTTTACATAATAACGCTAGCTGGCAACTTGTTGAGCAAATGGTGCCCAACAACTGGAGAGCCCCTTCATCAGGGCTACATGAAGATCTCTCTAAAAACCGCGACACAGTTGTGCAGAAAGTAAGAACATTTTATATGCAATCTGAAAAACATTATCAGCCTTGCTCCCATTTTCGCAATCGCCAAAGTTCTGCGATTGGGAGAGCAAATTTAGTCGGCTTCAAAACACGCGACTTTTGCAAAATGGGAGCATGGCATGGTCAATTTGACTCACCGTCTCTTCGATGACATATCGGAGAGAAACCCTATGTACTGAGCATGTTCCCAGTACCCGATGTTGCTAAGTTGTGTCTACTTCAACTGGATGCTTTCCCACGAACTTTTCACTGCAATGTATTTAGAGTTCCTTTACAAACGCAATGTTGTACTCGCGGTTGTAACTTTCAGATCGTTTCGTTTTGCACTCTTATTTTTTCCCTCCATTTATTCAATTTTCTAACGTCAAAATATTAGGTTGCACTTTATTTATTCTCTGGCGTCATCAGTTTTTCAGTCCACTCACGATCTACAGCGCTATCGATATGTCAACTATCGATAGGCTAATTTTGTATTTATTTTTGCTTCCTCGGAACACAGAAAATAAATGCAGCAGCGGAAAGTCCTTAATCAGGTAAATGAACGCATTCAAATATAATTATTGTTTATATTTTATAATAATTACTATTGGATTTAGATGGGCGATGATAAAGACAACGTGGGCATTGAATTCCCTGCTGGCACGCAAGAAACCTAACTGTCTCAGGCTATAATCGAGGATGATATTTATAAATTAATATCTGAAGTTGAGCCACACGAGTGAATCTGGAATGCTGGCTCTAAAGATTATTCGAATAGAGCAGTACGGGACAATGCATGGAAGGATATCCACTTGAAATTTGTCGAAAAGTATTTGGATTGCGATCTACGCGCAAAACGGTCAAATCTAAGAATCCAATACAGGAGTAATCAACATTGAATTGGTTTTATTCGATTATCTCTTCAAGATGTTTTTATTTACATTTCTTGTTCTTATATCCCACCACGATCAGACATTAATATCACAGTGCTACAGTGCGAAAAAACCTGGGAAATGACCTAGCGTACGCTGTTGAGCAGGTCGTGTATAGCACTTCCTCATACTTGGTTTTTTTTTGGGTACCTCCAAAATCCGAAAATATGGCCCAAAAACCGTTTTGTACTCATTTTGCTCACATGAAATAACTCACGAATGGATCTGATTTTCCATCTAATTTTCTATAAACTTGTTAATTCCGATAGCGACGAGAAGAT
Source organism: Lordiphosa collinella (assembly GCA_018904265.1). NCBI lineage: Eukaryota > Metazoa > Arthropoda > Insecta > Diptera > Drosophilidae > Lordiphosa > Lordiphosa collinella. The sequence goes on from JAEIFV010001384.1 coordinate 36,808, forward strand.
TCTCGAATATTATATTCAATACTTTCATAGATAAAACGCGATGGCTGATAAATGCGAATTACAGATCCGGTTTTACAAATTTTTTTTTTGAAATTCCTACTTTACCCCTTTCTGGTTTAACAAAATTGCTCCAAGCTATTTTTTCTTAGAATTTATTAAAATAATACATTTAATTCTTTGTCAAATGTTGTTTTAATTAATTTGGTTACCGTTTGCCGAAGTTATTTGCGTTTTTCTGAGCAAACATCGGCTATCTAGTATTATTTTTAATGTGTTTACAGAATAACTTTTCAGTTAACATAAAAGCCCCGAAAAGTATATTTTCCGAATGATAGGTGGAAAATTTAAATAAACTTTTTCATAGTCACATACATTTTTACATATATTTTTCACGATGTTGGACTGTTTGGGAGGGTCATGATAATCTCCAGTCAAATCCACAATTATTACAATCTCTTCTTATTCAGCTTATGCCCAGGTTAATTTAACACAGACGTGAATGCCAAAGTTTTCAGATTAATAATAACTTTTTGTGCGAAAAGATGTGCGATAAGAAAAAATTAAGTTTTGTTTCATCTGTGGATGGCTTCTGGATGAAAAACATCGGTTTTGAATCAAGAAAAAAAAAACACGATGGCCATGTACTATTTAATTTTTAAGCGCCATTTATGGCAGAAGGTTTGCTTCGTTCCGGAGTATTTTTGTACTGCGTGCTCTGCAGCACTGAAGACATGCAAGCAACCAAAACTAGGTGCCTAAGGATTTCAATTGATCTCTCCAATCGTATGGAATTATCAACCGTTTCACAAACAGGAGGTTTGCTACTATTGTCAAACCAAAATAATTGGACATCGGTACCAAACACGTGAGTTTGTAGAATATGCCAATGTTATGACGGTGTCAAAAGCACTTCGGAAAGTCATAAAAGGAAGTCAACAAACGTCGCAGCATAATGAAGACCATGCTGATCTGGGGCGTGACTTGGGACTATCTTGGAGACAATCGGAAATATGAGCATCGAGACTCTTCGGAAGACAGGAACTTTCCTGTGGTTGTGGAGGCGTATGTAGCCTACTGCGCCTCAAGTCGACTCACACCTCCACGTGGTAACAGAGCGATGCATCCGCAAAGCTGCTGGCTAACGTGAGCGGCGATCCTACCCTGGGACAAATAGGGGGCGGGACCTCGGGCTTGGGACCCGTTTCCCGACTATTACATCCGCCAATGAAAACTAAAACAATGCCGACGACGACGACCTACGCAAACATTTTAAGGACCACGATTTGAGGATATGCACCTGGAATGTTCGCACCCTCAATAGAGAGCGCGCGGATTCCAAGCTGGTGGATGTCCTCGAGGAACATTCATCGGGCGTTACCGCACTTCAGGAAATGCGGTGGACTAGACAGGGGTGTAAGAAGATTACATCCGAAACCAACGCCCCATGGGAGATCTACTACAGTGGACATGATTCGAAGCATGAGTTTGGTTGCGGCTTTGCAGTCAACAAAAGACTGTGCCGCTCTGTCATCAGCTTTACACCAGTTGACAAGCGACTTGCCGCACTAAGACTTAAGGCAAAATACTTTAATATTAGTCTTATCTGTGCGCACGCCCCGACAGAAGAAAAGAACGATTCGGAAAAAGACGAATTCTATGTGCGCCTAGAAGACCTATATGAGCGCCGACCCGATCACGACTTCAAGATCGTGCTAGGCGACTTTAACGCACAAATCGGGAGAGAAGAAGCTTTTCGCCCGATTATCGGCCGATTTAGCCTGCACGAAAAAACCTTCGAAAATGGAGAAAGGCTAATAGGCTTCGCTTCGGGCCGGAACACGGTCATTAGTACGTTGATTACGTTGTGATAGACGGATGGCACTCATCGAGTGTTCTAGACGTACGTGCGCTCCGTGGAGCCAATATTGACTCGGATCACTACCTTGTTGCAGCCAAAGTACGCACACGGCTCAGTGTGGCACATGCCGCACAGTCTAATACACGCCGAAAGTTGAACGTTGAGAAGCTGCAATCACAACGGACATCCGAAGCCTACTCAGCAAAACTCACCCAGCTGCTCAGGGAAACCCCACCTGGAACTCTGTTGTAGGCAAACAGTAAAAGCATATTTCACACTCCATGAGTACGGCTGCCAAGGAGATTCTCGGATTTGCCGAAAACTCCCGAAAACAGTCATGGTACGACAACGAGTGCCGCCGCGCTACTGCAGAGAAAGACGCTGCCTGCAGGAGAACTCTGCAGTCTGGAGCAACGCGGCCTGTTACGGAGCGATACCGGGAGAAAAGGAGAGAGAAAAAGCGCCTTTTCAGAAGGAAGAAAAATGAGCAGGAAAGGCGCATGAGGGAGGAAGTCGAAGTGCTGTTTGGAAGGAGTAAGACTTGAAAATTCTACCAAAAGATTATGTCCAATATTTAAAAAAGGAGACCCTGCGGATTGCGCCAATTACCGCGGGATCAGTCTCCTTCCCATTGTAAAGGATGATTTTTTAGCTATTATCTTTTTGGCAACACTGGCTTAAACAGATCACGCACGTTTCGTGTTTTGTTTCACTGTCAAACTTCTTCAGTTTGGCCTATAATTTAAACATGAATAGTGTTACAAACGAACAATGCTTGCAAATTATTAAATTTTATTATCAAAATGCGTTCTCTGTTAAGAAAGTTCATCGCGCGTTTCTTCCATTTTATGGTCAGTTTAATCGACCCACTGAAGCGGCTATTCGGGCTATTGTGACTAAATTTCGCACCAAATTTACATTGTTGGACATTAAACCACCAACACGCTTATGTAGAGTGCGAACTGAAGAAAATATCGCGGCTGTATCGGCCAGTGTTAATGATGACCATCAATTATCGATTCGTCGCCGTTCGCAGAAACTGGGCCTCTGTTACTCAACAAAGTGGAAAATATTGCGGAAGGATTTAGGTGTGAAGCCTTTCAAAATACAGCTGGTGCAAGATTTGAAGCCGAACGACCTACCGCAACGTAGAATTTTTGGTGAATGGGCTCTTGGAAAGTTGGCCGAAGATCCACTTTTTTACCGAAAAATTGTGTTGAGCGACGAATCTCATTTTTGGCTCAATGGGTACGTAAATAAGAAGAATTGTCGATTTTGGAGTGAATATCAGCCAAAAGCATTGCAAGAGCTACCAATGCATCCAGATAAAGTCACTGTTTGGTGCGGTTTATGGGCTGGTGGCATCATTGGACCGTACTTCTTCAAGGATGATGCGAATCGTAACGTAACTGTGAATGGTAAGCGCTACCGTGAGATGATATCCAATTTTTTTTTGCCCAAAATGCAAGAGCTTGATATTGAGAGGCGAGTTCGGTGAACAGAAGACAAAATTGAAGCATTTATTCGTTAGATACCGGCCGAAATGTTGGAAAGAGTATGCCAAAATTGAACTAAGCAGATGGACCATTTAAGGCGAAGTCACGGTCAACATTTGCATGAAATAATCTTCAAACACTAAATTATATGGACCGTACTATCGATTCAAATAAAGATTTTATGCATTTTTCTGAATTTTATGTTTTTTTTTTACTTTCCTATAGCTCTTTAAAAGCACCCATTATTTAAGGTTCTATCATGCATCTTATGTGAACATCTAAAGCCGAGAATAAGTGAACTAATTGAACCTTATCAGTGTGGCTTTAGACCTGGCAAATCCACCACGGACCAGATATTCACATTGCGACGAATCCTGAAGTACGTTTGACTTTGCATGATGACGTTGAGAAGCACACAAAGCTCCGTCAAAATAGGTAAAGACCGCTCCGAGCCTTTCGATACCAAAAGAGGTTTTAGGCAGGGTGATACCTTATCCTGCGACTTCTTTAATCTGCTGATGGAGTACATACTGCGCCAGTACCCAAATGCTAACAGAACGGGCACCATCTTTACCAGAGTGTGGTAAAACAGGCCTTCTCAGAGATAGAGAAGCAGTCAAAACTTATGGGCTTAGCGGTAATTGCGCTATACAAGTCGCTTATCATCCCAGTCCTGCTATACGGCGCAGAAGCATGGACAATGACAAAAGAGGATGAGGCGGCCATTGGCGTGTTCGAGAGAAAAGTTCTTCGAAGGATTTATGGACCTCTAAATGTTGGCGGCGAATTTCGCATCCGAATGAATCGCGAACTGTATGAGCTCTATGGGGACACTGACCTAGTCAAGCGCATAAAACAACAGCGGCTGCGCTGGATAGGACATGTTACTCGTATGGATGATAATGCTCCAGAAAAGCGTGTGTACAATCGGCATGCGATAGAGCTGGGAGGCATTCCCCCGCAGGGTCGACCGAAGCGGAGATGGCGCGACCAGGTGCAGGGAGACATTGCGAAGCTGAAGTGCCATTCTGGTGGAATGTCGCACGGGACAGAGGCGAGTGGCGGGCATTAGTAGCAGCGGCCGAGACCGTAAAACGGTTGTGAAAGTCTTATTTAACAACACTCTCTCTAAAAATGTTAACGCCACTTCCAGAGTTCCCCAAGCCACCTTGGACCTTTGCTTTTTGGTTTATTTATAAACGACCTTCCTTCTGTCATTGTAAACTCTGAAGTTTTGATGTATGCTGGAGATGTCAAAATTGCAACTAAAGGACCGGGATTCACATTTCTTATTACAAAATGACATAAACCACCTATTTTTGGTGCACTAACATTTTGTTAAACCCTAACCTCTCTAAATGAAGTTTTATGTCTTTTAACCGTTCTGCTCCATTTAAGGCTATCTATTGTCTTGGCCCGTTTTAGGCGTTTTAATCAGCCATAACATGAACTTTGCGGATCACATTGAAATCATCCTTAGCAAGGCAAAAGGAGTGCTGGCTTTTGTTAAGCGTTGGTCCAAAGAGTTTGATGACCCTTACACCACTAAGCTTATTTTCGTCTCACTTGTTCGACCAATACTCGAGTATTGCTTATGCGTATGGTCTCCGCAGTATGCAATTTAGCAGGGTATCATTGAGTCGGTGCAGAAGCAATTTCTCCTGTTTGCCTTACGTGGATTAAACTGGGAACCCCACCGTCGCACCGTGGCCGGATTCGCGAATTTGGCGTTACAAAAATCAATTTTTGATGGTCGATTTTTTTGACCAAAGTAATTTAATTTGTTAAAGGGAACCCCAGATAGAACAAGAAACATTGGTTAATTGAATTTAGTCACTTAGATTGGTTTTTACAGTGGTTTGCAGTTGAACAAATTTTCAAACTGATGAATTTTTTATTTTTTTTGGTTCAAATGTCATTTTTGTGAGCCTATAAAAACCAAACGGTAATACTGTTTTAAGTTTGCTTGATTTTTTGAAAAGATGCATCAATTCTTAATGTAAATAAATCAAAAAACTTTATTATTTCAAAGTTGAATGTTCAACATTCACGTCTTAGGTGGACCCTTTTTTGGTTGAGTTTTTGAACTTTGATAGACCCGGAAACATCGAGTTCAGCAGAGTTCAGTAGTTTCGGAGCATACGTATTATATATTAGTCAATTTATTAATGTATTGTAAAATTTGCAGCTGCCGAAACTTGCCGGATTGAACGTTATAGAGATATTTGCGATTTAATGTGCAGGTAAATAATATTTGGGAAGAAGAACAAAAAATCGTTGCAGGCAAAATTATTTAATAGCGTATTATGTGATTTACTAAGATAGGTAACGCATATTATAGTTAATTACATTTTATCTTTTCTGTTTTTATGCTCTGCAACTATCAAGTGGGTGGGTTTTTTACCTGATCTCGAGTGACCTTTTCAACAGGTACTTGCTATGTATAAAAGATGTTGGGGTCGTGAATTTTTATCTAATACAGCGTAACCCTTTCAAAGGGATTTAGTTTTTTTCAGCCCATGACTATTTTACCTGTTGCTACCTGTGTTCCTTGTTTACATACAGGGTGGGTCAAAAGCAGTCACCCTATTGGAAGATGCTCTTGTTTTTACAAATAGCCGCCAAAGTCAGATCTGTTTTGACATTTGTGGACTAGACAGATGTAGAATACAAGTGAACAAGCCATGGATCGGTATACTCCCCAAGAACACGGAATAATCGTGAATAATCTATTTTTCGACCAAAATCATAATGAGCGATGAGGCTTATTTCTACCTCATTTCCGTCCGATTTAACCGTTCCAGACATTTTTTGTGGGGTTTTTTTAAGTCCCGTGCTTACGTAACCAAGCCCGAGACCTTCGAAGTCCTCAAGGACAACATTCGACACGAGTGCGAGAGTCTGCAGCCCGAAGTTCTTGCCGAAGTGATGAAAAATGCCATAAAACATCTTCTCATAACATAAAACATCATCTTCTCGAAATGACCAATAAAATTCTAAAGGTTCAAATAAATATAATCAAAAAACAGAATATACGTTTTTTATTTAGAAAAAAATGAAAGCCAAACAACATCGCATGACTTCTTTTGACCTACCCTGTACTTATGAAGGGCTTTCACCAGTCGAGGCAGATTATTCAGACGTGAACAGTAGAGCGAAGAAGTGCACACACTTAGTGAAATTTGTTTTACAATACCAAATTATTTGAGTTGTTCAAAACCGCGGAATCATCTAAAAGAGAAAGCAAAAAGATTTTCAGGAGTTCGAGAGATCGGACGAGCATAATTATGAATACGGAATTTCTCTATTGCATGCGAAGATCAGATGTATGGAATTCATGCTAAAATTGGCATATACTTCCATGACAAGGAGACGAGTCTGATGACAGTGCCAACACAAAATCAAAATCAATCGGCTCCCCGAAGCAGGGCTATGGAAACACGAATGATGGAAATACATCCCGGAGATTCTTCTAAAGCGATGAGGCAACTGCTCAAGTAACAGGAATTCATCTGGATGTCATAAAACGGTTTAAGATCATTCTCAATGTCTTAAGCTGGGGCGAAAATGTTGATGCATGCAAATGCGAAAAATATACCAAGGACACAAGAGATCTTTTATATACAAAGTATCCTGAGAAAAATCTTACTCCTACAGTCCATAAAATATTAGATCATGGTGAGCATCTAATACAACAACTTTTATCGATGGGAAAGTTGTCACAAGAAGCCCTAAAAGATCTAAAAACAAGGACTACAAAAGACATAGGTATGCGAACACTTGCAAAATATCTCGACATCAAGAAAGCACGGACCTTGATCCCCGTATCTCATCTCTCAGACACATCAGGACATTCAAGGAATTAACCAATGAATATTCATCAAAAAAATTAAGTCTATTAATCACTAATGATATGAATACCTATTTTCACAACATTTTAGAAGAAAATTAACCATTCCCAAGTTAGAACTAATTTTGTATGGAAAAACATTTTTTAGTAAGCAAAAATTATCTTTTTATAAAATTTTGTTAGTTACAACTACATTTTTAATAAATCGATTTAAAAAAATTAAAATATTTTGCCATTTCATGCAACTTTTTCAGTGTACTAAACTATCTACTTTGGCAGCCGATCCTAAAACACCCAGTGGACCTACAAAGTTGAACATACGCTCATTTTAAAGCTATAGGAATTCTCTATCATCGCCCCATTTTTCAAATATCTCTTTCCGTTCAAAAGTTACGATTTTTGCAACGCCAAATTCGCGAATCCGGTCACTTTGCGTCGTTTGCCATCGTATGTGGATAGACTCCGCCTTTTAAGACTACCGTCTCTAGAGGATCGTAGAATCTGCCATGGAGTTATGTTCCTTCATAAACTAATAAATGTGCACATTGACTCTAGTTTTCTTATAAGTGAAATTAAATTTTCGGTCAATTTTCTTTCATATAAGTAGATCTAATTTTGAATCTCACGACTATAAAATGATTTGTTAAGTTTTAAGGTTTCCGTGTTTGTTAATGTTTCTAATATTTTGTCATATTTACCGTCTCAACAAATGTAAATCTTTGCCTCCGCCCACTTGATGTGAGTCGGAGCACATCGTAAAAATGTTCTCCCAATTCGGTCGGAGGCTGGGTTAGGAATAATATTATGTTGACAGCTAATTTGTCAACTCTTTTTAAATAAATACAAATAAATAATGCAACTCGGCTAAAATACAAATCTGGACAAGGATCAAGCCTTGGAAGATTAATGTTGCTATGAACTTCATCGGTAAAGTCGAGGAAACGCAGCGAGCAGGCACATTTAGCAGTATTGACTCGGACGATTGCGCATTTTAAAGCGAGTTTTTACACCACACTCCATCAACTTCAAGACCGCCTGTACTTCGCGACGCACACTTGACCAAGCCGCATGGAGGACCTGACGAAGTTATTCAAACTATGCGAGAAGCAGTTGCTTGATTCTTTTTTGCCTTTTCTTTCTCGAGTGCGCAAGGGGAAATATTTGCGCAAACTTTCTAGGAGCAAATATTTGCTCATGTGGGATCACCAAATATACTTTGCGCAAGCATTTCCAAATCAAGGCAAACTTTGCCGAATGTGTACAATTTTTGTTTGCGTGTGGGACCGTAGCTTTATAGCCATAGCAAAAAAAAAACCGAGCAACCGAAACAAAGCAGGCTCTAGCTACTTATAGCTGCTCTCGTTGTTGTCTCAAATTGATTTCTATAAAGCCCACAGTCGCCTGTTGATGAGTCTGATCAGCTCCATTTGCGTTCTTCTTCAGACCATGTACGGGGATCTTCCCCTCTTGTATTCAGATAACGTTGCTTCGGTCTGGAACAGAAATTTAAAATCAGAGTGGACTGGAACCAATACAGGTGTCAAACTGGCCCGCATCCTCAGATGATGGCCCATCGAGACTATGGCCTGAATGGCGATGCATTTAAAATAACATTTTTGGCCAATCATAACGGTTCCTAGCGCTGTTCAGATGGGCTTAGATTGCTTATATTGGACTAACGATATTTCGGTTTTAACGTCTTTAAATGTGCGTCGGTAAAGGGGATTGTGTACAATAGGGTCATGTTAGGCAATCTAAATCGGATAGCGAGCTGTGGCATTTTCTTCGATTCTAACTAGCCTCGCCACCGGTGGGTCTCGCTCGGTAGTCGACTGTCAGGTAGCCCCAAGAAACGGATCTTCAAAAATGACTAAGAGGAACACATTAATATTGCAGCAGGATAACACTGCAACCGCTGTCGCGAGACAGTTTGAAGAGAGGCAGTTGGACCGGGAGCGTCCAACCCTCGTGAGAGACGAATAACGCGCACCTGTGCGCAAAACCCCACCACGGGGTCCTTACCGAGCTCCCACGGTAGCCCCCGCCCCAAAGAGAATCAGGGCCAGCCTTACGCCGCCAACCGCTTCGCCGAAGCGACAGTGTACGGCCAAGTCGAAAGACTCAATCACTAGCAGCCCCGATCCCCAAAGCCCGCACTAAGCAAAGCTATAGTGCTCCAGATTGAATTTTGTGCGCAGGCTATTGCTCTGCTGTTTTCATATTCAGAGCAGCAACAAGAGCAGAGCATTTTTTTTGTCTGATATTGCTGCTATATAGTAAGCAATTTAAACACTGAATATACAGCCACTGTTCAAATTTTAACATGTAAACAAAACAAATTGGATGTTATGATTTTTAATAAAGTGAAGTTGATTAATTAATGATGCAGAATAATGCAGAGCCCCCCCAAAAAATATTTTTTATAATATATTTTTTTTATTAAATAAAATGAAAACAAATTATTTTCTAGCAATTTTAAGAATTATCGCAATGACAATTCAACGATTTTTAAATCGGGGTGCCGAAAGGTCAACATTATTAAATGCTTCAGTCCTTGCTGCTTAGATTGACCCATAGCAATACTGTATATTTGGGAGACCAAGCTCTCAATGGCACACAAATTCCTCTCGGCTACTAGTGTTCTTCGGCGGTTGGTGTTCCGTCAAAGAAGGTTAATCCAATGGACGCCACCTGGGGTACCTTTCAGGAAGCGCTTTGCAGATGGCATTTGGTGTGGCACCGGTTGTTGTCCTTCAGCGCTACCCAGGCAGCCTTGCATTTCATCACATGAAATATATATATTAAATTATAAATTATGTTTCAACATGTAGCGGCATGACTTACCACTTTTGTCAAGCTTCCCACTCGCTCTTATCTCTTACTGCGTTTATTAAATAAAGCTTATCAACATTAGAAAATGCCTGTGATCGTCGCTTTCTGGCAGATTCTTTGTTTTGGTGCGACTATGTTTGTGCTTCTTACTAACAATTCCGTGCGAAATATCGATTCGATTCGTTCTCACACAATTTCGTGCGAAATGACGCATTAACAGCACTTAACTCGCTACGTATTGGTAACGGAACGTAGTGGCAATACGTAGTCTTTTTTCGTGTGGAGTGGAAACTGGTTACGGAATCACGACACGGAAAATTTACGCAGCAGGTTGTTTTATATGGGGTTTTTCATTTCGCGGTCATTTCACGCCAAGTGGAAACTGCGCTTATGGATAATGTTTCATTCCCAAACTTGTTTTGCGTCACTTCACATAACACATAACATAACAAAAACAGCTGATGAGCGCATATCGATAGTCTTATATCGATACATACCTCGGCCAAGTCGCAAATTATGGATATTGTGAGCAGTTTAGCCCAATTCGTGTGTCTCTCAATTTCGAGTGTCTCTATTAAAAAATTGCTTAAAGCGAAATGCGAAATGAGTAGGAGACTCCGTAAGAATAATCTTAAAATGTTAAGGAGCAAAATAAAAATAGTTCCGTGGGGTGTCTGTTTGTGCATCAACCTATAATTTTCATTTACTTTTCAATTCACGTACTCGGATGTCGCCAGTTTAAAAACATCAAAACTTTGCAAATTCCGAAAGTCGGAGCACAAACTTTTACGATTTGGCGAACAAAAAGTGATTATCATATTTTCAGCACAGGTAAAATTCCTGTCTTTCAAATTTAAATCAAATTAGAAGGGCATCTCTTGTCTAAATGCGGCTATGAAAATCTTTACTGGAGCGCTTCACTTTATCGATGATATTTTTGAACTTCTACCGGGATGTTTCATTATGAGCAACAAATGCGTCAAAGCTCTGTTGTATGCTGACGATATGTGCATTCTCTCCAATTCATCTCATGGCTTACAGGAAATGATTGTTGTACTGTTCAACTATTGTCAGTTGTGGAATCTGCAAATAAATACAGCAAATGTTGCTACTGAAATTAAGATTAATTTTTGCGCTGCTCTCATGCACACCAATGCAAAAATGTAAATGTATTTTTTGCCTGCCTCTGGTCTAAAGTGATGGTTGTACGTAGATACAGAGGCAGATACATGAACGCAGAAAAGTGGACTTTAAATGGAATCGAATAAGGGGTATGTCCTAAAAATACTTGGGCTGTTTAGACTACCGCAAAACACAACAAACTATGCCATATACGCATATGGGCATTTCCACAGAAACGTCCATCGAGACCAAAAATTAAAAGTACTTAAAAAACACTTTTTTCGATCTTTTTTTATAGGGAAACAATTAAATTAAACTAGTTTAAGCCAATCTTACATTTATTTATACTCCATTTTGATATTTTCAAATCCAAAGTCGAGCAATCACCATTTTTCTTATTTTTAGGTTTTGTTCTTAAAAAAGTCTTGGGAGTGGATTTCACAAATTGGAAAATATTTGACCGTATTTTACATACATCGGCTCAAAGCGGAGATAAACTCTTATGCCACGCCCGCGGTTAAAAAGTCTCACCTGACATTTCCGATTTTGGAGGAGGACTTTTAAAAATTAAAGCTAACAAACAAAATTCTATAAAGATCGGACCAAAAATAAGGATTGGCCTTGAGCACACATTTTGGGATATTTTTCAAAAATTCTCCAACCATTCCTCATTCGAATTGTTCAAATTTCGCGGTTTGAGCACCACTTTCCGCCCATTTCTTCAACTTAGAAACCTTCCCGGGCAAACGTCCACCATTCCACTTAGTCTCGCTAAAACCAAAAATTTGCAAAATATCGCGGCTTGTGCACCATTTTCCGCCAATTTCTTCTACTTAGAAACCTTCCCGGGCAAGCGTCTAACCAATCCCCAAAGTTTCACCGAAATTAAGAACTTTGCAAATATTGCGGTTTCTGGATCATTTTTCACCTCCAGGTCCACCTCCAGGGCCACCTCCAGGTCCAGGTCCCCCACACAACCAAGTACAATGAAAAACGGCAGCCCGCGTTGAACTGAATATTTTTATAATTTTCCCAGTCGGGTCATGGCCACCTTTATAATCCAGATATCTTCAACAGAGGGGTAGATTTTCCAGAGGACTGGTATGCAGTCATTGTTGAATTTTTATATAGATCTTTGAGTATGAATTTGAGCCCGATCGGATGATAAGCAAAAAATTTGCATACTACAGTTTTCCGCCCATTTCCCGACTTTTGGGGTAGACTTTCCAAAAGTTGAAAGCCACGTTGATCATATTTTTTATGAATAACTTTGAAAATGAGTTGGGAGCTAATCGCTGCGAACTAAAATTCAACCCACACAACCTTTAGAATGCAGTCATTGTTGAATTTTGGGTATATGGGGTAGACTTTCCAAAAGTTGAAGTCACGTCGATCATATTTTTTTATGAGTAGCTTTAAAAATTAGTTTGGAGCTAATCGCTGTGAACTTAAATTCAACACATACAACCTTTACCACCCAATTTCCACCAAGGGGGTGAATTTTTCGGAAAATTAGTATGCAGTCATAGTTAAATTTTCATATAGATCTCTTAAAGTAAATTTGAGCTTCATCCGATGATAAGCAAAAAAAGCTGCATACAACAGTTCTCCGACCATTTTCCGACTTTGGGGGTAGATTTCCCAAAAGTTAAAAGTCACGTTGACCATATTTTTGTATGAGTAACTTTGAAAACGAACTTGGAGCTAATCGCTGGGAACTAAAATTCAACCCATATAACCCTTACCACACAATTTCCACCAAGGGGGGTGAGTTTTCCCGGAAAATTAGTATGCAGTCATTGTTGAATTTTCATGTAGATCTTTGAAAATGAGTTTGACCTCAATCCGATAATAAACAAAAAAGTTGCATACAACAGTTTTCCGACCATTTTCCGACTTTGGGGGTAGATTTTCCAAAAGTTGAAAGTCACGCTGATCATATTTTTTTATGAGTAACTCTGAAAAAAAATTTGGATCTTATCGCTGGAAACTAAAATTCAACCCATGCAACCTTTACCACCCAATTTCCACCAAGGGGGTGAATTTCCCGGAAAATTAGTATGCAGTCATAGTTAAATTTTCATATAAATCTCTGAAAATAAATTGTAGCCTGATCGGATGAAAATCGAGAAGTTGCTGTTGTGTATGTCTGCACGCATTGGTTGTCATCGTACAACTACTTTATTCATTCTCTTTACATGTTCGTTCTTAGATACTAACAGCGTTCTTGTATGTGCGTATACATGTGATTAGTGTGACCAAGTATCGTAAACATAACATTTCTCTCCCCAGTAATTTATGTTTATGCTTACATTCTAATCTTAATTAAACATCGTGTAATAATTTTTGTGGAACCTTACGTTCTCTAACAGATCGTCGCAAAATCGGTTCAGACAATCTCGGCTCATTGTTTGGTAGAGAAGGTAAAATATTAGTAGTAGATGCTACCGGCTGAGTCTCGTTTGTAGAAACGGTGCGAATTGGTATACTGATCGTTTTCGAAATCGGTGGTTCTGCTATAACCGGAAATTCAACAGTATCCTGATTTACCATAGGAACGGAAACCTTCTTCATTTGATCAATATGCCTTTTCCAAACTCTACCATCATCCAGACGTACATTATAATGTAGTTCCCCTTCTCTCTTATCAACTATTCCAAACTTCCATTTACTGCCACCTAAATAATCGCGAACCGCAACCCTTTCACCCTTTTCAAAAAATTTGCTTGTTCCAGTAAACTCGTGCTTCCTATAATCATTCTGAGGTAAAACCAAATCTATTCGCGACTGAATCTGGCGCCCCATAATAAGCATTGATGGTGATTTTCCTGTTACCGGATGTACGGCTCTTCTGTAAGCAATCAGTATCTTACAAAGCTCGGATTCCATAGTGCTTGAAGTACACTTGGATGCTATTAGTTTGTTCTTGATGGTCTGTACGTATCTCTCGGCTTGTCCGTTTGTTGCAGGATGATACGGTGCTCCTTGTTTTTGTAAAAACTCCATTGCTTTTTAGGAAATCTCGAAATTCCATAGAATCAAATTGTCTACCATGATCACTGACGAATATGTTTGGAATTCCACATCGTGCGAAAATTTCTCTACATTTTTGAATAGTAGTTTCAGTGGTCATATTCGGAACAACGCACACTTCTGGCCACTTTGAGAATGCATCCACCAAGATAAAAAGATATTTTCCAAGAAATGGTCCTGCGTAATCCGCATGAACTCTTTCGAAAGGCTTGCTTGGTGTGCCCCATCCACGTATTGGCATCACTCTCTTTGGGTCTGGTTTTGTAGACTGGCATTCTATACAACTGGAGACTAATTCTTCAATATCCTTATCAATATTACTCCACCATACATAAGCTCTGGCCAATGTTTTCATTCTGACCATGCCAAAATGTCCCGTATGTAATTCGTCCAATATCTTCTTTCGCAACGGTTTTGGAATATAAACTCGCATTCCTCTGAGCAAACATCCATCATGTAACGTAAACTCAGATTGTGTAATACCGAATCTGTCTTGGTGTTCACACTGACGACCAAATTTTAGACACTCGATAAGCTTCTTAACCTCCAATTCATGTCTTATTTCATTTTTCAGGTCGAAGCTGGTTACTGGAAGATTTTCTAGCATTTCTTCCTCAATTACGTGTATTTCTTCAATCATATTGTCTGTATCAGAAATAGGAAGTCGTGACATCGCATCGGCATTTAAATTCTCTTTAGACTTCTTACACTTAATTTCATAGTCGAATTGCTCTAAATACAATGCATAATGTTGCATGCGAGTAGTTGAAAGAGCACTTAGTGTTTTATGTGGAGCCAATATCTGTGATATTGCTCTATTGTCTGTCACTAAGATAAATTTCCTCCCGTAAAGATATTGATAAAACTTTTTTACTCCAAATATCACTGCATATGCTTCTTTGTCCATTTGTGAGTACTTTTGCTGAACCTTGTTAAGCGTTTGTGAAGCAAACTGTATTGGTCTTTCGGTTCGTCGACTTTGCTAGTCTGGCTCCCACCCCCTGGACTCGCGTCAACTGCTAAGATAACCGGCAATGCTGGATCATAGTGCTTTAAAATCACATTGGACTGCATTTGCCTTTTTATTTCATTGAAAGATTTTTCACATTCTTTGTCAAACTTGAATTTAGTATCTTTCTGCAAAAGTCTGTTGAGCGGATAGGCCAAGGCGCTCAAATTTTTCATAAATCGTCCGTAATAATTAACCAAGCCCATGAAAACCCGTATATCCTCCTTATTACTGGGAGTTTTCATTTGCTGTATTGCCTTAACTTTGCTACTCATGCGCTGTATACCGTGCCTGTTAATTACGTAGCCACAATACTCAATGCTGTCCTTCATAAACTCAGACTTTTCAATATTTACGCGCATGTTCAGATTTTCCAACCTAGATAGAACTTCTTCCACTCTCTTAATATGATTCAGGTCATTTTCTGCTGTAATTTTTATGTCATCAAGGAAAACTGAAACTCCTGGAATATCACTCAGAACTTGTTCCATAAGTCTCTGCCACTTAGCTGGTGCACACGCTACACCAAACATAAGTCTTGTTGGTTGATATAGCCCTTTATGTGTACTTAATGTCAGTAGATGTCTATCATCAGGGTGTATTTCAAGTTGTAGGTAAGCCTTCGACAAATCAATCTTGGTAAACTTTATTCCACCTGACATTTTGCAAAACAATTCCTCAATTGTAGGTAGTGGATGTTCATCAACCACTAGTGCAGGATTTAATGTAACCTTGAAATCCCCACAAATGCGAACGTTGCCATTACGTTTTTGTACTACTACAATCGGCGTAGCCCACTCACTGGTATCCACCTTCACTAATATGCCTTCCTCAACCTGCTTTTTTAACTCATTTTCGACTGCTGTAATTAATGGAAAAGGAACTTTTCTGGCTTTCCAAAAATTTAGGCGTAGCTTCCGGCCTAACATGTAAACGAGCCTGCATACCAGTTATTTTGCCCACCGATTCTGAGAAAATCTTTGGAAATTTTTGCTTCAATTTGTCCAAGCTTAATTCTGTAATGTTATTGACTTGAACTCTGGTCGAATCTACGTTAAAAATCGAGTTCCAATTAATCTGTATATTGCGCAACCATTCTCTACCACACAACGGCTTCTTATCGGAACGTACAATATATAGCTTAAGATTTGCTTTGCTGTTATTATGTGCTAGCACATTCACATTCACATAGCCCAAACACTCAAGTGGTGTATTACAATAACTAAAAAGTTCTATATTAGGCTTTTTAACCATTAGGTCAGGCAAATATTTCTTCGCATCATCTAAATTAATTATCGAAACTGGTGAACCTGTATCAATTTCAAAATCCATGGATTTACCATTTACATCAAATTTGTACATAATTTTTGATTTTACATGTAGTACCTCATTGCAATCCGTAATCTTATTTAACTCGTGCACATTTCCAACTAAATTTTCATCTTCGCTTATTTGATGCATTTGTTTCTTTCTTTCTTTAAAACACATTTTTCGCAAATGTCCCACCTTTTTACAAAAATGGCATACAGCTTCTTTAAATTTGCATTTGTCCGCCAAATGCTCAGTGTGACCACATCTAAAGCATCTTGTTTCATTTTTGCCACTTTTTCTATTTACCTCATTACTCTTCTTATTCTGCTGCTGCATGCTCCTTCCTTTGTCTCTGTCGCTCATCTTGTTGACTGTAGTTTTCTCGCTCACTCCTTGCTGTAGTTCATCTCTGCCTTTGTCCGCCAATTCGTATGAAGTTGCCAATGAAATTGCTTCATCAAAGGAAACCGCCTTTTCTCCAGAAGACGCTGCTGAATTTTTTTGTTGAATAGGCCAAACACAAATTGATTCCTCAATGCTTTTGTCAAATGTCCCTCGAAGTTACATCCAGCTGCCAATTTCCGTAGTTCGATCGCAAAATCTCCACATGTCTCATCTTGCTTTTGGACACGCATGTTGAATCGAAAATTTTCCATCAGCTCATTTGGCTTGGGGTCATAGTGATCTCCAAGAATTTGTATGATTTCATTGAAACTGCCACTTTCTGGAACTTCTGGTAGAACTTTGTCAGCCAATATGTTGTATGTATGTGAGCCCATAAAATGTAGTAGAAGTTGTTGGTGTTTTGCCTCCTGACACTCGTACAATTTTAGTGCCGTGGTGAAACGCGTAACCCATCTTGACCATTTCATTTTACTTGCGTCAAATGGCTCAAATGTAAAGAACGCAACATTCTGATTATTGTTGCTCGCTGCTGTAGTATTTAAGTTAACTGTAGACATTGTTGAAACTATTACTGTAAAAGTTTACTTTTTATCCTCGTCGCCAAACTGTTGTGTATGTCTGCACGCATTGGTTGTCATCATACAACTACTTTATTCATTCTCTTTACATGTTCGTTCTTAGATACTAACAGCGTTCTTGTATGTGCGTATACATGTGATTAGTGTGACCAAGTATCGTAAACATAACAGTTGCATACAACAGTTTTCTTTGAATCTTCCACATTTCCCGACAGAATTTTCCAAAACCGTTTCTTAATACTCCTTTTCAGCATAAGATAAAACTTCTGTAAAAAATTCAGCTTTCTATGTCTTATGGTTTGTCCTGTACGACGGTCACCAGTCAGTCAGTCAGTCAGGTTGAACAGTTTTGTATATATAGATGATTACAGATCGTATTAAAATTAGTTGTTTTAAGAATTCGAACTGGTTTTGAAGATTTTTGCATTTTTATGGAAGCAAACAAAACTCTCTTCCATATCGTGCCACATAACGTATTCCTTTTTGTCTGCCAGTATCTTGGGACCTTCTCTTTCTACTACTCCCAGTTTATACATTAAAAATAGTTCTACTAAAATGCTATTCAATAACCAATATGGACAAATTTATTTTAAAATTTGTCATTGTTTTTCTTAATGAAGCAGCTTAATAAATTCGTAAGACTGTCACGTGCATGCTGTGGAAATGCCCTTATGCACGAATCAAAATTACATACATCGAGCATAATTGGAGACTTTCTCTTGAAGTCG
The DNA here is from genome assembly GCA_018904265.1 of Lordiphosa collinella. Lineage (NCBI taxonomy): Eukaryota > Metazoa > Arthropoda > Insecta > Diptera > Drosophilidae > Lordiphosa > Lordiphosa collinella. Next base: position 55,030 of record JAEIFV010001384.1, read on the forward strand.
AAGCGATAATAACGGTCTAGGAAGGTGAAAGCCATGGATTTTTGCGTGTTTTAGAGTTATTAAAAATTTGTTGACAGCCTTTATGTTGACTCTTAATAATCAAATAAAAAAAAATAAAATAAATATTGACATTTTTAAATGTGGAATATTTCCACAGACGCTGTGTGACCTCATGCAGAACGCATTGACTACACTTGCTCAGTGGACAATATCTTGCAGCATTGGCGTAAACCCAGCTAAGACGAAACTAGTGCTTTTTACCAGGAGGTACAAAATTCCTGATCTTATCCCGCCAAAAATCAATGGAACGCCAAAAAAGACTTGCATTTGGAGACAATGCCAAATACTTGGGAGTCATTTTAGATAGGAAACTACTCTGGAATGACAACCTAAAAGAACGCGTAAAAACGGCAACAGTTGCCCTTTTCTCGTGCAAAAAGACCATAGGCCACAAAGGGGGGTTTTCCCCTTCCATAATACACAGGCTTTACACAGCCGTGGTTCGCCCCATACTATTTTACGGAGCACCATCATACTAGTGCCAGCGCTTGAGAAACAATCAGCCCTCGACAACCTGCATAAGGTACTGAGAAGTGGGGAAATTTGTAGTAGCGGCGCTCTCCAAACAACACCTACGGAAGCGCTAAATACTATTTTTCGCCTCTTACCACTAGACCAAAAAGACAAAGAATCTGCAGAGTACTTAACCAAGTGCAACGGAACCTTAATCTATGGGTTTCAGTGGGTATATATGAAAGCCTGCAAGACAGACACTACGGCGCTTGCTGACCTTATAGCAAGCGTTAAGGAAGAAGAGCAAAGCGATGAAGAGATGGATACAGAGCGTACCACTCCACAAGAGAGCGCTGTGGCTATATCTCTGCAGGTTCCGACTATGGACCATCTTCGGTCGTCTATACACAGAACAGGAGCTTCTCAAACCGGAGAATCCTGACGAGCCACAGACGGAACATAAACTCACACAAAATGATGCGGATTCTTTAAATAACCCTGCATCATTGTAAAGCAGCATCCGATGCACTTCTACCTCACTTATCCTCCTCACTTGTCCAAGAGCCGTGGATTTCTGGTGACAGAATCAACGGCTTGAGGACACCCAAATACATCCTTTGCTTCACCAAAGGTAAGGGCAAAATTCGAACATGTATTTTAACCAAAATACATTTAAAATACTTTTACTTCCTCAGTTTAGTTATGGAGACATCACAACGGTCAGCCTGGAACTGAGGGGTTCAACTATCAGGCCGGCTTCATATTATCTGGCTCATGACAGCGAGAGCCCACCATCATCAAAGATTTTCCAAGACCTTGTTGGAAGCAGCAACAACAACAAAAGCCTCATTCATACAAGGAGGCGATGCCAATGCACACCACACACTATGGGGCAGCACAGACATTAACGAGTGAGGTGAGTCGCTCTACAATTACCTTTGCAAACCAACTGGCAAATTGCCAATAGGGGTGTTGA
>JAEIFV010001385.1:0-56427 GCA_018904265.1 Lordiphosa collinella
TAATAAACAATTACCCATCCTTCTACCGTTTAAGCTTTGGTCACAGGAATTAAGACAAATTTATGAACTTCAGAGGCCTCCAGCCATGGATATTTTCTTAGAACGAAAATTCCGAAAAATTTTGAAAATATTTTTCGTGTTTACCTTTCAGAATCCGTTGGACTATTTTAAAATTTCCAGAATTGTTTAAAATCTGGACTAGTCTAGTGTCTACTTACCTCTACTTTGTCCAACTCCGTGGTTATCAACTTGGGGCTTACTTCCAGGGAATCTCTGACAGCCAGTAACTGTTTGCCGGCTCCAAAACTGCTGAGACTGGTGGTAGTGGTGCTCATGAAAGCCTCGGGCGCTGGCAATGCCTCGTCATCCAAATCTCGGTTGGTAATTGCTGGCGGAGGAGAGGGCGGAGTGGGTAGTTGCGCACGGGCTGGTGTGCCCGGTGTACTACTTGTCGTAGCAGGCAACTGATCATTCGCCGCTATGGCCTGCTGCAGCTGCTCATACTTGGGACCACGCAAATAGCGTTCCAGGCGAAGATTCACCACCTGACCCGATTTCTTAAGCAGCTCTACCGCCTGATGATTGGAATAACCCTGCAGGGACTGACCATCCACTTCAATGATGCGATCGTTGACGCGTATGCGTCCACTTAGATCTGCCGCAGAACCTGGCGACACACTTTTGACAAAGATGCCAGAGAGTTCCTCCTTTTCGCACACATAACCGGCTATGGTAATGCCCAGGCCATTGGCATCTTTCTTAAGCTCCACCTGCAGCTTCTCCGTTTCGGGTAAGGCAAGAAGCTCCTCAAGATCAATGCTGGGATCGATGAGTAGAGCAGTCTCTCCTCGATACACAAAACGTTCATCCTCGGTGGTGGTCTGGGGGGTGGAGGCGGTAGAACTTTCACCAAATATCTCCGGATAACCGGTGGAAATCAGATAACGTTCCAGCTCCGCTGGATCAATCAACACACGAGTGGGCACCACAGCGCTGCCCGGTTCCAGGGCATACTGCGGCGTTGGCACGTGCTGTTCAATGGGTCGAGCCACCACTAGACGTACATGTGTGCCCGATTGACGCAGCACCGCAGCTACCTGCTCCGAGACCATTTCATGGAGATTAACCTCACCAATTTGCAGTATATGATCGCCCGACCTCAAACGCCCATCACGATCGGCCACACCGCCCGGCAGAATGGTCTTGACGATGACCCCCGAACTGCGTGCTCCTATGATGCCAAATCCCAGACCCGTGCCATCGTTAACCAGTTCTATGGCCTGTATCTGAGCATAGTCCGTGGCATAGAGATCTGCTCCGGCGGCTCCACTCTTAGAGTTTTGACTCTGTGGACGTGTGGGATCCTCGCCAGATTTGTCGGGACTGCCGCCCGGAGTAGACGAAGAGGAGCAGTCATACATGACCTCGCCACCATTCAGGCTCAAGACCAAATTGCCTGCCACATCGATATCAAAGTCTTGTGGCAACATGGACGGATGCTGCCCCAGTTGGGCATTCAGTTCGGATAACGAGTCCTGCACATGGACTATATTGCGAAAGACGGGATCCTGAAGTATGCTTAGGATAGTGTTAAGACTTTCAGCCGTCTGCATTTGCAGCTTGGGATCGTCGGACTCATCGATGCCCTTTTTTACGGCCTCCATCTGCTGCAGAGCACTGGAAATGTCAGCACTGAGATGCATGTTGTTGTTGTTGTTGTTGACCAGTGGAGCGCGTACTTTGTTTCCGTTATGTGTTGGTATGTAGCTGTGTTTGTGTGTGTGTGGGGGGCGTAGAAATGTTGGCACTCTTAATTCCAATTAATTGTTGTAAATATGTTAAATTTATAATGCAAATCTTGTTTTTGCTTATAAACGCTTTAACAAAATTAATCACACTGCATTTTTGCAGCTGCAGTTATAACTTTTGTGATTTTCAATTGATTTTTAATTACCAAATAAGAGATGAGCCATAACTGTGCAGTAGCTCATCGATACTTGTGCTTATCGATATCGGTTATCGTATAGGAGACTTGCTCACGAGGCACGCACACCGCTAGTTAAATGTTACCAAAGTGAATGTTAGCAGGCTTAAGGTCGAGGTTTAATTATAGTTCAATAATCAACCAGAAAATTCAACAGAGAATACATTTGAAGAACATGAACAGTAGCTGTGTAGACGGCCGTTTCGGCTGCTGCCATGGCAAAGCCTTCGTCAGTACACTTTCAGTTGGTTGCTGTCACTTGTGCACAAGTTGTGCACTTGGAATTCTAGCATAAAAGCTAGTTGAAAGTTCGTGCAAATTCTGAACTATTTATTCCCCAACTGGGTAATATAAATAGGATTTGCAAATGGCTTGTTGGTGTGACAGCAACTGAAAGTGTACTGACGAAGGCTTTGCCATGGCGGCAGCCGAAACGGCCGTCTACACAGCCACAGCAACTGTTCATGTTCAAATGTATTCTCAAACACCATACTCCGGAATTAGGAAACACACTTTGCTGATTTCCAACTGTAACATCTATTTGGACTCGCAAATTTTGAGAAGTTTTATCTTTTGTTTCAATGACAACTAGTAAAACTGGTTAAAATAGGTTGAGCTAATTTACTGCTGCAGTTGTTTCTGTTCTTCCTCCTCCAATTCCAATTCCATTTTGTGAAATTGAGCAAAAAACTCACGTGTCATGCTCTTCATAGTGGAGTTTAGGTACTTGGGAAATAGATCTAAGGAAACACAAGTACATTAGTATAAGATTAATCCTCTAAAGAATACTTGTTGATGACCCAGTGGATGATTTTGGTAAACATTTTTTTATATTAAAAAACCATTTAATGTTAAATCGATCTTAGATTTTTATCCAAAGGAGCTGAAAATCATCAAATGTATAATTTCCGTATACTCACAGTTAAACTCAATAATCAGATCGCCAAATTCATCGTTGTTCTTATTCGCCTGCTTGATGGCATTTACCGCACTTAGATTGTGGCACTTGGGTAAACCCTCATGCGGTATTACCTTGGTATACCCCGGATGCACCACGTCCGTTATGACAATCTTTAGCTTACGCTTATCCAGCGTATTGATAAAGAATATAAAACCGGTGAGCGCCTGTGAGATATCTATGTCATAGCGATAGACCAGATCGTGTAGATTACGACGCTCGAAATCGGGATGCGGTTTATCTGCCGCTATGAACACAATATCTCCAGGTATGGTGGTGGGATAGCGATCACCCTCCTCCTTGAAACAATAGCGTGTGCCTGCCGTCGTGCCCGGTTGGATGACTATCTTCAGCGTATGCTTACGCTTCTCCAGTCTCGACTCCTTCATGTCCACTATCTCCTGACGCCACACATGCATCAGTTTCACACAACCCGTGCGCACTTCCTCCAGCGACAAGTACATTATCCTCTCGGTATTTGCATCCTTCGAACGTACTCCAATGCCATGCTCACGCGTGGCATATAAACTGGGTGGATTTGCAATGGCGTCTATAACATTTGCATAGGGTGAATAGCTGGCAAAGACGCCGGCATAGACCCGCATGTGATCGCCATGATATTGATAGGGCGGAAAGTAGCCATTGGGTAGCATTACACCCTCGAAGAGACCAGCCTCACCATAACGATCATAGATGGCCCGATACAAATCGTTGCCCAGCACATCGAATGCCATGTTAATGTACGCCCACTGCTTGGCCTCACCCATGGGCGAGAGATGTGTGAGACGTCCGTTTTGCGCCAGCGGCACAAAATCCTGCTCATGTAGCTTATTCCGATTCGGACAGAGGCGTACGGCCAGGCGGCGATAGGCCAAAGTCAATTGCTCCCTGTTAGCAACTCTGGGCATATCCAGCACGGCATAATAATCCAATTCGGGGCGATTCATTTTGAGTTAAAATTTGAAAATTATTCGAGATTAAGAAATGTTGGGGATTGGTATAGGCAAACACACACAATTGTTGTTCAAAACTAAAATGCAAAGCTTTCTTTTCTTGAATTATCCCTGATTTCTTTTTTGACAGGAAAGGAAATCAACGGAGCTATTTAGAAATGAACAAAGGGAACTCAGTTTATTTACAAATTTTTTAAGTAACCAAAATTCTTTTGGAAAATTTAGTAACTGATGAGTCATTAAAACGCAAGATTAAGTTTGTAAGAATTATTTTGAAGTGCATAACAATTAGGAAACTGATTTTGATGAACGATTTCAATCACTTTACCGTGACTGACGAGTTAATATGACGTGATGCCTGTCAATTCTAATACTCCAAAAATCAAATATTCTTTAAAATATGTTTAGTTTATACTATTAATGAACTATTTTCTAATTTTTTTAATAAGTTTCTTATTTAACTCCATACTCTTACTTAATTAAAATCTTATTAGAGCAAAGCTCTAGTCCAGAAAACCATTGTCTTTGCGACAGATTTCTTTGGCTACGCTATTGACTTTGCAAAGTCAGCAGCTTTGGCCTCTGCAAGACAGCCATAGCAGCAGGTGGTGGTGGAACAGCGGTGACCAAAACAGTGACTAAAACAGTGAATAAATAAGTGACCAAAAAAGGCAGTTTATCCGCTGCGGATGATCAAATCACTGTTTCTACATTTAAATTCGCCCGGGCAGCTTTTGACTTTTTTAGCTAAAAGGCTAGATTTTCTATCGATAAGTACAAGTGTCATCAATAGAACAGCTGATTGTGATTAGACAGGTCAGCGCCACAAGTTGAATTCTTTTCTAAACAATAATAATATATGAATAGTTAGAGTTCCAAACAATCGATGGACCACCCTGTATGATTTCCTTTGGCTTCAATCAGCAGTTTGGTTACTCTGCCAGTTGCTCACGAAATCTAAATCAAATCAGTGCGCAAAAAGGGACGCTACGTCCACTGATTTCGATTTGCTTTCACGAAACCTAAATCACTTTTAGATATACCACTACTTATGATATACTCAGCGGAAGATTTTCACCCTCTTTTGTTTACATTCAGATAAGATAATTCCAAACAACACCGCAGCAGTGTTGCCAACTGTTGACGCTCTAAAATGGCTAAATTGAAGGCTAAAAGTAGCTAGAAAAGGAAAAAAAAATAGCTAAAAAATTGCTACACAAATGTTTGCTTAAATTATAGTTTGTTCTTCTGTAAGTGATTTTAGAAGGTAATCTACGGGTTTCTCTTCATTTGAAGAGTATTTATAAACGGTTGCAATCATTTGAAACCATTTCTTAGGAAAGTTATAATGTAAACAGCATTGCCCAATTCTACGCAATCCGCATCTGGAAAATATAAATATTAAATATAGAACTATAATAAATCACTAACAAATTGTATATTAAATTTTCAGAATTGAATCTAAAATACCATTTTGCATTCTGTATCTTGACGTAAACTTTATCAGGTTAACTTGGCTAAATACCAGTTCTACCCCAGCATTTGACCAAGGTCGAGACAAAAGCATCAAGGCGAAGGTTGCCAATCGAAAAACTGTGTTGTTCCCGACAGAGTCTTTAAACAGGCGTACTTCTGCCCAAAGCTTAACTTAGTCGTCTAAGTTTGCCCACTTAATTAGGTGATTGGGGTTATATTGCTTAATTATAAGCTCGATCTTTTCTGCAGGTATACTAAATTATTTGAAGAATATTGGCTTAATTTGGTTGTACAACATTTTCAACCGAAAACACATCGATAACTTTGTAATTATCCGGCAGTCTGTATCAATTGTGCTGTCAGTTCCGCAACAAAGTTAACTAGTGCATGCAGTGCGAATTTCAGTCTCTGCTGAGATTCTGGTGACGGTTATTTCAATTGACATCCAAGTGGTGGGAAAGAGGATATAGTAATAGAGAGCAGCTTCGTGCAGCCTCTCAGAATTGAGCTCAGTTAACTGATAGTCCGCAGCGGGATATTTTGGATACTTGTTGCTATGTCGCTAAGGCCTTATATGCTATCTTTCTCAATCCTGTTGTGATAGGAATAGGAATTTAACTGGGTGGAAGATCGTTGGTGGGAGACCAAATGATTTATATTTTGTCTTAAATGTTGTGAAAGGGATAGTCCGCACAAAGATACTCCAAGCTGTTACTGTAAATAACATTAATGCTTTTTGCTAACAGAGCCAGTCGTTGGCCAAGTCGGTCTGAAGGGGGGAAAGCTATCGAATATTAACAGTGAGTGAGCGAAGTGAGATAGAATCCCTGTTGATTTACAGCGCTCTGCCGCTGCTAACAGAGCACGGCCAGTGCTCTGGCGCGTATGTATCTGAAAGTCAACAAGCCTCAATTATTTACTAGTCGTTCGTTAAACAAAAAGGTACAAAAAATCGTAAAACACATAATAAATTCAGCCCAATCAATTTATGCAAAAAAAAAAACCTTTTTTGTGGTTTTTTTTCACCATTTAGCAGCTCTTTAATTCGTTTCACACTTCGAAAATTCAAACCTACGCGCCTCGACCAGCTGAAGCAGCCAACGTCAGAAACGACGCAGCAGAGCAATCTGTCAGTCTGTTATAATTAGTCAGTACTCTTGGATTCTATATTGGAGTCTTTATTCAAAAGTAAGAGTAAATTAGTTTGCTATTAAATAAGTGAGAAATGTTGCACTGACAAAATAGCAAAAATAAAATCGCAAATAGCTAGAATTGCAGGTTCCGGCAAAGCTGAATTGTTTCCGGCTAGGGAGCTTTAAAAATAGCTAGATCTGGTGGGAAAATAGCTGAGTTGGGCAACACTGCAACGCAGTTCATTAATTTTTCGTCTACGTTGGCCTTACAATTCCCAACCGCTCTTAGCAGTTGGGTCATGGAGAGGCCCTTGTTGGCGTGTGAATCTTTAAGACTATACTTCACAGGATCATTTCTGTAGTCAGTCTTCACTTACTTTCACACTAACTGAAAGCTCTATACACCCGCGTTGATGAGTTGTATCGTTCTATTCGGCAGCGTGAGGTTTTGCGCAGTGCCCTTTCGTGGGGCGCAGCGCTTCGATGATCGCTCGGTAACACGAGTAGAACGAATTCTGAGTGGTGTATAAAACCATATTTAAGTGAATCAATTTGCAGTGAAGGGAGAAGAAGTAGCAACGCCACTTTTGACGCTTGTTTGTAGGTGTTTGAAAAAGTGAAAAGTTGTATGTTATAAATTTGCCTATACTTGACTTTTGTCATCCAAGTTAGTAACCCTAGCCTTTTGTGCGGTGCGGACTGAACCAGTCCGTTAGGAAAGTTCAGGACAGATTTGCAGATTTGTTTTACACAGTTCGCTTGATGGATGTACTTGACGAGCTCTCTGAGGTTGTTCCTTTGAAGCAATAGTTTCCTGTCTCGCTATAGAGGTCTGGGTGTTCTAGTCGCTCTTGAGGTTGTATATATTTGGGCGTCGCTTTTTTCACCTTTGCGGTACATTTTGCTCCTGGAAATGCAAGCTTTAACATGACTTTCTATAGTCAGTAAGTCGAATATAAGAGTGGCCTGAGAAGCTTGTTAGGCCAGTTTAATGCATAAACCAATTTCTGATTTAGGTGGAAGCTACTTATAGTAGGTAGCTTGGCCTTTTGGTCAAGGAACTACTTCTAAAACAGCAAATTGTTTGTTTTTTTTAGCTACCCTTAATTGAGTTTTGTGCTTTTCATGTCCCAGGCTGTACCAAGTTGTCCATTTGAGCTTACTGAGAATTTGGTTGACTTTATTTCAAATTATATACAATAAACTCAACTGATGGATGCATTTGGATGAGGCGGAGCGGCGGCGTTGCTTCTTGAGGATTAAAGTTAAGCTTAAAGTGAAGATGGAACATGCTATATGGAGCCGTTGGACGGGAAATCAATCAATATCATCAGTGCTGACGCCGGTATAGATGGGCTCCTCCTCCGCTACTTTCTCCTTGGCACTGTCCTTCTTCTTGGCATCATCGGTTTTCTCCTCGGTGGCGGCAGCTGCGGCTGCTTCAGCCTCAGCCACATCGGCTGCATTGGGCACCCAGAGGCCAGAATCCACACAACGTTTCATATGATGCTTGGCCACATCCACCGGCATGGCTGCAATGGTCTTCTGCAGCAGTTCCACATCGCGTGACTCAAAGCAGGCCTTGAGCTCCTGTAAAAAAAAATTCGAGAAATAAATTTAAAAAACTATAATACAAATTACTAAAAAATATAATTGGAACGCTGGACCTTATTGGCTCAAATTTTTTTTCGTTAGTTCGTAATTGCCAATAGACTTTTACGGGTGAAACTTTTGGGAAATGGCCCAAAAACCTCGAAATTTGCTAAATTATACCGATTGCGATGAAACTTTGGGTAATGGTTGGACGCTTAGGTTAGGCTGCTCGGTAGGGGCCGAGATCACCCAGAGGCCTTTTGGTTTAGGTTTAGGGGTGGAGGGAGTAGTGGGAATTGACGGTCAGGTTCTGCGCAGTCTCTCTATTTAAACCATTTTGAGGAATCCACAAAAAGAGCCAGGTCTTCTAGGGTCACAATTGCCAGACTGCCCAGGTCTTCGAAAAATGGTTTGCCCAGATGCTGGGTGCGTTTCCTAAGAAGTGCAGAGCAGTCACAGAGCAGGTGTTGGATGCTTTCTGTTTCCTCCTCATTCTCACAACTACGACACTAGTCATGGTGGAGCACGCCCATCCTGATGGCCATATGACCAATGGTTCAGTAAGCCTCGAAATTTGCAAAATTATTCCGATTGCGATGAAACTTTGGGTAATGATTGGACGTTTGCTTGCGAAGGTTTCTAAATTGGTTGCGATACAACTGGGAATACCTGAGCCAAGTCGATCCGTAAACAGCCTTTTCGATTGTGATTTGCAACGAGAAACACTTTGGCGTCGACGAAATGGGTAAATTTGCTCTAACGAATCTTCAAAGTTTGGTTCCAGAACAACGCATAGCGTATGACAGAATTATGCATGCAATCACCAGCAAGAGCGGTGGCTTGTATTTGCTGAATGCGCCTGGAGGCACAGGAAAAACATTTCTCATTTCACTAATTTCGGTAACCATACGATCAGGAAATGATATTGATCTGGCAATTGCATCATTAGGAATTGCAGCAACTTTTCTGGCTGGTGGTCGAACAGCGCATTCAGCACTTGAGTTGCCGTTAAACATGCAAATCACAGAAAGACCAATATGGTTAAAGTACTCCAAACATGTAAACGTATTATATGGGACGAATGTACTATGGCGCACAAAAAAGCATTGAAAGCACTTGATCGTACACTAAAAGATTTAAGTGGAAATCAACAGCTCTTCGATGGTGCAGTCATTTTATTGTCTGATGATTTTCCTCAAAATGTACCAGTTATACCACGTTCAACACCAGCTGATCAAGCTCAATGCATGTCTCAAATCATCAGTTATATGACAATGCATTCATAAAATGAACTTGAAAACGAATATGCGTCCGCTGATCGTTTCGCAAAACAATTTTTGGACATTGGGAATAATTGTTAATTATAACATCAAACATCATCCACAAGTAACTATTACTAAAAAATAGGGGAAAGTTAACTTCGCTTGAACTGACCAACTGGTGCCAGCTCGCACAAGACAGAGGCGAGTGGCGGGCATTAATAGCAGCGGCCGAGACCGTCAAACGGTTGTGATAGAAATATCAGGCCAAATAAGAAGAAGCAAATTAACTTCGGCTCGGCCGAAGTTTTGTATACCCTTGCAGTTTGTTTTTCTAAATAAGACTACTATTCGGACCTTACTTTTCTATGGGAGCTGTACTATATAGATGTCCGATTTCCACCAAACTTCCCAGCAAACCAGCATGCGAGCATTTTGCGATACTATCGCAGAATACACACAAACGATCTCGCATGTAAGCAAGGAATGAGAGTTCATTTTTATTATCGCAGAGCATTCGCAAGCGAGCTCACAAGCGAGTCAGCTTGTGAGCATTTTGCGTAATTACGAAAAAATATCGAGATTGGGACCAAAGCGCATTGTAAAAATATTGAAAAAATATAGACAATGTTAAAAAACTCAAAAATATAAAAACAAAATTAAAAAAAAAAAAACAAGAAAAAAATGTTTTAATTTAATGCCTTAAGTGGGATTCGAACCCATGACCTCGCCGTTGCAAGGCAAATGTCTTGCCATTCGACCACCCGGGAGTGTTGATTTCACTGTCATTTCGCAAGTGACGCGCGCGACCCGATTGTATCGGTGAGCGTTAAGATGTCAGTCAATCGTGTAGAGTGCCGCGGTCCCGAGTTCGAATCCCAGACAAGGTGAGTCGGCGGGCCCGGGTGGTGAACTTACTACGGGCTCACAAACGTATAATTTTTTTTTTTATTTTAAATCAAAAACGTATCACAGCAAATATTTTAAATGACTCGCAAGTAATATCAAAAAAGTCTCGCAAAAGATACCGCTTAAAGCTACGCTAACCGTATTGCTTGCGACTATCGTAAATGATACTTTCACTGCCACAAACTGAACGATACATGAATCATTTTACTATCATTTCCCGACCCGTATGCGAGAGTTTTGCTGGGTTAATTCACGCAATTTACTCGCTTGGGATATCGTTGGCGAGCGTTTGGTTTGCTGGGTATAGATGTCCGGTTTCGACCAAATTTGGTGGAATTATGGGAAAGCATGTCAAACTAATAAATTCGAAGTTTGGAGGCGTTTCCATTGAAAACAAACAATTTTTTCTCACTAAAATTAGTTTTACGTTCGTATGGGAGGTATAAACTATATTCACCCGATTTTGACAAAGCAAATAACAAATTTTAAGACGGTAAAAGCATAGAAAACCAATAAATACAAAGTTTTGAGATGTTTACATTGAAAACCATAATGTTTTTTCTTTCTAAAACAAGTTTTTCGAACGATCGTTGCTATGGGAGCTATTAGATATAGTCATCCGATGCAAAATTTCAGCTCGATAGCCTTAAAATTGACAGACTAGTTTGCGTAGAAACAGACAGACAGAGAGACGGTCAGGGCTTAATCAATTGGTAGCTGTTCCCGTTTCCGAAAATCGATCAAGTTACTCGGTTTCAAAAGTTTTGCCTAAGAGTCAGTGGAATGATAAGTAAATGACAATTTTCTTGGCAACGGTCGACTTGCAAATATTTTTATTGTAACATGTCTAATATTGTAGAGATATTGAAGTATTCATTGATATATCGTGCGTGCAAGTTTATTTAAAATCATTTTTTTATGCTTGTGCCTCGGCAACTGCGTCTAAGCGAACGAAAGATCTATAGAAACGAAACCGAGCTGTTCGCAATTTCGCATCAGCGCATGAGCAGTGGCTTAGCGGTTCGATCCCGCCTCGGAACATCTAATGATGCCGGTCATCCCTCTCTGCTGTTGGCGCCAGCTTTGTAGTAATTAGCCATGCAAAAGCTACTCAAACTGCCGATCGGATTCAGCGTTAAACTGTAAGTCCCTTTCTCTTGTAGGAAAATTAGAAGCGCTCAAGCCAAGAGATTGAGAGAGGTTTGGCTTTGGCCCTTTGGGCTGTCGAAATTGTTAAGGCTGTCTTATGGCTGAACTAAAATTCGAAAACGATTCGAGCATTCATTCGAAAAGACAATCGATTTCATTTTCACTCGGAAACGGGATTCGGAACTGCGATCGTTTTACTTTTTAATTCCAATCGGAAACGCGAGAACGATGATTTATGGGGTCGGAAATGAATATTTCTATGCGTTGCAAACTTCTGAGAAAAATTATAATACTCTTTGTAAGGGTATAAAATGTTATACATTTTTTAGGTTTTGGTCAATAACTTCTAAAAGCGCGATGATATCGAAAAAGAAAATAAAGAAATGGGAAATGGAAATGAAAATCCAAAAACCATGAAATTTTCCAACTGAAATTTTCCTAATTGTTAACTATATTTATACAAATAAACAACAAAAAATGGTTAAAAGCTTGACCGCGAAGGTTTCTAAGAAAGTTAACTTCGGCTCGGCCGAAGTTTTGTATACCCTTGCAGCATCCATTGAAAACAAAAAAGTTTTTCTAACAAAGACTTCTTTTCGAACCTTACTTTTCTATGGGAGCTATACTATATAGATGTCCGATTTCCACCAAACTTAGTGGAATCATGAGAAAGCATAACAAACAAACAATTACGAAATTTGGAGGCGATCCCATTTAAAGCAAAAAAGTTATTCTCACTAGAACTTCTTTTTCGACCGATCATTCGTACTGCAGCTATTTCTACTTAATAGATGTCCGATTTCGACTAAACTTGGTGGAATTATGGGAAAGCATATCAAACTAAGAAAAACGAAGTTTGGAGGCGTTTCCATTAAAAAAAAAATTTGTTCCCACTAAAACTTGTTTTTCGACCGATCGTTCCTATGGCAGCTATATGCTATAGTCATCCGATCCGGCAGGTTCCGACAAATGTGCAGTGTATATGTACTAACAGACTTCGTGCAAAGTTTGGTGAATATAGCTTTCAAACTGACGGAGGAGATAGCATAGAAACAGACAGACGGACGGACGGACGGACAGGGCTAAATTAACTCAGCTCGTCGTGCTGATCAAGAATATATATATTTTATGTGGTCGGAGATGCTTCCTTCAATGCGTTACAAACATCCGGACAATATTATAATATCCTCAGCAAGGGTATAAAAAATGGTCGAAAAATGGTCCTAAAATTGCGATATTTTGCAAAGTTATAGCTTTCATCCGATTGCGGTGACTTTCAATTGGATTCACAGTCATTAGTTCATAAGCAACAAACGAAGTGTCGAATAGCTTAGGAAAAAGAATCGCTAAATCTGCAATCTTAAATAACCACAGTACCTCAATGAGGAGTCAAAAATTGGAAAGATAAAAAATAGGGGAGGGCAGATACGATTCAACAAAACACTCACATCTGGTAGGGATTCGAACACATCGGCTGGATCCAGTCCCCCAGGACCCATGCGCTCTTGTCGCTCCTCCTCCTCGGCCTGTGCCATGGCCTCCTGTATCTTTTCCTGTGCCCGCTTCTGTATGCGTCCCTTGAATCCAGCAATTTCGCTTTCAAACTGCTGACGATATTCCGGGAGACAGTTTTGTATTTTGGAAAAGAAGGAGCTGACACAGGCGCGCGCATCCACGTTCAGTTGCTTGGCCAGCTCCAGGATATACTGCATGCAGATGCATTGATGGGCCACATGCGACATCAGCTCATGCTTCTCCTCCATCTCCAGGTTAATGGACCAAATGACCAAATAGTTGGCCGTCTCATCGCACACCAATTGTGAGTGCTTTTGCAGGAATTCCTTGGAATCATCATATTTACGGAACATGCCATATTGTTTGCACAGCTTCTCGTTCTCCTTGACGAACTGCTTCATGCGCTGTTCGCGCTCCTCTTCGGACAGATTCTCATCGGGTTTGCGCGGAGCCTTCTTGTTGATAACAGTCTTCTCGAAACCGGGCTTGCTGATGGTATCCACATTCCAGGGAGTGGTCTTCTCCTTCTTCGTCATGTCGTTCTCAATACGATCCAGCTCCTTGGCCTCGGTCTCAATCTTCTCCAGCTCTTTCTGTTAATGCCCCAGATACATAACTGAGTTACTGTTACTGCTAACTGACTCACCTTGAGTGCCGCTTCATCACCCTCCTTCTTGCCCAAACGCTCCTTAACATCCATGAGACGCGCCTGATTGCTTTGTCTTTTCTTCTTCAGCTCCTCCTTCTCCTTGTCCATTTCCGCCATACGCTCCACGCGTGCCTGATGCCGCCAGCGGAACAGGGAAGGCGTATCAATATTTGGGTGTGTGTCGTCCTCATCATCCGAAATCTGCAAATCGAAACCGGGTAAATTGGGTATAGGAAATGTAGCAGTTCACTCAACGCTTACCTCAATGTTCTTCCACTTGCTGTAGTCGACCATTTTGATAGCTTCTTGTTAACTTGGCTCTACCTGATTGGAATTTAATGCAAAAAAAAAATATTAATTCTTGTTCTCTCTTACTTCCTTTTTTTTTTGGATTCGTCTGGAAGTCAAGTGACCGTTCCATGCAAAAATACCAAATTGAATATACCAAAAAGCTGTTGCTCAGTATGAGTAAGACCATTTTTACAGCTGCCTTTGCACAGTGGGCAGAGCTACTGTGGCATATGTCTGGACTGCCCGTATGATTTTATGCGCTTTGGGTTATCGTAATGAACCCACAGAAGTTGACATATTCGGAGTAGTCAAATGTTTGCACTTCAGCGAAACGATACTGGGTGAAAAAGAATGTCTAATGATGAGACTTCAAAATGAAATTGGTTGCAAGATTATCAGATTCGATTTAATACTAATAACGCCAGCTCTAAAAAATCTTGTTATACTTACTTATACAGGTAATATAAAATTAAACATTGGAAATGCAGTTTAAATTGACCATAAAACGATAGGGCTAAGTTCTAATACCCTTGCTTGCACAAATGGACCTATGAGTCATATGGAAGCTGTACGATATAATCATCCAACTTCGACCAATTTTTCTAAACCTGTTTGAAGGCTTATAGTTTCAAAGATGGCAAAGCTATGGAACGCTTACATTTAAAACAAATAGAATTATCAGTGTTCTTAAAATAACATTTTTAAAACTTAGTTCTGTCTGAGTTAAAAATCTAAAAATCAAAAGTCCAAAACACTAACTAACTTCCTGTCCGAAGTTTAAATTCCATGACTTACCACTACTACTTATGACAGACTTTGTATAAGCTTAATGTCTTGTGTCATTGGAATATTACATAAAAATACTAAGAAAAATAAAATTTGTATGGCAGGTTCAAGAAGTGACCATCCGATTTTCGCGGTTCCGACATATGTGCAGTGTGCAGCTAAAAGATGACTCTGTGCAAAATTTCAGCTCGATAGCTTCAAAACTGAGGGACTAGTTTGCGTAGAAACATACAGACGGATAAACGGACGGACAAAACTGAATCGACTCAGCTCGTCATGCTGATCAAGAATATATATACTTTATGTGTTCGGAGATGATTCCATCTATGCGTTCCAAACTTCTGGGCAAAATTATAATACACTTTTTAAGCTGCAAATCTCCATAACTCTGGAGAAGGTTCTGTTTGGGGGCTCGAATTCATTGGAAAGGTTCGGTTCTCGACTCGGTTCCTTTACTTATCGAACCGAAGGTTCTGTTTCGAAGCTTGGTTCGTATAATCTTGGAACGTTGATACATGAAAGCAACTAAAGACATTAATCGGATATACTCTGTGACTTCATTCATTAAAGGTCCGAGAGGACCTCATTCATGAAAGGTAAATTCAAAAGTGTCTGGACTTTAAAATAGAAGCTAGCCTAGACGGTCTTGCCGTAATATGAAGAGTTTAGATATGCTCCAACTCAGCACTATACAATTATTTTCATCCGATCAATAAATTATGATAAGTTCTGGAAAAAAACTGACACAAGTGTTCTTTGAACCGAACCTTGCAAGGGGATCCGGCTCAGGAGATTACCAACTTAGAAAGTCCAGCCTGGCTTGCAGATTTATATATAATATTTTTAAGAAAAATATCAATATTTGGTTATAAACATATTATTTTCGGCAGCCATACTACTACAGGCCTTAAGGCCAAATCCGTTCAGGCCTTAATGCTTTATTTTCTGTTTTTTTTTTATAATCAAAACGATCGTTCAACATTGCAAGAACTTATTGAAGCATTCAAAACTTAGTTCCGAATATCTAAGATTTCGTATCCAAGCAAATGCCATTTCAAAGATGGTAGATTTGAACAGTTTGTTTTATATATTAAGTTCGCTTTATCGATTTCGTATGTTTTCTCCCACTGTGCACTGCATTTCGATTTCAATCTGGCCACTCTATTTTCAAAAGTGTTGTAAAATGCTCTATTTGCCAGTGCTGCTAACAGTTAATATGCGCGCGCGCATATTTGAAATTGGAACACGAGGCCAAGGTTAATGCATGCAAAAGACAAACAAAAGTGTCAAGAAATTCAACAGGAAACTAGGAAACTTTAAATGTACACAATGTCAACGCAAATCGTAGGCGTAAACTCCAAATGAATTATTCAGCCTATCCAATGTCTGGTTAACCAGAAAAAGGCCAGGGACAAGCGTAAATTCCACACAGTTCGTGGAAAATGGCCAGCTATTATAGACGTAAAAAACCGGATGCGGTGTTTTTGAATGCCAAACCGATTAATAGTGCCAATGCACAGGCATATTTGTATGGAGTGCGAAAGTATTCCATAGGCCTGGCGGAACGTTTGGACAGTGATTATGTGGCGCCAGTGAATGAGGGGAAGAGAAGTGCGGCTAGCACGGCGGCATCGCTTAGTCCGGAGTTTACGCCGGTGAGTAGAGGTAAATTAACTATTTTGGTGGTGTTATAAAACATTTTTGCTGTTTCAGAGCGTTTTCTACCGCAACATAGCTCCGGTCAATTGGTTTTTACGCATCATTGGCGTCTTACCCATAGTGAGACGTGGTCCGGCTAGGGCCAAATTTGAATTGAACTCGGCTGCATTTTTGTATTCCGTGTTTTTCTTTATGTTGTTGGCGGTAAGTTGAGGTTACGGAATTTTATTTATGTAAATAACCCTTCTGTCTCTTCAGAGTTATGTGGGCTATGTGGCCAAAAATCGCATACATGCTGTACGCTCTCTAAGTGGACCCTTTGAGGAGGCCGTAATTGCCTATCTATTTCTGGTTAATATTCTCCCCATACTGATTATACCCATCCTCTGGTGGGAGGCCAAAAAGATTGCACGCTTGTTCAACGATTGGGATGACTTTGAGGTCTTGTACTATCAAATCTCGGGACATAGTTTACCTCTACAGATAAGACAGAAGGCCTTGTATATAGCCATTATACTACCCGTACTCTCAGTCCTCTCGGTGGTCATCACTCACATAACCATGTCGGACTTGAATCTCAATCAGGTGGTGCCCTATTGTATATTGGATAATCTTACCGCCATGTTGGGTGCCTGGTGGTTTCTCATCTGTGAGGCTATGAGTATAACTGCCCATCTGTTGGCGGAACGGTTCCAGAAGGCCCTGAAACACATTGGACCTGCCAACATGGTGGCCGATTATCGTGTTCTCTGGCTACGTCTGAGCAAACTAACCCGGGATACGGGTAATGCCATGTGCTATACCTTTGTCTTTATGAGCCTGTATCTCTTCTTCATCATCACCCTGTCCATATACGGTCTGATGTCACAACTTTCCGAAGGATTTGGCATCAAGGATATTGGTCTTACCATTACGGCTTTGTGGAATATCGGTCTGCTGTTCTATATCTGCGATGAGGCTCACTACGCCTCGGTGAATGTGCGTACGAATTTTCAAAAGAAACTTCTGATGGTCGAACTCAATTGGATGAACTCGGATGCCCAGACGGAGATTAATATGTTTCTGCGTGCCACCGAAATGAATCCCTCGAATATCAATTGTGGCGGCTTTTTTGATGTGAATCGCAGTCTGTTCAAGGGTTTACTTACCACCATGGTTACTTATTTGGTGGTGTTGCTGCAATTTCAGATAAGCATACCCACTGATAAGGGAGATGGTGAGGCGAGTGGCAATGTAACTGTCGCTGATGTGCTAATGGATAGCTTGGATAATCAAATGACCTTGCTGAGCTCCACTACTGAAGCTACCACGACCACCCCAAGAAGTGTTAAGCAAGGACGAGGCCGCAAGGGCTAAAAGTAGGTCAAGGTAGATATAGTTACAGTGTGAGAGAGTTAGAAAAGAATAATAAATTAATGAATCATTTAGAATGAGCGTCTATAAATATTTTCAGATAAAGGGGACAAGAACTTGAGCTGGAGAATCGAAACCTTGACTCGAATTTCTTTTTAATCTTACTTCTGGTATGCTGGGGTTGGCTGTCTTATCCGGCTCGAAGGACCATAAAAATATATTGGATATGATTTATAACGCTATAAGTAGGGGTTGATGGAGCTCAATAAACTCTTGGGGTTGATAAGGCTGCTTAATTATATATTTTTGGCCACCTCTGATCCAAAACAATTTGGATTCAGTTGCGTTATTTTGACCAAAACCCAATGTCTGAACTTAAACTTGTCTGTACAACTCCATAACTAGGAGAGGCGACTTATACTGCTTGTAAAATAGGGTAAGAATGCGGCGTAAATTCTAGTGTGGCCATGGCAAAACGAATTATTCGAAGCGCCAAACCCTTGAAGAGATTGAAAATGAAAAAAAAAACCACCTCTCAATGATGCTCTTAAGGAAGCACGACTTCGATTTGCCCGAGAACACTTGACGTGGAATAAGGAGTGGAAGACGGTGGTCTTCTCCGACGAACAGAAGTTCAACTTCGATGGACCGGATGGCTGTAATTACTATTTCCACGATATGTGATAGGAAGAATGTTTTTTAAGTCGTCATCACACTTTTGCAGCTGCAGTAATGGTGTGGGGAGCCATATCCAGTTTGTCACCTCGAGGATGAACGCAATTGTGTACAAGACTGTGCTCCAAAAGGCTTTTCTCCAGTTTTCGGAGATTTTTGGTCACATTCCATGGACGTACCAACATGACAACGCTCCCATCCATACCACTTGGGCTATAAAACAGTGAATTAAGGACCAAGTCGTCAAATTGCTCGAGTGGCCGCCTTACTCCCCTGACATTAACAATATCGGGAACATTTGGGGACTTTTGACCAGGAGAGTTTACGAAGGAAGAAGACAATTTAGTGACTCTTGGACCCTTGTTGAAGCAACTAAAAAAACCTGGTCAACAATTTCAGTAAATGAAATATTTAAAAAATGGTTTAGAAAAATTAAATGGATTTAAAGAGTAAATAAGAGCTTTATAAATTTAAATTAGGGAGATGATGACAGCTCTGTCTGCTGACGATAAACAAACACGTACGCAGGCCAGCCAGTCAGCTGCTTTCGAAAACGAGTTCGAAAAGTCGAAACGTAACCAAATCGTTCGGAATTGGGAACAGAAAATAGTAAAACGCTCGTTTTCGTTTCGTTTTTACTTTTTGAAAACGTTCGGAATTCGGAACATGCCTGATTATCATTCCTTACCAAACCGTATGTTTAAAATAATTAAGAACAAGTGTGGGCACACCAAACACTAAATAATGCTAAAACCAGGGATGCAAACCTCTCGAAAATAGGTACATACTGGTTCGGTTCAGTGGCTCACACAGTTTCTGTACCGCCGGTTCGGTTCATTACATGGTTCTTGGAGCTAACTGAACCGCGGTTTCGGTTCGGTTCAGTGGTTCATGAAGGCATATTATGAAATACAGTCTTCTGTATAGCGAATCTTAAGAGGACAAAAATAAGCTTCGTTATATAGAAAATTCGTAATATAGAATAGTTTGAATATTGAACGAAATTGCAGTGTTCTGGAAGTTAGTTCGCTATATAGAAAACTTTATTGTACAGAAGTTCGTAATAAAGAAGTTTGACTGTATTATGATTTCTGTTGTAATGTGACTTTTCGTACACTTTGGAAATTGAATTCCTATAAACCATCTGAGTATTTTTAACATTCTCATAAGAATGTTCAAAACTTTTGAAGTCGGATTTGTAGGAATGCACTTCGAAAACGGAGAATGTCGGCAAGAAGAGAATACTTACTAAGCATCTTACACACCCTATTAATGGTATGAGAAAAAACTCTTCTGGCTAAAATTAAATGATTATCAACCTTCAAGAAAAGAATGCACACTGGTGACAGGTATGTTAAGAGATCGGCTTGCAATTGCGGTAGACTTACAGGAGAACATGTTGGAAAATTTGTGTCAAGTCAACCTTAAAGGCTTTATCTCTCCTTAGGATCAATTCGGTCCATCAGTGGTCCCTTTGCTAGAGGGTCGAACTAAAATTATCTTAGGAAAACGAAGTTAATAAGTAGGTATCATTGGCTGGAGGAAAGCGAGTCACGTTTCAAAACTCATCAGAGAACTGAACCGAACCGTTTTTCTTTTTGGTTTTCGGTTCGGTTCAGCATTTCTGAAAGGAAGCCGGTTCAGTTTGCGGTTCGGTTCACCAGCGGTTCGGTTCAAAACCGGTTCGGTTCAGAACCGGTTTGCAACCCTGCTACCCTGGCCTTGAAATTTTGCTTTATATACTTTTTGTTTAATAGTTTTAGTGGCCAAACCTTTTCTTAGACAAAAAAATGAGACTTTTGTTACTGTGTTTTTAAAAAAATACAAATGATATAAAAATACCTAACAGAACAGAAACTTTGCTATTTCACAAATGACTGATTTCTTTATACAACAAAATTTATTCTTCAAGCTTAAATCGGAGTTTTGACTAGTTAAAAAATCACAGAGATACAACATTTCGAACTATAAACATAGCTATACAATGTTGAGCGGCACTGTACTATATCCGTATCCAAACATCTTACCTCTAAAGAAAGAACAATCAGAACAAGAAGGAACGAACAACTTCTCATTCTATAAAAATGTTCAAGTTATTTTCATTTTTGGGAGACAACGTGTCAAACTTTAAAAAAGTTAACCTAACTTCACTTGAGCGGCACTGTACTATATCCGTATCCAAACATCTACTCTACACTAAGACATCTTCTTTTTAATTAGAAAAATAGGGGAAAGTTAACCTCGGCTCGGCCGAAGTTTTGTATACCCTTGCAGCTTCCATTGAAAACAAAAAAGTTTTTCTAACTAAGACTACTTTTTGGACCTTACTTTTCTATGGGATCTACTATATACTATAGAGATGTCTGATTTCGACCAAACTTGGTAAAATCATGGAAAAGCATAGTACACTGTTAATTACGAAATTTGGAGGCGATCCCATTTGAAACAAAAAAGTTTTTCGCACTAGAACTTTTTTCGACCAACTTTCATACTGCAGTTATAGCATAGTCATCCGATTTTGATAAAACTTAGTAGAAATGTGTCCGTATAAATATCAAAAAAACTTTTCTTAAAACTCCACTAGAACTAGTTTTTCGACCGATCGTTCCTATGGCAGCTATATGCTATAGTCATCCGATTTCGACCAAACTTGGTAGAATTGGGTAAAAGTATATAAAATAAGTCTATGCCAATGATAAGGACGTTTCCATTAAAAACAAAAAAGTTTTTCTCACTAGAACTAGATTTTCGAGCGATCGTTCCTATGGGAGCTATATGCTATAGTCATCCGATTTCGACCAAACTTACTGAAATCATGGGAAAGGATAGTTAACTAATAAATACGTACTTTGGAGGCGTTTTCATTAAAAAAAAAAAGTTTTTCTCACTAAGACTAGTTTTTCGACTGATCGTTCTTATGGCAGCTATATGCTATAGTCATCCGATCCGGCCGGTACTGACAAATGTGCAGCCTATTTGTACCACAAGACTGCGTGCAAAGTTTGGTGAGGATAGCTTTAAAACTGACGGAGGAGATAGCATAGAAACAGACAGACGGACGGACAGACAGACGGACAAGGCTAATTCAACTCAGCTCGTCATGCTGATCAAGAGTATATATATTTTATGTGGTGGGAGATGCTTCCTTCTATGCGTTACAAACATCTGGACAATTTTAAAATACCCTCTGCAAAGGTATAAAACAAGAAATATACTCATACTTTTTTTGCGCATATATTTTGAATAATACTCATATGCTTTTTAACATATATATCCATTACATTTGGAATTATACATCATATGGGAGTTGAATATTTGAAAAACATGTACAAACATTTATTAATATTGGTTTTAATGTTATTGCTAAGTTGATATTTTGTCCTCTTCTCACTGAAGTATTTAGCTGCCCTCGTTATAGTAGAAATTCATTCGGTTCCCGTTTGTTTAAATATAAATTTTTTTTTCATATCCGTAATTTTTGTTTAGTTACCCAATTTTGCCTAAAAAAATAAACTAAGTCGTCCCACTGTGCTCAGACCATGCAACTCTCTTTAAGTCAGATATAACGCAAGTGCGAAAGAGACCAATATACTTTTTCTGCCACTTTAAACTTCCACTTAACTCCGCCGCGAGCGCTTCATTTAATAGCTCAGCGCTTAGCACCACAAACTAGCAAACGGTAGACCTGAGTTCTACTCCTGCTCGGTACCTTAATGATCTGTTTTTTTTTATGTTTCTAAATTTTATTTATGGTTTAAGATAGACGATAATAACGACTTTTGTTTATCAACTTCCTTGATTAGAGTTAGACACCAAAAGAGCTACATAAAAATAGTTGAGAATCCTTTATCACACACACATTCTCGCACTTTCGCACTCTCACAGGCACTTGCTTACATTCCCAAAGAATAAATTGAAGACACTTGAGTAAAGTTCAAGACAGTCAAAAAGCAGGTTGCATACTACTCATAGAATCTAACCCTGTCCATCCGGGGATTCGGTTAGAATATGCTTATACCCATTGCTGCCCAGGTACATGTGCTCGCGACGAAATTGATAGGGAATCTATGAATTAGAGAGATAAAGTGAGACTCCCATATGGCACCTGTTGCACCAACTGTACTTACAGCTCCAGGAGCGGGGCAGGGTATGGCCACAGTGGCTATTTCCCTTAGTTTGTCCATGGTACGTAGACTCTGATAGAAACGATACATCATGTACCACTTACACCCATCCGAAATGAGTAGAGTATAGCAGATGATAACTGAAAGATCAAAGAGAGAGAGAGAGAAAATTAAACTAAGATTCTACTACTCTTTTAGCTACACTCACAGTAAGGAACCTGTCCTCCAAATATTAGGGGCAACTGTGTATCCTTCCACATAAAGATGAGCAAGCCCACAGCAATGGCTCCCAAAAACTCTACCACCAACCAAACCATGACCAAACCCCGACGATTCCTGTAGATGCCAAGGAACAGTGCCATGGAACAAAGCACATAAATCCCCGAGAACACGGCCAGAACATACAAAGTATTTTCAGTGGCATCCGCCAGTTGAGAGGCTGATTCTAGACGCAAATCGTTGTGAAATGGGTACATCTTATAGTAGCCATTTTCCTTCTGGTCCAATATATCCAAATCCAACAGATCGCGCATTTGTTCAGCATGCTCCAGAGCGAATAGGACCAGAAACAGAAAGCAGTGGGCAATCAGCTGTAAAGTAAATGGCAAAAGGAGGTGGTGATCTTCATTAGTTGAATTTTTGCATTCTCTAACGCTAAGAATTCCCAACTGGTTTTGGCACTTGCTGTACCTAAGATACATTCAGTTTCCCACTGCGATTCAAAAAGGGTGCTCGTCCTGGCACATTCCCATTTCGCGGAATCAAAGTGCAGACGCATTGCGCCGTTGGCCCATCCCCTTTGCTCCTTTACCAAGGGGAGCGGGAGGCGCGTGCGCTAAATTGCCGCCTTCGATGGGTTTCCTCAACGCGCCCAGTGGGGTATGGCTTTGCATATCCAGTGCGTAATTTTTGTCTTTTGGGGCTGGCGGCTGTACTTCGTCCTGGATTGCAGGGGGAATTCTCCTGCGTGCCAGTCGGACAAGTGCGCTGCGCCCCGCCTAATAAATAAATTATATAAGAGAGGAGAGTTGCACTTACCAGTTGGAAGATGCTGCCCAGCAAAGCCGTGGCACGTAGATTTCGGGGAGTTATGGGCGCAAAGAGCAACTCGCAAGTGCGTCGGCCGCAGCCAGCCGTGGTGGAGCTGTCCGTGGGCAGCAACATTTTTCCCTCCAATCAATTTATGGATTTTCCTTAGCAACTCGCGCGACGCGACCGTTCAGCTGCTGCTTCGTAATGCAATTGGGAAGCTTGGTGCTAACTCCTGTGCCACCACCCACGCAACAAAAGCTTTTGCTTTTTAGGGGTAGAGAACCAAAGGAACTTTCAAAGTCGACTGCCAAGGCCAAATGTTTTGACACTTGAAAAGCTTTTGCGTTTATGTTTTGACTGTACTCGCTTAAGGGTGCGTTGGGGTGGAGCTTGGAGTTTTTATTTCTTCTTTGCCGAAGTTTGTATACTCTGGTTAAATGCTGGTGGTAACTAATTTTACTTTAGGACATATTTGGAATATAGTTAGAGAGATGCCTAAATCAGGAATTTAAAGCAGTTCTGAACCGAACCAAACCGAAAACCTTTCGATTCTGGTCGCCCATGGTCACCACTCTAAGCTTTCTTCCATCCTTTTTCAAATCTTTTGCAATGTTTGGCTGATAGAATTGCCCATATCCAAAAGAACTGAAGACGTGGCCAAACTTATCAACCCGGAGGACTCTCTACTGGACTCAACCCTGCTGCTGAGGAGTTGCTTTATTTTAAAAAGCGGCTACGGAGGTAGTATATCCGCACAAATGACCCCCGGATTCACAGAATATACCGCAGAGTTGCCAACAGAGTAAGGAAGGTCCTTGCCACACTCAGGCTGGAAAAAGCTACTGCGGATGAGAGCTCCAAGTTTGCGTTTTGGAAGCTCACCAAACGGTTCAAGCGGCAAGTTGCGCCAAAGTTCCCAGTTCAACGTCCTGATGGTTCCTGGGCAAAATCACCACAGGACCGAGTGGAAGCCTTCGCCCTGAACTTAGAAGAGCGGTTCCAGCCGTATGAAACATCCTCGCCCCGCCGGAACCGACTAGTCTCAGATGCCCTCGATAGCCCCCTCCAAATGGCCCTTCCAGTTCCGCCAATCACCTTCCCTGAGGTGAAAGTGGAAATCAAAGATCTGTTGGTACGTAAGACCCCAGGCATTTACAACATTGACAACAGGACAATGAAGCTCTTGCCAGACAAAGCCATATTGTTCTTGGTGCTCATCTTAAACGCGGCTCTGAGACTAAGCCATTTTCCATCACCCTGGAAGAAAGCCAGAATTGTTCTCTTTCACAAGAATGGAAAACCACCATCCTGCCTTGATTCCTACCGGCCGATTAGCCTACTATCCACCCTTGGAAAGATCTTCGAGCGCTGTATCCTTCGAAGAATGCTTGATATTCGATCTATTCGAAAAGCCTTACCCGATTTCCAATTTGGCTTCCGACTTAGCCATCGAACTCCCCAACAATTACATCGAGTGGTCAACTACATCCTTGAAGGGTATGACGGGAAAGAGTACGTAGTGGCAGCTTACCTTGACATCCAGCAGGCCTTCGATAGAGTGTGGCACGCAATTCTGCTCTCGATGATCAAGAAACTTCTTCCGCCCCAACTGTACCTGCTACTCAAGAGCTTCCTGACGGACAGAGCTTTCGAGGTTGCACAGGACGGAGCGACATTCCAAACAAAACCATTCGCGCTGGTGTACCGCAGAGTAGCGTATTGGGTCCTACGCTATACTCCCTATTTACTCACGATATGCCCAGAGCCTGTAGCGTTCCGCTTGAAAACCCCGAAGATCTGCTAATTGCAACATTCGCTGACGACACGGCCATACTTGCCCGCAATAAATGCATATACCAATAAAAGTTAATCCTTAAACCAAAAATTGATATCTGCATTTAAGGAAAATCAAACTAAGAAAAACTTCGGTACAAATGTTGGAAAACCTGTACAACTCACAATAAAACAGAATTTATGAAATTATTTTGCTTGAGGAAGGATCCACAAAACACCAGTTTAAAATTGCGCATTATTATTAAAAACATGTAAATAACTAAATAAATGACATTTCGTTAAAATATTGAAGTGTTTTTGACGCTGAACCTATTCTAGTGACCAACAAATATGGACACACTGAGACCGGTGGGTTACACCGACAAACCTGTACGAAAAGCAACTCATTTTGAACATTATATGAAAAGTTCCACCAAAAGTCATCGAAAATCTAGCTCGACAGGAGCTATTATTTGTCCTAACATCTTCGGCCACTATCAAGAGGGTGTTTTCTACGTCCAGTAGAACACTGAACGCTGGCTTGGACATATTACTCGTATGGATGAAGAAGCTCCAGTAAAAAAAGTGTACAGGCGGAAGGCGAACGAATTAGGGAAAGCAGGAACTGTAGGACGACCGAAACTTAGTTGGGAAAAACAGGTGCTTAAAGACATAAAGACGCTTGAACTGAACAACTGGTGCCAGCTCGCACAAGACAGAGGCGAGTGGCGGGCATTAGTAGCAGCGGCCGAGACCGTCAAACGGTTGTGATAGAAATATCGGGCCAAATAATAAGAAAGAAGAGTAGAACACTGAAAGAAAGACGCACTCGCCTACTAAGCACTAACTTTAAATAGATTCTGTTCCTTAATAAAAAAAGCCTAAAAAATCTTGAATAGTTTTTGTTAAATTTCATTAAGGAATTAAATATTAATATGGCATTATTATTTGAAACAGTTCTTTTCTTCATAAATAAATTGAAATATTGTTGTATAATTTTGTTTAAAAAAACTATTTGCAAATATTGAAGGACGGGATACGATCGGGACGGGACAGGCGGACTGAATTGAAAATTAGGGTTAGGCATCGCTACGGGACAGGATAACTCGGGTTCTTTTCCGCGCCCATCTCTATTAAAAATCAAAAGTATGCACAATACAAGCCCTCTATCAGGGGCGGCAAACAGAATAAGGCGCATGAAAATTTAGATGCATAGATGGAAATAAAGGGTGTCCCAAAATTCACGCATGATCCTAAACAACGGAGTTTGAAGCTAGTTGAAATTTTGTGCTATTGTTCTTGGAATTCTCAACTCTTTATTCGCCGCCTGGGTTATTTAAATATGATTTGCAAATGGATTGTTGGTGTGACAGCAACTGAAAGTGTACTGCCATGGCGGCAGCCGAAACAGCCGTCGACACAGCCACAGCTACTGTTCATGTTCATATGTATGTATTCTCTGCTGAATTTTTTGGTTGATTACACTAGGCAATAAGGTCCAGTATCTTGAATGGTTGGTTAGTAGTGATCCTAGATGATTTTCGGGTGCTAAGCAAGACTGCGTTTTCAGAAATTGTCCATCACGTCGAGATTTTTAGTAATTTGAGCTTAAAGTTGCCTATTTTGACCCTTTTTAGGAGCGTTTTTCGGGAAAACCATTCTATTGCTTGGACTCTCTTTGATACCATCGGAAAGTATCACTCCTTAGCTTTGAAATGAACCATCCCAAACAATTCTGCGATTTTTTTCAATGGAGATATACCTCTTTTAGCACTTGTGTAAGAATCCAAAAATATCCTTTTTATTGCTGGTGCCCCTAAGTATGCAATGGGTGGTAGAGACTCTAATATGTTTTCGTTTCTAAAAACAGTAAAGAAAACTGGTCATTTGTAATGATCCAGCAACAAAATACTAAAAAAAAACCTCACAAATCTGTCCTTTTTTGGCCTTCGTTTATGAAATTTATTGTAATCGTCTCTCTTTAAGCATTAACAGGAGGTTTTCTTTAGAATTTTCTTGCTGGTTTATTAGACATTTATTAGAGTCTCTTCCACCCATTGCATACTTTAGGGCACCAGCAATAAAAAGGATATTTTTGGATTCTTACACAAGTGCTAAAAGAGGTATATCTCCATTGAAAAAAATTGAAGAATTGCTTGGGATAGTTCATTTTAAAGCTAAAGAGTGGTACTCAAAGAGAGTCCAAGCAATAGAATAGATTCCCCGAAAAACGCTCCTAAAAATGGTCAAAATAGGCATTTTTAGCAACTTTAAGCTCAAATTACTGAAAATCTCGACGTGATGGACAATTTCTGAAAACGCAGTTTAAAATAAACTTGATCTGCGTACGGACAATAGTCGACCAAAATTTGGTCGCCCTAGCTCTTCTAGTCTCCGACATCTAGGTGTTCATACAGACAGACGGACTGACAGACAAGGCTATATCGACTCGGCTGTTGATGCTGATCAAGAATATATATACTTTATGGGGTCAGAGATGCTTGCTTCTGCCTGTTACATAGATTTGCACAACTTTATTATACCCTTTTTACTCTACGAGTAACGGGAATGAAGTATTTTTTTTATTTTTTTATATCCTCTCCCAGGGGTTTAAATGTTATTTTTTTTTTTTTTTTTTTTTTTTTGTATTTTAATATCTGCAATCTCTAAAAGTTTCATAAAAATCGGATAATAAATGGCTGAGGTTTAAAGGTTATACAAAATGTTGCATACTTTTTGGCGCAACATGCGTTTTTTCCTCACATAATGTTTAATGCCCACAGTGCATTGTGAAAAATTCAGCTTCCTATCTCTTGTGAAATCTTTGAAATATAGAAGATAGGGTCGGAAATGTATTCTTCTGCCTTTTATAGAGTATAATAAGTTTGTGCAAAAGTATGTAACAGCCAGAAGGAAGCATCTCCGACCCCATAAAGTATATAATTCTTGATCAGCATCAACAGCCGAGTCGATATAGCCATGTCCGTCTGTCTGTCCGTATGAACGCACAGATCTCAGAAATGGTAAGAGATAGAGGTTTGAGTTGTATGGAACATATGTTTCTTATACTTGCAGGCAGATTAAGTTTATTTTCAATTTTTGCCACGCCCCCTCCCGCCCCCTCAAATTGGAAAAAACGTCATATCTCCCACAGTTTTATAGATAGAAGGTTCGTTCCTTCTGGACATATCTAGTTAATGGGATTCTTTATCGATCCGCCAAAAGAATGATAAAGATCGGATAAACAGGGCGCGACGGTGATGGGCAGCACTTCACAGGTACAGAGTATGATATAGTCGGGCATGACCGACTTTCTTTCTTGTTTATATGTACAGGGTAAACCAATAAGAACTTCTAACTTTCGGAGACTATCTTATTTTTGTTTCGATTGCTTAAAAAGTTGATTTCCTTTTGCTTAGGGTATAAAAAGCCCTTGTGTGCTTTTGTACTTTTGAGGGTTGTTTATTGTTTACACCGCGCAGCTGATTTTATCGAGCTTTCTACCCCCCAAACACCCGACGTTGAAAGCTTTCACAGCCACAGAGTTGCCACTTGGCCGGTCAATTGTCAGGGGGGAAAGCAATTAAAGTCGCAACGAATGTGGCTATGATAAATTTTTGCATTTTAAAAGTCAATTTACACTGAACTATAAAAATGTAACATAAATTTTGCCAAAGCAGGCCATAAAACTCCCATCCGCTGGTAGTCGGCGCAATAAGGGAATCAAAGTCGTGTCGTTGCCACTGGGCAACCGAGTCGATGTTGATGATGATGGCGCTCCCGCTCGTCCAGCTACTTGTGCCGCTTAATTGATTGTTTTTCTACGAGCTGGGACCGGGTAGTTTCTTGGTTGCGAGGATGCGGATGGCTGGTGGGGCTTAGCTTTCTGGATGAAGACCTCAGGGGCAAAATGCGCGTTGTGGTTTGCGGCTTGTTATCATTGGGCGTGTTTTATTAACTTTTAAGCTGCCATGCACGCGAGGGGCCATAAAAAGTGCAACTGCTGGCAAAAAACTGCAAAAGTCAATTAAAAATTTTTTACATTTGTTTGCACACACAACTCAGGGAACAGAGAACGCGGAATGGAACGTTGGAGCTGGAGCCGACCTGCCTGGCGCGATAATCATAACTGCAAAAAAGTAAGAAAACTACGCGCAGGCGTCGCCCGGCGATAATTTATGGCCTTTGCTCGGGGTCCGGGCTATAGAGAGTATTGAAATATCATCTTGCAACCATTTGCCGTTCAATTTGCGTTCGCAACGCTCTTTTGATTGGTTTTTCCAGCCCCTACCCCTCCCCGCCACAGAACACCGACTACAAATTGATTGCCTTAAAGTAACTTGTAAAATGCATCTACTAAGAGATGGAACTGGCTTCCTTCCACCACTTGCTGCCACAAACAGAAGCAACATTACAAATGTGTGGCGTTATTGCCACGGGGGAGGGAGCAAGCGAGCGAACGTCTTTTGATTAAAAAGAAGCAGAAAACAAACCACAAAGTGTGGTTTGGTGTGGTGTGGTGTGGTGGGAGCTCCCAAAAGCAATCGCCGTTGTTAACAAGCATTTCAGCGCATGACAATTGGCATGCACACCTCCGGGCCATTAATATGCAACTCGATGCTGACACATTTGGAGTTGCTCCAACATTGCGGCCCGGCTAGTAGTCATACTTTCTTGTCATTTTACCATTTTACCATTTGCTCTGGTGCTGGCGCTGGGGGAGTTATTTAATCATGGAAAATCTCTTGACTATAAATAACATTTCCTCGACTTATTTGTACAATTTGTTTGGTTGTTTTGACAGTCAGGTTTGGAGGCTGTGTTTTTTCCTTGATTTGAGAGTAGTTGGAGGTATCATGTTGATTCCCACATAGTAATAGAAGTCAAATTTAGCTTTGACTGCAACTGAAAGCCAAAGGGGGCTGCTTTTACCTTGGACTTTATCATTCATCGACGAATTTTACAGCTGCTATACGCCTTGAAGGTACCCAAACGGAATTTTATGAAACGCTGTATATGAAAACGTGCTCCAATCTTATGAATTCGCGAATGCTTTTAAAAATAGCGAAAGTTTTGGAGAGTTTTTAGGGATGGTTTTAAGCTTTTTGAGGTCCCCAAATCGTTTTTCTAGGCCACATTCAGGAATACATTGAAAAGAGCCGAAAAGAAAGATCATTGGCTGGCCAGGCACAAACACCCACCCACCTATTCGCACCAAATTTACATTGTCGGACATTAAACCACCAACGCGCTTACGTAGAGTGCGAACTGAAGAAAATATCTCAGCTGTATCGGCTGTATCGGTGTTAATGATGACCATCAATTATCGATTCGTCGCCGTTCGCAGCAATTGGGCCTCTGTTACTCAACAACGCACACTGGGCCAGCGGGCCGAAATTTTGGCCAAAAGTCACACTTTTTTGTTTGGGAAACTTGAGAAAACGATTATCGGAAACGATTAAGAATACTTATAGCTATTTTATGCCAAAATTTGGAACATTTTCACTTCTTGGTTTTTGAATGGCAGCAATTCAAAGTTGATTTTTCATGAAATTGCTCCAAAAAATGGAAAATTAACAGTCGAAACTAGGAAAGAAACAGCTTCTAGAGATTAATTATATATTTTCGACTACGGAATAGATTTAAATAACAAAATATATAGAAGTTTCCAATTGTATCCGTTTTCATAAAAAATGGAAAAAAATCAGTAATTTTTGGGGTTTTTTACATTTGGCAACTTTGATTTAAGAGTGCCCACGGGTGCCACTGGCTAATCACTCGAAACGCGGTTTTGCTTTGGATTTTATTAAATCGCTTTTAAAAATGTATCCCCATTTGGCATCGAGCCAGTTTCAATTTTCGAGTCAGCCGAAAAGTATGCTTTTTTTTTTAAACTTCGGAATTTGGACCATGAAGCCAAACTGTGAGAGCTAAGCTATTTTCATTCCCATGGATTTAAATGTGTAGCATACTCTTAGAAGCACGGAATTACGGTTTAAAATACATATAAAAATTATTTTTTAATGAATTAATTTTTTTATATTTTATTTTTTGTTTTAAGAAATGAATGCAAAGAACAGGTTAAATAAATAAAAATATCGGTGAAAGTAGTCAGATTGACTGAAAATCCTTGACAGGGTGGGCATTCAAAGTCAGTACTATTTTGAGTTAATAACTCATAAACGACTTATCCGATATAAAATTATTTTCCTTAGAAACAATCTACAATTTTTAAACCCTCTGCAACATTTAGGTTAGTCTAAGCACAACTTTTTTTTAAATTAAAAATCCAAAAAGTTTGAAAAATTTTCCCACTTTGTCTTGGATTATCAATTTGTTTTAAAATTGCTTTATTTTTTAAAAGATTAGTTGCGTTAAGCTCAATCTTTTAAGAACATTTTGTAAAAACTTTAGCTTCCTAGCTAGTCTGGTAGAAATGCCAGGCTTGGCCAAAATAGTCTGGCACCACAGTGCAACGTAGAAAAGGTGTGGAAGAATTTAGCTGTGAGCCTTTAAATTTTTAAATGTTTGAATGGCCCAAAGATCCACTTTTTTCCCAAAAAATTGTGTTCAGCGACGAAGCTCATTTTTGGTTCATTTGTACGTAAATAAGCAGAATTGTCGATTTTGGAGTGAATATCAGCCAGAAGCATTGCAAGAGCTACCAATGCATCCAGAAAAAGTCACAGTTTGGTGCGGTTTATGGGCTAGTGGCATCATTGGACCGTACTTCTTCAAAGATGATGCGAATCGTAACGTAACTGTGAATGGTGAGCGCTACCGTGAGATGATATCCAACTTTTTTTTGCCCAAAATGCAAGAGCTTGACTTGCATGACATGTGGTTTCAACAAGACGGTGCCACATGCCACACAGCAAGCGCAACAATAGACTTATTGAGAGGCGAGTTCGGTGAACAATTTATTTCACGTTCGGGACCGGTCAATTGGTCAATGCATTGGAAGACAACATTGAAGCATTTATTCGTGAGATACCGGCCGAAATGTTGGAAAAAGAGTTTGAACAATTCAGCCGAAATCAGAATTTAAAAACAAAGAATTTTGCATTTTTTATTCATTCGTTAAATTTTAAATAAAATAAACAGATTTGAAAAATATCTTGAGAAGTCCCTTAAGAAGTTCCAGATAATTTCGAAACTATAAAAGAAATTGCAAAAAAAAAAAAATATATATATTAAAGAAAAGGTGGTTAAAAAAGGATGCCTCTTAGGGGTTTTGAATCGACTTCAACCCTTCGTCACAAGTCTAGAAGGTTTGGTTTATAGTTGGGTACAGCAGATTATAGACAGAGAATTAACAATCAGCTCCACGATAATTACTTGCGAGATCTATTGCAAATAATTAAAGAACACACATCCAGATTAAAATCACTAACGAATGGTAAAAATAAATAAAAGAAAATAAATCAAATTGGGAGCCAGCTTGTGTTGTTAATGGCCCAACTGCCGGGATATGAGTGGCATCAAATTGAAACTAGCAAAGGTCAGCAACAAATCTGATACTGACAGTAAAAGCAAAGCATACTATTCAATTCATTTGGGGGAATAGATGGTAGGAATAGCATATTGTACGTATGTATGCACTAGTACCGGCTAACCCCAGATGAGCAATATGTTTGGGTACTATTTGACTTAGAAGTCCAGGAGAATCTTTGACTTTTCGACGATTGACAATTTTAGTTTTTTGTGCTTCTTGGAACTCCCTTCCAAAGAGTTAACCGTGGGGCAAGGTATACTTAACAGGTCGATTTCTAAAGTGATATGTGACTTTTCGACCATTTCGATAATGAATTCCTAGAGAATTCAAAAGTTTGAATAGTTGGATGCGCATAATGATATCACTTTAATAGCTGTACTCCTGGCTAAAAATGGATTAAGGTGAAGAAGCTTGACAGACTAATGAGAATATTGTCCCGTAAAGGAAATGATATATGCAATCAAAGGAACTTATTGTGGGCATATTCAGAAATCGGTGAACAATTGCATATTTCAAAATGGTTTGGTGCTACATAAATCCGGCATCGATAAGGACTTATCGTAGCAATTCGATCAAAATTCCCAAAATTTGTGCGGCTTTTGACTCGTAAGTGAACTAAACCGAACCGTTTTCATTTGTGGTTATCGGTTTGGTTCAGCATTTTCGAAGGGATGCCGGTTCGGTTCACCAGCTGAAAAAAGCGGTTCGGTTCGGTTCAGAACCGTTTTGCATCCCTGCTTTCAAGTATGTTTTGGTTTTGCAAGTACCTTAATTAAGTACGAAACATTCTAAAATCGACAATATTATTGAAATGAGAACAGGAAGATCATGACAAGCAGACTGGAAATTGGGTGTATCCCAAGTGCTTGTCGCAGAGCAAGATAAGTCTTCATTCCCAAGGCAGGGAAGACAAACCAACCCCAAGCCTTTCAGAACCATCAGCTTGGCATCGTTTTTATTTTAAGCGATAAAAAACTACTAGTGGTCAACAGGCACCTCTCCAGCGAACAGTGCACGGCAAATCAGCTCGGAAGATGCTCGAGAAATTAATAGAAGATAAGAAAGTGGCTTCAAGTGTCTTCCTAGACATTGAGGGTACATTTGACAACACATCCCATAGTGCTGTCAAAATAACTCTAATCAGAAGAGGAATAAACCCCACAATTGGATAGGATAGATTCACTTCTACTACGTAGAGAAGTTTTGGCTTTTGTGTATTGTAGCGAGATTTGCATAACCTTGGTGGGTTAGGGCGGAACTAAGTTGTTTAGGTATAGGGAAAAATTATCCCGCAGTGGTCCAGCAGCCGAGCAAAATAAAAAAGGAGTCGTCCGCCAACAGTTAGTTAGAATTTAGAGTTTATTTGCACGTGTCCAATTGTCATGGAAAAAGTAAGGGAGACTCTTTCCACGTTACAATTAGGTTAGACGGAAAAATTAGAGAGGCACTAAGGTAAAAGAAACACGGATCATATTATATCGTATCGTGACACGCCCTTACTTAACCGGACTTAGTATGGTCATTAGTACAGTATGGTGGAAAAACCTAAACAGTAACCACAGCTGAAGGGGAGGAGTACTCTCCCACTGTTGTGGAGCTTGCTCGTAACTGTTACAAAGACTCGCGTCTCAAGCTAAAGCTTGCCAGGGATACGCAGTTGACATCGTAATCCTTGCAAAAGGATATTACGAAGTAACCCTATGTGACATAGTCCAGAGGGGACTAAAAGTGACGTCCGATTGGTGCAAGGTGGTTAGGCTCAACCTAAGCCCTGCAAAAACCATCGTTGTGTACCGTTCACTGGAATATACAAGCTAAGTCGAATGAAGCCAATAGAAAATAGAAAATTTCATACTTGGATCAAGAATGTTTGATGTCAGAAGTTCGATAAGAATGAAAATTCTTGATCCAAGAGCGATATTCTTGATCCAAGTATGAGTTGATTTAGCCTTGTCCTCTGTCTGTCTTCCGCTGTCTTTTCTATGCTATCCCTCCGTCAGTTTTAAAGCTATCCTCACCAACCTTGCACGAAGTCTTTTGGTACAAACACGCATCACATTTGTCGGAACCGGCTAGATCGGATGACTATAGCATATAGCTGCCATAGGAACGATCGGTCGAAAAACTAGCCTTAGTGAGAAAACTTTTTTGTTTTTAATGGAAACGCCTCCAAACTACGTATTTCTTAGTTCACTATCCTTTTCCATGATTTCACTAAGTTTGGTCGAAATCGGATGACTATAGCATAAAGCACCCATAGGACAATCGATCGAAAAACTAGTTCTCATATGCAGTATGAATGATCAGAAATGAGAAAAACCTTTTTGTTTTAAATTTAACAGTGTATTATGCTTTTCCATGATTTTACAAAGTTTGGTCAAAATAAATATAGTAAAGATCCCATAGAAAAGTAAGGTCCAAAAATAGTCAAAAATAAACAACTTCCTTGTTTTTAATTGTCAACTTATATAGCAAGGCAGCAACAGTCTTTGCCTGTCAGCAGTCAGTCCAACAACCGTCTCTCCATGCCAGCAATGCCATAACTGCTTGAGAATTCCAAAGCAATATTAGTGCAAAAATCGATGGCGCTCTCCGCTTGATAAGTTGCCCCACACACCCCTTTCTCATTATAAACGACTCTCACAGTTTCGTTTATAATGAGACTCAACGCTATTCTCTCAAAAGTGCTTGCTCTCCACACTCACTTTTTTTACCTCACTCCACTCGATACACCTAAAAACACCACACTGAGAACGAATTAAGCTCGATTTGATCGCTGTTTACGCCTACAGTTAGACCAGATTCGGAGTCTATATTGACCAGATAACCAAAGAGTCGATAGGTTTCAGAATATCAACTATTTTGTTGAAACTTTTAGGGTCGGCGCAGGTTCAGGTTCAGTAATTTCTTCTCTCGGGGTTTGGTTCGGGGTTCGGTTCTCAGCATAAAAAAGTCGGAATTCTGGGTTCGAACCGGTTCAGTTTCAGTTTGCTGTCCTGGCTTAAAATCTAATCTAAAACTTTTGGTGGCACTTCTCCCTCAGGGCTAAAACATTTTCTTGGTCCCAAGCCACCTCAATGTGGTATCCATCATTTCTGATTGTATCCTGCATCAGTTACATAATTTAGATAAACATTTCGCAGCTCATAAAAAAAACGTATGTCAAATCCTTCCCTCCAATCAACACACGTTTACGCGAAATATCAATTGTTACACATATTTGCATAGCCCAAACAACAGAAGGAATCGGCTCCTCTCTTCTCCTGGGTACTCACATGCTCATTGATGATTTCAACGCGGATTTTTGGCATTTGT
Organism: Lordiphosa collinella; assembly: GCA_018904265.1. Classification (NCBI taxonomy): domain Eukaryota; kingdom Metazoa; phylum Arthropoda; class Insecta; order Diptera; family Drosophilidae; genus Lordiphosa; species Lordiphosa collinella. Next base: position 36,082 of record JAEIFV010001385.1, read on the forward strand.
CAGTTGGCATGTGGCGAGCGTTATGCGTCAATGATGAAGATGTTAGCATTTGCGATTAAACATGCACCCCCAGCCGTGTGCCACAGCAAACAAAACGAGTGGAAAACCCTCGAGCAGCAGCATACACACAACAAATCTCAAGGGTGTGTTCAATTGTGTCAATTTAACGCCTTTTATGGCACGCCAGCCGCCCACACACCCACTCACACCCCTTGGCCCAACCCTTCGATGAGCCGTGGCTGCAGCACGTTATGTTGGGCATATTAATTATGGCAGGACGAGGACGTGGACGACGACGAGGTTGGAAAATTTGTGCAGTTGCAGTTGGCAAGTGTTTAACCCACTCGATTTGCTTCACGGGACTGAAGTGTTAATTACGATTGAATGTGGGTCCCCGGGTTAGATAGGACTGAATTGGGATAGGATGGATGCAAAATGCATGCTCACTTTACGCTTATCAAACGTGATTATTAGTTGTTGCCTGTCTAAATATTGAAAATTGACAATATGCCAGCGATGCCTAAATGGTTTATCTATGTTTATATATAGAATGCGGATGAGGATATCTGTGGGTGTGCGAAATTGCCACTTGTTTGCCGTATCACACTCAAATAGTGCAACCAAGTGGTGAATAGTAGGGAAGTTTAGTTGGTAATTGTTTGGGTAAGACATTTTACAGACATTTAAGAATGCATTGAAACGGATTGGATTTGTAAGAGAAGAATTTAAGGTTTAAGGCTGGTTTTTTGTCAATTGAATCTGAGCTTTTCCAATTCTCTGGGAGAATGTAAGGAAGGGTAAGGCATCAATGATCGCACGTTCAAGGCTTCCAAAGAGGTCGCCCGAGCTGAAATTGCAGTAAAATCCAAGAATATCTTAATCAGCGGTAGGCACGCCTTGCTCCCATTGCTCCAAGAGTAATTTTTTGGCTACTGGCGCCGCTCAGATGAATAAAAGATTGCCTCGCTTCAAGGCGTCAGCCGCACACAAGCAGAGAATAGTGGCTTTAATAGTGCTTCGAATAGTGGCTTTAAGACCTAAAGGGCCAGCGTGTTTTCAGTTTTGGGTTTGGTGTTGGGTTTGGGGTTAAACCAAGCGACCAAAAGATAATTTTATATTCCATGCAATAAGAACTTTAAACAGTTGGGAACTGCAAAGCGCAATGAAAGCAAAATTGGACTCACAATACAGAAAGCCAAACTTAATGGGTGTGAATGCAAAGCTTCAGGCTAAAGTTTCTAAGTGAGAAAGCTTGAAACTTTCTTGCGAGCTGAGAACTGCCCGTTAAATTTAAATGCCAAACATTCAAACAGCATATTTTTGTACATTAAACTTTTGTTAGTTTTGTTTACAAAACAAGAGAGCATGCCTTCTCTCATATAGGTTTTTGTAACTGATTTGGCGACCTTTCTAATGTTTAATTAGTAATGAATTTAGCTGGCTCGAGGTCAAGATGCTTCCTTCTGCCTGTTACATATATTTGCACGACTTTAGTATACCCTTTTTATTCTACGAGTAAAGGGTGTAAAAACAACCGGTGCTCGAGTCCACCAGACAGACTCACTCTCCATATAATTGTTTTTGCAAACGTCTCTGTAGATTTGTTGTTGATTTCGTTTCGAAGCGAGGAAATTGTGCTTAATCATTTTGTCTAGCTGGTGTGCGGTGACGAGGCAATTTTTAATGCGTCTGTGTGGCGCTAGTTGCTGTTAAATAACTCTCGGGAGCAAGGGCTTGCCCATCGCTGGACTAGACTCTAGAGCAGCGATTTTCATCCATAGCCCCCAGGGGCCGAGCGCAATCGGCTATTTACACGCACACGAGCCGAGCGCATGCCGAAGTCGGGCATATGAGCGTAAGCAGCGCTCTCTTTGCTTGCATTCGATGGCCAGACGTCAAGCAGAGCAGTTCAAAGCTGGGCTGTGTCGCTTTGATATCGCACACCAATACACTCTCACTTTTTGGCCTCGCTCTTCTTGAACATCGCTACTCTACAGCTCTGATAGTCGTTTTTTCCAGCTTTTATATTAGCCATGACTACTTTAAGGGGGGAACACTTTGCGGAAAAAAAATTTTCGACTTTTTTTTTATATTTTTGTACTTGATATTCAAATATCCCAAGGTTTTCAAAGAGTTAAGATATTTATACCATACCCGAGCAACTGCAAGGGGTTACGTGGTTAGATTTTGCGCCTCATTTAAACACAAATCTCCTTCATACTACTTTTTTATTCACTTTTTCGGGGCCGATACTTTCAACGCCCCATATGACAAAAAAAATTTTGTATTTTCCTTTCATTCATTAACATATAAAAACAAAAATAAAAAATCTCTTATACTTTTTTTTGGATTTTTTAAAAACCATCTACTTTTGCTTATCGCAAGTGTGTTCCCCCCTTAAGTGTGACCAGTATTCATACGTCAATTTCGACTAAAAAATTTGACATTTCTTAGCAAAATCTAACTCCAAACATTTTGTGGTTGTGGAACAAATATATTTCCCCTTCTGTCTCAACTTAATCTTTATTTTCCTGCCAGCTTTAATTTGATTATTTGCTGCACAAAGGTAACTACAAATTCAAATGCCAACTAAAGCCCAGCAAGGTTTTTTCCCTAGGCTTAAAGGCAGTCAGTGCCGGCTGCCTGTGTCCTGCGCTGACAAATATCCTTGATATCATTTAGTCAACTGGAAAAAATTCAATCAGCATACTTGGCAAATATTCCAACAACGATGTTTCGAATGAACGACAGGCATAGCGATTGTTTGAGAGAGCAGTGGGTGGGCGGAGGGTTGGAGGGTGGATGGGTGGCTGCTCGTTGCATAAATCAACAGCAAATAAATGCTGATATGCTGAAAGTTCGTCTTGGGAGGTTGAAACAAAAAAAAAAAAAAAGAACCTGCGAAGCGGAATCAGAATCGAGGAAGCAAAAAAAAAAAAACTGAAACTCGCATTCGATAATTGAATTTCTGTGCAGAAGAATAGGAATAGGAAAGGCAAAGCGCCAGCATCGTGTCCAGCGATGCATGCGTCGCACGTAGCCCGGAGGAGCAGGCGAGGCAACTGTGCGCCCATATTATGTGCACAATAAATAGACGTGATCAGCATGAACAAGACGGAGCGGAGCAACGATGTCCTTGCGCTTGGCTGAGCAGCTTCAGCAGCTCCCCAAACTTCGAGTGGAGGAAACACTTGAGAGGATGTTGACTGAGTTTTCTTCTTGCTGTCGACTGTTTCCGGCTTTTGTTGCCCGAAAAGTGCTCGAGAAAATCTTTTGTGTGCCTTTTTTTTTTTGGTTGTTGCTGGTGTGGGGGTAGCTAAGTATGCCATCCCCCCGAGAGATACCCAAACTTCCGAAAAACAAGGCGCCGCTAAAGTTTTTTTTTTATGTTAACTTACTTTGTAGTTTCTTCCTATTTGCAACTTTGATTTTTGTTTATTTTTGCTTTCAACCACCACCAACACCCCACACAAAAAAAAAAGGAACAGGAAAAAGCTTCCCTTTGAGGGTGGCACACCCTCAAGAAAGAGATGGCTACAGAAAATGGCGGAAAAGCAGCTTCAACACAACTTTGTTACAAAGCGAAAAGAGAAATTTCTTGACATGGAAACATTTTCTTAGACTTTGCTTTAAAATGCGCCATTTTTGTTGTTTGCTGACCTGCCCTCCATCTGCCCCCCATCCGCAACCCCAAAGCCAACCAAGCGGAAGTTTTATGAATTTTCTACAAAGCGACAAAGTTTTTTTCCTACTGTCCTTTGGGTTTTCATTTTTTTTTCTATCTCTCTGCAGGAATCACTGCAGTGTGTATAATCACAACAAAGCAGAACCGAAGAAATAGACGCTCTGCGTCAGGAAATATTCATAAAAATCATCAGGAACTTTGAGACATGCGGGTTTTTAGTCATTAACACAAAAAAAAAATGATAAAGAAACATCGTGTCAACCCTTCAACATCAGCTAATGAAGTTATTAGAGGCGTCAATGAACGTCAACAAATTGACATTTAATGAAGTGCAGAGCAACCCGCACTTTGTGCGTTGGGGATGAGGCAATGATCTTTTAATTGCACCCAAAAAAAAAACAGAAAAATTAAAAGAAACACCTAACATCCAAATTAACTTTAATCATTGCGGGGTGAGCGATAATTATGATGTTGCTTTGACAATTGGCAGAGCATGAAGCGTAAAGTGTTAAGGTTGAGAGGGTTAAAAAGGTCAGCTGCTACTAGAAATGTTGAGAAACTGCAATTAATTGATTAAAAATGAAATAAAATATAAATTCTACTATTTTTTTAACATAAAATTCAGTCTCTAACATCATAACGTCACTGCTTATAATAATGACGATATTGCCAACTTATTTGCAGCATATTTTCAAAGTTGCTACTCAGTATCATCTTCTAGTTTTGTATTTTGAGCCAGTATCCTTATCCCATTTCTCTCCTCCAAAAACACTCATCAACATGCTTTGGACTTAGATGGTCTGCTTTCAGGTATTCGTACAATTAAATCTTCATATGTATATTCGAAAAACAGCGATGTGTTCTGATTGTTCCTTATGCAGATTAACTTATCTCTGAACTGGTTATTTCTACTCGAAAAAATGTATCTAAATCCAGTTAGAAACTACACGTTTCTCTTAAAACTATGCTAATTCAATACACAATCGCATGTCTTCATGGTCGAGTTTACTTTTATTGTGAATGGGTTTTATTAAGAAACTACAAACTAGTGTGAATTATACATACTTTAGTAAGGCTTTTGACTCAGTCAATCATGATCTCCTCCTACATATATTGTACTTGCTTGGGTTTCCTCCGAAACTTCCTAATTGAATTAAAGCTTATTTGATAGACTGTTTCCAACGAGTCCGTGTTAACGTATTCTTTGAAGTAGACATCTGGGACCTTCATTATACTCTCTACCAAAGGTACACAGAGTACCATATATTAAGTTTGTGCAAAAGAATGTAGCAGGCACAAGGAAGCATCTTCGACCACATAAAGTATAGAAATAATTGATCAGTATTAATAGCCGAGTTGATTACGCATTAACAATCCCTCATGTCTTGCTGCAGTCGCATCCTTTGATGTGCGCTAATGACTTATAGCCAGGGATTAATACCGAAACGAATTTCAGTTTCGGTCAAGGCATTTATAGTATATTGGCCGAAAGCATTTTTTTCAACATTTACTATACGAATTAGTAATCTATATGATTGCAGCCGCATTGGCGAACTTGGCAGGAAGGGTCATGAACCAACTGGAGGTAGCATGCGACGCCAGAATGGCAAATTGCAAACCGTATAGAAGGCATCACGAGCCCGTCTATTGGTGAAATGACGAAATTGCAGAGGCCAGGCGCGCCTGCAACCGTTCCAGGAGAATGTATCATCGCTCACGCGGAAGTTCGGTCTTCTGCAAATGCCAAGAAACATTCCGTAGATGCAGGCGAGCTCTCAAGACTGCTATCAAGGAGAGCAATCGGAACTGTTTCCTTGAACTGTGCGACTCGGCAGAGCACGACCCATAGGGAAGCGCGTATAAAATCGTGGTCAAAAAACTAAAAGCGCAGAAGGTGCCTCAGCCGAGTGACCCCTTAATCGTGAAGCACATAGTCGAGGAGCTGTTTCCGCACAGAAGAGACACACGACCATCGAGGAAGTGTCAGCTGAGGAGATCTTACAAGCAGCGCGGAATATCAAAGTAAGCAAGGCTCCAGGTTCGGATTCGATCCCCAATAGAGCCCTCCGACTTGCGCAGACCCTCCAGCCAGATGTGTTCGCGGATGTTTCCGCGAGGGTATATTTCCAGAGAAATGGAAGATACAGAAGTTGGTCCTGCTTCCAAAGCCAGGCAAAGCCATCCAAATATAGGTCTTATCGACTCTGCCGGTAAGCTGTTAGAGAAGATAGTTGACACACGCCTGGAACGGTCCATTTCAGCAGCTGGTGACCTTTCGCATCGCCAGTTTGGTTTCCGGAAAACTAGGTCCACCATCGATGCGATCAGCATGGTCGTAGACATGGCGTCTAAGGCGATAGAGGGAACCAGATGGAAGGGCGGAAGCAAGGAGTATTGTTTAGTGGTCACACTAAACACACGTAATGCCTTCAATACGGTAAGGTGCGCTGACAAGCTTTGGAGTCCCCGCATATCTGCTTCTCATCATCAGAAGCTACCTCAGCAACAGGGTGCTGAAATACGACACTAGTGCTGGCACTGAGTCGTATCAGGTAACTGGATGTGTCCCGCAAGGTTCCGTGCTTGGGCCACAATTATAGAATGCTATGAACGACGGGGTACTTAGACTATCTCACCCCCCAGGAGTCCAGTTTGTAGGATTTGCGGATGACGTGGCGGTGGCGGTTGTCGCAAAGGAGCTAGCACAGGCAGAGTCGTTATGCAACCAGTCAATAGCGCACATCGAGGTATGGCTGCTATCTGTGGGGTTAGAGCTGACACCGCATAAGACCGAGGCGGTGCTGATAAGTAGCCGGAAAAAGGTAGAGACAGCCCATATTATAATCGGGAATACCTCGGTGGCCTCTAAGAGGGCCCTTAAGTATTTCAGAGTGATGCTGGACACAAGGCTTAGTTTCCGCGAGCACCTGGAGTAAGCCAACACAAGGGCGGCTACAACCAACAGAGAACTGTCAAGGATAATGCTCAACACTCGTGGTCCGAGACAAGAAAGAAGAATGTTGCCCTCGAGTGTCCAGATCGATAATGCTGTACGCGGCGCCAGTCCGGAAGGAGGCACTGCGCACAAAAAGCAATAGGCGTGGCTTAGAAACAACACACCGCTTGGGCGCGATTCGTATTTGTTGTGCGTTTCGCACCGTGTCGGATGACGCCGCGCTCGTCATCGCTGGCCTGGCGTCTCTGGAAGAGCTGGCTGCCGACATTTCCACAGTCTACTAGGAACTTTTACCTGACGCAGGTCCTAAGTGGCCACGGCTGCTCGTTTTTCGATTTAAGTATGTTTCGTACTCAATTTTGGTAAGCCCAATAACAAATCATACTTGTAATTTTAAGTACAAAAAGGGTTAATTTCAATTTCGTTTCATTTAGAACGCTAGCAGCAGTTGTTTTCTGAGTGTACTTTAGTACTCAATTCAAGTACAAAGTTCTAGATTGATTTTTCGGGTTTCGGTTGGGTAACCTGCTCAAAAGCAGTCTATCAGTTAGTTAGAAACGAAGTTTTTTGGATATTTCGCATTGCCAAAAACCGAATGCTATTTTTATTCAAATGATCAACCTATGCCCAAGTGTTATACAAAAAGGGCCCTTGGGCACCGCTCTTTCTCAACCTCCCTTCCTGCAGTTAACCTCGTTTTCATTTCCCCATTCCCAGGCCACCGGTTGCAGTTTCGACACCTTGCGGCCAAAGTTAAAGTTAGGGATCATAAATCAACACTGGGCCACAGATCATTAAAACCGAATCTGGCTATCATAATAAAGAAATCACACGAGAAAACAAACTTCAAAAAAAAAAGGCAAAGTATGTAAGTCTCTCTGTCGCTTTTGATTTGATCGCTCAATCAAAATGATAAATGAAAATTAATATTTCTTAATATTGTTTACAAAGTGAGAATTATGCACACGAAACTTGGAGCTTTTTTTGTTTTTGGTGGGAGATGTACACTACTCTATGGGAAAGGTACACTCTAAAAGAATTATTGCAACATATCAATCACAATGTTAAGTGGATCTCACTCTCCGTTTTTTGTGTTTTTTGGTTTCTTATGCACCATGAAATGTGAGGGAACATGCATCAAGCAGCACGCAAGCCAACAAGAGGAAAAAAGTATATAAATTCAACTAAAACAACAGCAACAACAATGGCGGGTTGTGGCCAACATTCATCAACATCACAAAACAAACACAAAAAGGCGCGACCCATCCCATGCCCATTCCGCCGGTCCTCATATTTATTGCGGCTAGTTGAGTTGTCTTGAGGTTTTGGTTTTGGGACCCGTTGACTTTGACGCCGCTTTTGGCGGTTGTCGCGGTTTCTTGAGCTCTCTGAATTATTACCGGGCACTTTAGGCGATTAATTGACTTTATGGTCAAGCAGTATAAGGGAAAGGTACTGGCGTACCTAGTTACCCAGGCTAGAGCCAATGGGGTTCCAATTAGGGAAACAGCTGAGAAAGTCTTTTGAAAGTCCCTGGTTGTTTTCAGCTGTTTTTGAGAAAATAAATTACTTGAAACTTCTGGGAAAATCAGTTTTACTCGCTGCAAATGGAATGGAAACTTGGCAACTTGTCTAATCCTATTAAAACTGTATTCCTTCCACTAAAATAGTCCTTAAATATTACCTAATATACAATAACAAATCCTAAGTCCCTTTTGACCGCCACTCGACCGAGAGAGTCAGCCTTTAAGCAAATTAGCAATTCAACAAAAGTGTCGCCAGCTCCTCCTCCTCCTGCGGCTCACACGCTTCAACGCAACGCCGTTCGCCTAATCGTGGCACGTGCTTCGACATATATAATCACAGGGCACAGGAAAAAAAAGGGTCGCCTCTGTGTCAGGGAGTGGAAAAAAAGAGGGCAACCCAACTAGCATACACAACAACATGCGACGAGTACAACACATAAAGATAATCCAATCTTATGCTGCTAATTTTCCAGCATCAACTTGGAATTGAAACCCGAAAATCTCGAAATCTCGTGTGTGGACGAGCGTGTGCAAATGTGGTTATGCCGGGGGGGGGGTGGGCAGGCGAACTTCAAGTTGAACTCAAAACCGCTGCCAGCTTGCAAAAAGTTTCTAGCCAAAGAAAACCCTCAGACAAATAAATTCGATTATGTGAACAGTCAGCAGCAGGGAGGGGGCTGGGGGCGTGTCAGCCACCACAGGGAGGCACTTTTATATTTGTTTAGAGTTACATTTTTTTTTTTCGGTTTGTTTGGCAAAAGTTTGCTGCGAGAGCTGCCTAATTCGTTTATCAAATTCGCTTTACATAGTTGAAGAGAAGAGGCTTAAAATATGAAAATTCAATCAACTTGGTGGGATGCCGGTCCTGCCACTTGACGCTTAATTGTGCGTTGCACGCGCGCTCGCCTTGCTCACCTGTTGGGAGGGGAGGCAGCACGTCGTAGTGCCGGGGGTATGGGGGTACACGCACGAACTGCATTGGCAAGTGGGCGTGCATAATTTATGTTAATTTCCTTGGGAAAAGGCAGTCGAAATACAGTCAGCAAGAGAAATAAGTTTTTCCAAGTAGGAAAATTTTAAAGATGTTTAATATTAACAAACCAAAATCTGCTGTGGGATGTCTCAAGCAGTTATGGCATCGCTGGTATGGAGAGACGGCTGCTGGACTGACATTTGACTGGCAAAGACTGCTGATAGGAAAAACCGGCAGGGTTTCTGCTACTCTGCTATGCTATAGTCATTCGATTTTGACAAAACTTTGTAGAATTAAGTGAAAGCATATACAAGGTGGGCCAAAAGAAGTCATCCGATGTTGTTTGTCGGTGTTGAATGTCGGTGGTGGCTCGCGCAGTGTGTGCCGTTGCTCCGTCCTGCTGGAACCACTTGTCCTCCAGTCCTAATTCGTCCAATTGCGGCAGAAAAAACCCGGTTAACATGACCCTATAACGCGCACCGTCCACTGTTGTCGTTTGACCAGCGGCGTTCTCGAAAAAAAATGGCCCGATGACTCCTCCAGCGTGAACAGCGCACCATGCCGTCACTTTGAGCAGGTGTAATGGCTCCTCGTGCATCACTCGTGGATTTTCGGTGCCCCAAAAGCGATACTTTTGCTTGTTCACGTACCCGCTAAGGTGGAAAAGAGCCTCATCGCTCGTTATGATTTTGGTCGAAAAATCGATTATTAACGATTATTCCGCGTTCTTGGGGAGTGTATCGATCCATGGCTTGTTCACTTGTATTCTACATCTGTCTAGTCCACAAATGTCAAAACAGATCTGACTTTGGCGGCTATTTGTAAAAATAAGAGCATCTTCCAATAGGGTGACTTCTTTTGGCCCACCTTGTATAATAAAACTAGCAAATAGCGCGGCTTGCTTCGCTACGCCGCCGTCAGTTAAGCTATTTTAACCTATAAGGGTATCAGTTTTTCATTTCCGATTTGGGGTTGGATTTCACAAATTGGAAAATATTTGACCGTATCTTACATACATCGGCTCAAAGCAGAGATTAACTCTTACGCCACGCCCGATTCGCGGTTTGAGCACCATTTTCCGCCCATTTCTTCTACTTAGAAACCTTCCCGGGCAAGCGTCTAACCATTCCCCAAAGTTTCACCAAAACTAGGAAATTTGCAAAAATTGCTGTATCTGGACCATTTTCCACCTCCAGGTCCACCTCCATGTCCACCTCCATGGCCACCTCCAGGTCAAGGACTCGCTCACAAGCAAGTACAATGAGAAACGGCAGCCCGCGTTGAACTGAATATTTTTATAATTTTCCCAGTCAGGTCATGGCCACCTTTATAATCCAGATATCTTCAACCCACTCAACATTTACCCACCAATTTCCGCCAAGGGTGGTAGATTTTCCAGAAGACTGGTATGCAGTCATTGTTGAATTTTCATATAGATCTTTGAAAATGAGTTTGACCCCAATCCGATGATAAACAAAAAAGTTGCATACAACAGTTTTCCGCCCATTTTCCGACTTTGGGGGTAGATTTTCCAAAAGTTGAAAGTCACGTTGATCATATTTTTTTATGAGTAACTTTGAAAATTAGTTTGAAGCTAATCGCTGGGAACTAAGATTTAACCCATACAACCTTTACCCACCCAATTTCCACCAAGGTGGTGAATTTTCCGGAAAATTAGTATGCTGTCATAGTCAAATTTTCATATAGATCTCTGAAAGTAAATTTGAGCCTGATCGTATGAAAATCAAAAAAAGTTACTTACAACAGTTTTCTTTGAATTTTCCACATATCTCTAATGGTTTGTCCTGTGCGACGGTCACCAGTCAGTCGAGTCAGGTTAAACAGTTTTATATATAATTTCAAGACGATACTACTAAAAACCAAAAAGTTTTCTTACTAAGGCCCGATTTCTCAATATCTGGTTAGTCATGCATGCTTAACCGCAGCTGAAGCACTGGTTTAAGTTAGCCACGAGTCCAATCCCGATGTAATTATAGATGTTTTTATCGATATACAAATAGCTCCTGCACTCGCTTTGTTTATTTTTTTATTTGCTGGAACGAATAGGTTATGAATAAACGAGTTTTTTTTACTCCACGCAATGGAAATGGAATTTTGAAGAGACAGCGCAACGAATAAAGATGCCAAATTTCTTCACTGATCTGGAAAATGCCACATTTGTTCAATGATTCAGGTGGAGAAAATCAACACGTAAAATAATAGTGGTTAGGATTTGAAATCAAGTGGGTTCCCAAAGAAAGAGTTTAAAGCCTTAACTTCAGTTGTGATTAAATTTGTTTCGACTTGGGTTGTTAACAGGATCTGTTGCACACTGACAACGCATGGTTACGAATATTCGAGCTTGGTGAGGGTTAAACCGGCAAATTAGAAATTATGGAAATAAAAAACAGAATATATACCAAAGAAAATGTTGCAAGAAATGGTGTTACACTTAGATAAGCCAAAGCCAAAATGAAACACTTCAAATCCAGTAATTCGGCAAGAAAACCATTGCATTGTAAATGACGAGACGAGAGCCGCCGTATCAAGCCTCAAGAACAAGTGTAAGTGTCAGAAATAAAAAAGAAAATAAATAAAATTAGGAGCCAACTTGTGTTGTTACTGTCCCAGCTGCTGGGATATGAATGACAAAAAACTGAAACTGGCAAAGGTCAGTAAAAAATCTGAGTCTGACAGTAAACGCAAGGCACACTGTTCAACTCATTAAGGGAATAGCTTGATGGGCGTAGCAGGTAGTATGTATGTGTTGAAATTTAGAAAGGGTGCCTACTAGGATTGCCGGATATGTCTAAAATATCTATATCGATATTTTTGACAATATTAAAAAAGGATCATTTCGATATGAATATTTATTGTTAAAAATATCGATTATATCAATATTTTCAATATTTTCAAAAAATATAAATTTCGTTAGAATAATTGGATCATAAAGATCGTTCTGATACCATTTGACAAGTTTAATAAGTTCGGAATTCAAAATCTAGAGATCAAAGCTCCAAAACATTACAAAATATCAAGGCGGCTAAACTTTGAAATTCTGGAGAATAGGGCGGGTCAAATTTTTTACCAGCTGGGATTACGCAATCTACGGTAAAGTCTAAGAAACTTATCCCAAGAAACTATGGGTCTAAAATCAATCTCAGGCCAGCGGTTTTTAACTGGAAAATTTATGTACAAGGTGGGCCAAAAGAAGTCACCCTATTGGAAGATGCTCTTATTTTTACAAATAGCCGCCAAAGAACGCTGAATAATCGCGTCTATTTTTTTGCGTAACAATTCGTCTGTGGTGTTGGCGCAGCGCGAATTCCGTCGCAGATTCCCCGGCCGCCCTACACCGACTGCGCAAACACTGCGCCGTTTGGCCACCAACCTTGAAGAGTATGGGACCACACGAAACGTTGCCAAGAGTGGCCGGCCCCGGAGCGCCCGTTCGGCCGAGAATTTCGCCGCTGTTGCCGAGGATGTCGAGCTGTCGCCGGAAACATCGACTAGACGCCGTGCCTCGCAATCAGCCATCAGCCGGTCGTCCCTAAGCCGAATTTTGGTCAAAGACCTGCGCATGTTCCCGTACGAAGTCCAGTCCGTGCATCAGCTGCTGCCTGTCGACCGCCAAACGCGTGTAACCTACGCCCAAGCCATCCTCAATCTCGAGGACGAAATGGACGATTTTTCGACCAAAATCATAATGAGCGATGAGGCTCATTTCCACCTCAGCGGGTACGTGAACAAGCAAAACTATCGCTTTTGGGGCACCGAAAATCCACGATTGATGCACGAGGAGCCATTACACCCGCTCAAAGTGACTGCATGGTGCGCTGTTCACGCTGGAGGAGTCATCGGGCCATTTTTTTCGAGAACGCCGCTGGTCAAACGACAACAGTGGACGGTGCGCCATATAGGGTCATGTTAACCGGGTTTTTTCTGCCGCAATTGGACGAATTAGGACTGGAGCACATGTGGTTCCAACAGGACGGAGCAACGGCACACACTGCGCGAGCCACCACCGACATTCTGAAGGCGGCGTTCCCGGGTCGCCTCATCTCTCGTTTTGGCGATTTGCACTGGCCTGCAAGATCGCCCGATTTAACCGTTCCAGACTTTTTTTTGTGGGGTTTTTTGAAATCCCGTGTTTACGTAACCAAGCCCGAGACATTGGAAGCCCTCAAGGACAACATTCGATACGAGTACGAGAATCTGCAGCCCGAAGTTCTTGCCGAAGTGATGAAAAATGCCATAAAACGAGCCCGTATGGCAATCAATTGTAACGGCGCCCATTTGGCCGATATCATCTTCTCGAAATGACCAATAAAATTCTAAAGGTTCAAATAAATATAATCAAAAAACAGAATATACGTTTTTTATTTGGAAAAAAATGAAAGCCAAACAACATCGGATGACTTCTTTTGGCCCACCTTGTACGTACTCGTCTAGTGCGCTTGACCGAAAACATTGCTGCAGTTGCTGAAAATTTGCGTGAACAACCATCGACGTCAACTCGCGCAACCACGCAATGTTAAGTGATTGGTTCTTCGAGGAAATTGATGCGGAAGACTTGGACGATATTTGGTTTCAACAAGACGGCGCTACATGCCACACAGCGCACGCCACAATCGATCTCCTGCGCCCTATCTTCGAAAATCGAATATTAGGAAATATGAAGATGTGAATTGGCCGCCAAGAAGCTGTGATCTGACACCGTTAGACTATTATCTTTGGGGAGCGGTCAAGGACAAATGTTATGCAAACAATCCTGAAACAATTGATGAGTTGAAGAACGAGATTCGAGTTGCTATTGCTGACATAAGTGCCGAAACAATTGAAAATGTGCTCAAACATTGGGTGGATCGAATGGACTACTGTCAAGTCAGCCTGGTGGTCATTTGACCAAAATTGTTTTTCATAAATAAATGACATGAACCAAACTCTCCAATAAATGTTCAACCAAGGAAAAATATCGAGCCGTTTTTTATTGCAAAATTAAATTCCAATTTTTAAATGGACCATCCAGTATATCTTGTTCTGTTCCGGTTCCGGTTCAGTTCAGACTTCTTAAACAACCCGGAGTCTCCGACTCCGAAGCGGTTCGTCCAAACTTCAAAATGCAATTTTCAAACTGCAGCTGATAGCACTTAGACAAGCCAATTCGTGGAGAACACACTCCGAATCCGAATTCGTAAAAAAAATTCTTCTACCGCTTTTAAAGCCGTCTTTTCATCTGTTGTGTCGAGTACACTCGACTCTCGACTTTTGTTCTTTTTTCTTTTTCACTGTTAAGATTTAACTTAATTATACCTTGTAAATAGGCGTTAAAGTTGTGCAATCCCCTTTGGCCTGTCCCGGGGGGGTGGGTGGTAAGGGTGTTGCCGAATGATTTCCTGTCTGTCCGCAACCGTCAACACTCAACACACTCAACCTTTTGTAAGCCGCTTAGAAGCCAGAAGGGGACTAACAAATGCTGTAAGCGTGCAAATTAAAATTCGGTTTTTGTGGTTGCCACACTTGCATAACACCCTCTGCCGAGTAGGCACCACCAACTGGCAAACAACCCACACACAACCACATCGAACCACACTTAACCGCATTGCACATGTGCTCTATAATTTATTTTGACATGTTTGCCAACACATTTCAATTGATTTTATTGTACGTGTAATAAAAATAAACCAAAGTGGAATGAAATGTATCACAATTATTGAAATATGAGAACTTGGGACTCATAGTTCGGCAGTAATAACAAGTTGCAGCAAACCACAAAGCAGACAGACCCAACCAACCAGCCTCCCTCGCAGGCAAATAGTTTTGCGGATTTCTAAATTAACAAATTGAATTTCATAGACGAATGGGCAAACTGAATTCAACCCCAGAGCCAGACTGTGGCAAGGGTTTAGTTTTATTATCCAGAAAAAAAAGAACTTTCCGCCTGTTTGCATAAATTTTTGCATATTTTGTTTGCCCGATAATCATCGCGATGATAATCGTTATTTGACAAATTGCGGCAATTGTTGTTAATGATTAGGCCAGAACCAACAAAAAAAAAAAATGATGGAGATCAATGGACCTCACTGATTGCAGTTGCAGGTGCTGCGAGTACATACTCAAAGGGTAGCAACTCTCGATAACTTTATCTTCGTTCTCTCTTTTGTGTGGTGGGCAAATAGGTACAAAAATTTGTATTTGTGCATATTTTAAAGCAAACAATTTGCATGTAAATATGTGCAAAAAGTTTGCTGTCATGTGTGTGTGTGTATGTTTGCTCTGGCATATGTGTGTGTGTTTGTATTTGTGATGCCTTCGCCTGTCAAAATATTCAACAAAATGGCTGAGCAATGATAAAACGAATAGGAAATGCTCTAGAACAGAGTTTGGTGTTCAAGTTAAGCCTAAGAATTGTATAAATATAGCATAAGAATTCCGCTTACAGAACATGTAAGGCTTTAAGCTAAGATCACACGGGCAAACTAATTTACATAAACTGTCATGGCTGAGTTTGTCGGATTTGTGTCCGAATTTGTCTAGGTGTTCACACGCATGCCAAATTAGTTTGCAAATAAATTTGTCGGAACTTCGAAGTTTGCAGTTTATAAATTTTTATGTGCGCCAATAATTTCTAAGTGCGGAATGTGGAACTCCATCCCTGCAGCAAGTCTTCCGAATCGTTTGGGTTATTTAACAATGCAGCCTTGAAGATTTTACAATATAACAAAATAAATGTTCTCATTTTTACACAGCTATGCAAATCTTATCCAAATTAAATATTAAAATTAAATTACAAACGTCATTGCACTTGAAATTACACACACAAGCATCACAAGTTTGCCATAGTTTGTCCTTACATTTGCCTTGTAAGAACAAACTCGGCAAATACGATAACAGTTTGCGAGAGAGTGTTCACATTGTGTTCAGACAGCAGGCAAATTTGTCGAAAACTTGACTTGGCAAACTCGGCAAGCCGTTTGACACAATCGTTTGTCTGCAAATAAATACGTCAAACGAATTTTTACAAATTTTCATCATATTTGACAAATTAGTTTGCCCGTGTGAACTTAGCTTTAGGCTTCTAGGCAGTTTGCAATATCAAAATTGAAAGACTTTTCGTAGTTTTAATTTTTGGCTCCCGCTTCTGCTCTGAATGTGATTGGAGCAGAGCAATAGCATTCAAGAGGATACAGGGGGTACTCCTTTCCATTTTGTAAACTTTGACACGAAGCTCATCAGCCACTACGCGGTCAGATGACCCGGCCGGATATGGATTCCTGCAAAGCTGATGGGCGCATCCCAAAATGCCAGTAAGACTTCATCAAGGATCGCATTTTTGAAGGTCAATTTCTTTGGGCTACCTGATAGTCGACCACCGGCCGAGACCCACCGGTGGCAAGGCTCCTTAAAACCGAAGTAAAAAGCACCAGCTCGCGTTCCGATCTAGATTGCCTAACATGTTCCTCTTGTTCACAATCCCATTGAACGCCGCAAATTTAAAGTCGTTAAGCCAGCAGTATCTTTAGTCCAATATAATCATGCAAGGCTATCGCTTGCACAACTGTTGATATAAGCCCATATGAAATACAAATAATTTTATTTTAAATGAATCGCCGTGCCCCGTGTAATCACTCATCTTCGACTTCTTCGAACAACGCTAAATTCTCAATTGCTTGATCCAAGTGAGATGAGTTTAGCTTTACGAGCAAAATGACTACACAGAGAAAAACAAGACGTTCGCCGAATTTGAGTGTCTCATGCTTTGTGTGGCGTATCCGAAGGAACAAACTTAACCGCAGCTCAAGCACTGGTTTAAGTTAGCCACGAGCCCAATCACGATGTAATTATCGATATTTTTATCGATATACAAATAGCTGGCTCCTGCACTCGCTTTGTTTATTGTATTATTTGCTGGAACGAATTGGTTTTGAATAAACGAGTTTTTTAACTCCACGCAATGGAAATGGAATTTAGAAGAGGAAAATGACAAATTTGTTTAAAGATTCAGGTTGAGAAAATCAACATTTGTAAAATAATTAGTTGTTAGGACTTGAAATCAAGTGGGTTCCCAAAGAAACAGTTAAAGCCTCAACTTCAGTTGCGATTCAATTTGTTTTGACTTGGGTTGTTAACAGGATCTGTTGCACACTGACAACGCATGGATACGAATATTCGAGCTTGTAATTAAAATATCTTAAAGACTGGGATGAAAAACTGTCTGCCGAGGGTTAAACCGGCAAATTAGAAATTATGGAAATAAAAAACAGAATATACCAAACAGAAAGTTACAAGAAATGGTGTTACACGTAGGTAGGCCAAAGCCAAATGAAAACGAGAACGCAAACTTTGACAACAATCCAGAGCTATTGGCAACAATTTTTGGAATTTGACTTGGATATTTTAAAATGCCTTCATTTCATTTTGCGCAATTTATTGTGAATTTTCAATGAATGCATTTTAAGTCCAGTAATTCGGCAAGAAAACCATTGCATTGTAAATGACGAGACGAGAGCCGCCGTATCAAGCCTCAAGAACAAGTGTAAGTGTCAGAAATAAAAAAGAAAATAAATAAAATTAGGAGCCAACTTGTGTTGTTACTGTCCCAACTGCTGGGATATGAATGACAAAAAACTAAAACTAGCAAAGGTCAGTAAAAAATCTGAGTCTGACAGTAAACGCAAGGCACACTGTTCAACTCGTTAAGGGAATAGCTTGATGGGAGTAGCAGGTAGTATGTGTGTGTTGAAATTTAGAAAGGGTGCCTACTAGGATTGCCGGATATGTTTAAAATATCGATATCGATATTTTTGACGATATTGAAAAAGTATCATTTCAATATGAATATTTTATATTAAAAATATCGATTATATCAATATTTTCGATATGTTCAAAAAATTATAAATTTCGTTAGAATAATTGGATCATAAAAATAATTTTGAGACCATTTGACAAGTTTCAAAAAATAAGATCTGAGTTCAAAATCTAGAGATCAAAGCTCCAAAAAATTACAAAATATCAAGGCGGCTAAACTTTGAAATTCTGGAGAATAGTGTGGGTCAAATTTTTACCAGCCGGCATTACGCAATCTACGGAAAACTCTAAGAAGCTTTTCCAAAGAAACTGTGGGTCTAAAATCAATTTCAATCCAGCGGGTTTTAACTGGAATATTTATGTATATGGCAATGCTAAAATATGTGACATTTCATTAAAAAAACCGGCCGGATCGGATGACAATAGCATATAGCTGCCATAGGAACGATCGATCAAAAAACTAGTTTTAGTGATAGAAGGAAGCATCTCCGACCACATAAAGAATATATATTCTTGATCAGCATGACGAGCTGAGTTGATTTAGCCCTATCCGTCTGTCCTTCTGTCCGTCTCTCCGTCTGTTTCTATGCTATCTCCTCCGCCAGTTCTAAAGCTATCCTCACCAAACTTTGCAAGTCTCCAAACTTCAAATTTCTTAGTTTGCTATGCCTTCCAATGATTTCACTAAGTTTGGTCGAAATCGGACATCTATATAATATAGCTGTCATAGAAAAGTAGAGTCTGAAAAGTTTTCTTAGTTAGAAAAACTCTTTTGTTTTCAATGGAAATGTCCTAAAAATTTACATTTATTTATTTTGTACAAAGTTTTGTCAAAATCGGATGACTAATGCATATAGCTGCCAAAGAAACGATCGGTCGAAAAACTATTTCTAGTGAAAAAAACTCTTGTGTTTTCAATGGAAACGTCATTATGAGTGGAATATACTCAATTTATATATTTTTACACAATTCTACAAAGTTTTGTCAAAATCGGATGACTATAGCATACAGCTGCAGTATGAATGATCGGTCGAAAAAGAAGTTCTAGTGAGAAAAACTTATTTGTTTTAATTGGGATCGCCTCCAAATTTCGTAGTTAACAGTTTGTTATGTTTTTTCAAGATTCCACTAAGTTTGGTCGAAATCGGACATTTATATAGTATAGCTCGGCCGAGCCGAAGCTAACTTTCTTATTGTCTTGTTAAGTTTACAGGCCGCTAGCGATCACGGTATAATTTTGAGTAAGTTTGTTAAAATTTATGTTCAAAAAAAAAGTCACTCTTGATATTTAGGAATCAATCACTGAGGATAGAATATCTAAGCCTGCTTTGCTCCGATTTTGTATAGCTATGGCTATATCTCCAAAAAACATTTTGATAGTAGATTTTGTATGCTATTTTTATGGTGCTGAAAAAATTGACAGCACGCAGCAAAGCTATAGTGCTCCAGACTGAATTTTGTGCTGTGGCTACTGCTCTGTTGTTTTTATATTCTGAGCAATTTTTGGCTGCTATTGCTGCTATATAGTAAGCATTTCAAATACTGCATATTACTCTTATACAATTCTTTTATATTAACCGCGATCCTCGGTTCAGCAAATCAGCTCTAAAAATCACAACTTTTAATGCATGACCAATTACGACGATTACGCATAGTTCGCACGAAGACGTACGAGTTTATTAGAACAGACCGCGTAGTCGGTTCCGATATGAAATGCTGAATCATTTTGTTATTTGTTGTTTATCGTAAGAAATTCTTAATTATTATTTCGTAAGTTTATGGTAAAAGAAATTGAAATGATTTAAGGCAAATATTGCGCATTTCATATGGTAGTACGGATTGGATTGTGGTGACAAACGGACGAGATCATTCGTTCTTCAATATATTTTGTCAGAATCATAATGCTAAAAGTATTTTAAAAGCTTAAAGTGTAAACATCTAGGAAAATTTCGAAGTGCGTTGATTAAATGTAAAAAGGTATAAGTTTAATTAAAAAAATTGTGAATGTTAATTTTAATAAAAAGTGGTCCACGCAAGCTAGTGTCTCAGTTTTAAAGCTATCGAGCTGAAATTTCGTACATAGTTTTCTTTTAGTGCACGCTGCTAATATGTCGGACGTGACCGGATCGGATAAAGAGAAAAACATTTTGGTTTTCAATGAAAACGACTCCAAACTTTGAATTTATTAATTTTTTTCCATTCTCATAATTCGATTAAGTTTGATGAAAATCCGAAAACTATATAGTATAGCTCCTATACAAAAGATATGTCAAAAAAAATTGTCAAAGTGAGAAAACTTTTTGTTTTTAATGGTACCGTCTTAAAATTTGTTTTATTTGCTTTTACCTAATTCTACAAGGTTATGTCAAAGTTATACAAAGTTATGACAAAAATGATA
>JAEIFV010001386.1:0-56426 GCA_018904265.1 Lordiphosa collinella
ACACAACACAACAAAGGAGGCTTCAGGTTGATCGGACGCGTTTCATGAGGGATCAAATCCTCACTCATCAGCGATCTTGAGCCTGAAATGTCTATCCAAAGAGCAGTCTCTCCATGCCAGCGACGGCAAAAACTGTTTGGGAATTCCAAAAGCAGCAAGCGCGCAAAACACCAAAAAGACAGCCTAAGACAGACATTCCCCTTTGTATGTGTGTGGCAGTGTTGCCAACTTTTGTCGAGAAAAAAAGCTGTTTTTGACGGGACGTAGACGGAAAAAAGCTATTGAAAAAGCTGAAAAAAGCGCACGTCTTTTCATATTATCTATGTAATTTTATTATAGTATAATTATAATTCATTGAAAATCTCAACTGTCTAATAGTTTCTCGACTTCAACCTTGTTGTAGGCCTCGGTAAGACCTATAAGGAAACTATGCCGTTGTTCTTTCATTTCACTAAATTTGTCATTATATTGACACTCCATTTTACCCAATATATTCTACGGAAGTTCTTCCAAAATGGAAACAATGCTTTGGTTTTTTGCTTGTAAAATTTGGAAAACCGAAAATATGTCAACTTGTTGAAGAAGAAGGATATGGTCAGGCAACCTGAAAACAATTATATTGCCTTATACAATTATGGTATTCATCCCAGTTGAGCTGTGAAGTTGTTGAATTGAGGAATTCTTCAAATTTTCCACAAATCGAAAACAAGAAGAATAAATCATAACAATACTACTGACATGTTTATAGAAAATGTAAAATTCCTACACTCAACAATTCGGTAGCTCAACTGGGGGTCGCGATTCTTTTCTTCTAGTTTGAAATAAGTTTTGGCAACAAATTTCTCAAAATCTTATATCAATATCAGTATCTGGTGAAAAAGTAATCAATTCTTTAGCGAATTGATAGCCATCAGAGAGATGGGCAGACTCTACGACATTATTCTTTGAAAACTTTCGGCATTTTTTTCAATCGATCTATAAACTTGGAATGCACTTTGAAATGACAGTTTGCTGAGCATTGAAGATTGCTATTAGAGTCCTAAAACGACTGAGTGAGTTGACAAACTATCGATTTACTTATAAGCTTTAACTCAAAAGACTCACAATCTAAAATAAAGCTGAAAAAAGCCAAAATCATTTTTTAAAAAGCCAGAATTCCCGCTGCACGCTGTTTAAAAAATTTTTCCCGCAGTCCCGCTTTGAAAAAAGCCAGATTTGACGGGAAAAAGCGAAACTGGCAACACTGGTGTGTGGCCTCCATTGGACTTTGCACTCAGTGAGCAGCCAGCCATCGGCAGAAGACCAAAAATTGTTTGAATACACAATTGCATTCAAACAGGAGTTTTTGTTGTTTTAAATAAAACTATTTTTATTAAGTTTCGAACAACAACGTGGTACTTTTATGACTGTTTTAATGACCTTTATACTGTTAACTTGCAGTTTTTACTGGCTCGAGGTCTTGTTATAATATTGGTATTAAAGTCAAGTAAAGACGACTCCGAACTGCGTACTAAGCAGAGGACACGAATAGATTCTTGGAAAAAACAAGTAGCACTTCTTAAATTCAATAAGGGGGTTTTTTTTTCCCTCATCAAAAAAAAAAAAAATTTTTTTTCACCTTTATTCCGTGTAACTGAGCCCACAAATAAGTAATCGACACTTTGATCCAGTATTGCAAAACTAAGCCAAAACAAACCAATTTATGCTCGAAAACCGAACCGCGAACCAAACCAGTGTTTTTACCAAAATGCACAGCAGAAGAAGTAGACCAGGGACCAGAAAAAACACAATCACTTGTTTTTGCATTGGTGTGTTTGTCAGAGCAGCACAAAAACTGATTCAATTTGAACTGAATTTTAGTTGAAACAACCAGTCAACAATAGCACCAGTCAACAATAGCACCAACCTGCTTCTGTTCGGCAATACCAGCTTGGCACACCCAACACCCGCTTTTCTGGATTTTGTGTTACCTCACAAAAATCATCAAGAAGCCTGAAGTTGCAGCTAGATGCAGCTAATTTTTACATATGTTTTGAAGAAGTGTCTAAACAACAATTTCTATTTTGTTTGAGAGTAGGATCTGATGGGAGTTTTGACTTATTGCTTTTTCTAACACGCCTTTTTAGAATGTGATTGAGAAAAAACTATACCTTTATTAATGACTCACTAAATTTTTTGCATTGTTACTAATAGTTTTGAGCAAAACATTCAAATTCTACGTACTTTCTGTAATAGAATCCATTTTGTAGAATCCAAATCGGTTAACTTTTCGCTATTCTATACGCTTTTAAAAGATGTTATTTTCGATGCGTGACGAGTAAACGATGAGGCACGCTCGACGCTCGCAAACGGAGCTCATATCTGAGCCGGGTAGGGACACTTCCCCCTTATGAACGGTCACACTACAAACTAGATGTACCACATCAACAATTAAAAGACCAAGCTAAACAACAGCCGAACAGCCCAGTAGATAGCGACGTGACGGCTTCTGGACTAGACTAATGATGTTTAAGTGAGCAACAAACATTTTTTTTCTTATAGCTTGACTATCGTTCATCCGATCCTTACAAATCATTTGGCGGATCGATAAATAATCCTGATTACTAAATATGTCCAGAAGGTACGAACCTTCTTACCATAAAACTGTGGGAGCTATAACGTTTTTTACAATTTGCGGAGGCGGGAAGGGGCGTGGTCAGCCGCTTGCCCCTTCCCATTTCGCTAATTATCGTCTTAATTTATCAAATTATTTGAGAACTAAACGAAAGCGATCGATTCCTACTGATAAAAAAAAACTAAAACTGTTTACTTAACTATAAAACTACAGCTTAAAGCTAAAATTCAAAGCATTTTTAGAAATTAGACCTTCTTGCCCTTAAGTTTTTCTTGCAAATTAAAGCCACAATGAAAATCACAATCGTTCATTGTCGGTTATCGCGATCAACATCACTAACCGTATGAACAATGGGTGAGAGCTAAAGACCTCCAACTTGGACATGTTTCTTAAAGCTAAAGCTTCAATTTTATTCGAAGTTTCAAGAGAAATTTCCATTTCTAAGAAACATTTTCTATCTAATGTTGCTTTATATATAGAAAACATCATTCAGAAGACCTTGTTTAGCATAAAATTTGCTGCAAAACTCAACTTGATGCTTGGCTTTGCGCACACTGCAAAAGATACAAGATACAGTTGCAAACATTGGTACATATATGCCCTCCTCTTACCTCCTCTTAAATATATATACTACATAAAATGATGGCAAACGACAATGGCGCCATATATCAAATTATTTAGACATCGTGTACTTAAAAAACTACACTTCCGACCTTCGAGAGACCCAGCATGACATCCGCCAAATACACGACAATACTTTAAACATACATACAGACAAACATACACATACATGTATGCAGTATGTTGTAAGTAGATGACAAAATTTGAAAAAAAAAAGGCAAACAGAAAAAGAACCAAACATACATATAAAGCAAGAAAGCTTGAAAAGCAACGGCAGCGCGACATAAATTGAACTTTGTTTTTCTTTTTTCTTTCTCTCTCTTACACTCACTGTTTCACGACTCATAATTTCCTGTAATTGGAGTTTTAGTCTCGTCACCCTAACCTTCTACTTGCCCCATTCCACTCCTCCTCCGGCGACAGCACCCAAAAATATTTGACAGCTTTATTTTTGGAAATGCTTTTTTTGTGTCTGTTTAGATTATGTGTTTTAATGCCTTTAAATCGTCTTATTACTTTGCTTCTTTGCCACACAAACACTTCAGTAAATATAATAACTAGGTGTTAATTTGGCGAGTAACTAATGTAGCTCCATGACCATGACATGGTGTCAATTTCAGGAGATCCCTCACTTATAACTATTAAATAAACTGAGCTTTAATTCAAGCTTAAGCTTCTCTCCCTCTCTTGAATCCTTGGGATTAACGTTGAATCCAAACAACAAGTTTGAGGGTTTTTTATACTCTGTATTAGAGGTACACAGAGTATATTAAGTTTGTGCAAAAGTG
This sequence comes from Lordiphosa collinella, assembly GCA_018904265.1. Lineage (NCBI taxonomy): Eukaryota > Metazoa > Arthropoda > Insecta > Diptera > Drosophilidae > Lordiphosa > Lordiphosa collinella. The sequence goes on from JAEIFV010001386.1 coordinate 4,024, forward strand.
TCCGTCTGTTCGTATAAGCAAACAGATCTCAGAGATGGTAAGAGATAGAGGTTTGACATGTATGGGCATATGATTCTTATACTTCCAGGCAGATCAAGTTTATTTTCAATTTTTGCCACGCCCCTTCCCGCCCCCGAAAATTGGAAACAGCACCATATCTCCCACAGTTTTACAGATAGAAGGTTCGTTCCTTCTTGACATATTTAGTAATCAGGATTATTAATCGATCCGCCAAAGGAATGGTAAAAATCGGATGAATGATAGTTGAGTTATAAGAAAAACAAACAATTATGGGCAGCACCGGCCGCAAAGGTGATGGGCAGCACTTCACAGGTACAGAGTATGTTATAGTCGGGCTTGACTGTCTTTCTTTCTGGACCAACCAAAAACAAAAAAAAAATACAACCACCACAACAAAAACACAAAGCAACCAAAACCCAACCAACTAAAAAAAATTAAATTTATCAATCAACTCAATTTGGTTTAGCTAATCTTTAAAATATGTCATAGAATGTTTTTTCATATCAGAAAGCTCACTTTTAAGTGTCTTTTCTCTTCATTGAACCGAACCGCTTTGCTTTGTGGTTCGGATTAGCATTTATGAAGGAACGCCGGTTCGGTTTGAGGTTCGGATTATCAGCTGGAATAAGCGGTTCGGTTTCGGTTCGGTATAGAACCGGTTTGCATCCCTGTTGAATATTATTATTAGAGTTAACTTTGTTATGTTAGACCTAAGGGAAAAACTTTGCTTGAGGTAGCTTGAGTTCATTCTATCAAATTTTTTCATGAAATAAACCAAACCGAACCGATTTCTTTTATAGGTTTACGATATAGGTTTACGAATAGTGGTTTTGCTCGCGGTTCTGTTTAAAACTTCTACGATCAGATGGACGAAAGAGGAATATATACTTGCTTTTACCCTTGGTACAGACTGTTTAAAGTAAACCGCAATCTTTGGACAAAAACTTCAAGATTACTAAACTATTAAATATGTGAAATTGAGTGTCTTCACTTCAATTAAGCAGGATTATCCATCATCTACATATCACTTTCAATTCACATTTAAATGTCATTCCCAATTTCACAGTTAATTCATCTCTTGCTAATTGAAATTGATAAATGCCGGTGGCTTATTATTAAGTCATTTGCTGATGTTTAACATCTAATTTAAACCCGCCCTCCGCCGCCTACCGAAAATCCATTTACACCGCCGCCAACACAATTCCACCAGCCCGAAAAGTGTACACAAATAAAAGAGGCAGCATCTGCGTGTATTAGTGTATCTGTGTATCAGTGTATCTGTATCTGCTTCAATCGAAGTATGAAGAGTTTAGTATACAGATCAGTTTGTATTTTCTGTTTCTTTGCCCCTTTTTAAATGTAATTCTTTTTTGGAAATGCTGTTGTTTCTTTGTTGTTATTGTGTGTCATTATTTGTGCTTACTTCTTCGCAGAGAGAGAAAAGAGAGAGAGAGGGAGACTCTCTTAGGGCTTTGCTTTGCTTTACCGCTGCTTAAACATTATTTGCTGTTATGTAAGCAAGCGGCGTCGTCGCCGTTGACGTCGGTCGGGCGCATATTTTGTTTCAGTTTCAGTTTTTATTTTATTTTTTTTTTTTACTTTATTTTTTTCTTCTTTAGCTGCTGCTGCTTTTGTGCCGTTTGCCGGCGTTTTGCTTCATGTGCATGTGGCCACATTATTTGGTAATTGTCTCTGTATTATTGTGTGTATGTGTGTGTGTGCGCGAGTGTAACTGTGTGTTGGCCAGGTTATTGAACTTGAAACGTCAAGTGACGTGTGGCCTGCCTGCTGCTGCTGCTGGGCAAAAGGCCTGGCCTGGCCTGGTCTTGGGTTGGGTTGGGTTTGAATTCGGTTTGGGTTTTTGAGTCTTTTGCGGTCGTTTTGTGCCTTTTGTGGAGGTTGTTAGTCAATTGTCGGTCCACTCGAGCATTGCAATACTCAAAATTTTTTCGGTATAGAGAGAAAGATACCATAATTATTGCGGTTAAACCAGCAGCTGGAAATTGAAACTCAAAACTAAAAAGATTAAAATTTAAATCACAAAAAAGGAACTTTACAAAATTGCCAAAAATATTTCGAAATTTGGGCAAGAAAACCTGAACCTGAAACAAAACCCTTTTCTTTTCGGAAATGGTTCAGTTCGAACCGAACCTTCTAAATTTCTGACCTCTTCTGCATTAATCAATTTGTTACGGTCTCACCCTTATCAGAAATGTTAAATTTTTAAACAGATTTCTAAAAAACTTTTGAAAACCCAAGAAAATTCTTAAAATTTCACCCAAGAAAAGACAGTCCAGAGCTTTTGCTACACTTTAAGCCAACAGTTTTCCACTGCAATTTGCAATTTATGTGCCAAAGAAACAATGTTTCAACATCAAAGTGTCAGATGCAAACTTTCCAGCAACAATTACCAAGGCCCGCCCCCTCCCAACACGCTTCGTGGGGGTCACCACTCTGCAATGCATATGGAAAAGCAATGGCGTTGCCGCCGTTGCGTCTGGCAGCGTGACGCAGAAACAGCAGCAGCAGCAGCAACATCAACAGACATGGCAAATAAATTTTGTATGCCTTTTAAGCCACGGCCAGACCCCCGTGTGTCAGTCAGCGCCAACTCATTCCATTCCAGACAGTTCAAATTAGGGCAGAGCATTCGTTTGACCACCACATCACAGCATCAGCCTCAACTGTCGTGGAATCAAAGTGCATTTTTTGGTGGTGGTGCAAATGCCACCCCCTTTTAAACCCCTTATGCAACAGCTAAAATGCATTTGCACAAAATTTTTGTTAATTAAATGCATCACCCAGACAACCATAAGTTAGGGGTTGCTATTTTTGGCTATCATTTCACCTTTTGGCTGCTGCTTTTTATTAACAATAATTGATTTTTATTGTCTTTCCATTTCAAAGTTTTAATTGCAAAAAAGTTTGAGGGTTGTATTGCATTCTGCATTTTGCATGGAGGGTGGTTTCATTTCAAATTGAACTAATTGAAAGTGCTGTGTCTGCTGCATACGCATAACTCATAAGTTTAACTGGCTAACACACACACACACAGACACACAAAAGGCTGACGACTAACTAAGCTCACTCAAAGAGACTTCGCCCTTAAGTGTGTCTCTCTGGTGGGTAATGAAAGTGTTGCCAGTTCTAGTTGTGCGGTGAAAGCATTCAATTTCATGCAATTTGTCTTTGATAGAAATAATAGATGAAATCGATGGATGGATGGATGGATGGATGGATAGATAGATGAATGAATGGAAAGAACGTAAGAACAAAGATTTATTTCTGGCATTTGCCAATCGACTGAGAGTTCAATTGATTTTTTTCGTCACACTTTTAATAGGAAATGAAATTCTTGCTTACCTGTGCCTGGCATTTTAATAAGAATTTGCTTGCTGTATACATTATGCATAGTAATTTCATATTTCGGTCAATTCAATATGTAAAATTCTAAAACTGATTGGAAAGTCGCCTGTATGACTCATAAAGAAAGATTTCTAGTGTGGCCTATAAAACAAATTTTGTTTAATGCTTTTTGATAAGACCAAGACAGTAAAACCAATGAAATTCCCTAGCAGTTGCGGTTCGAAGATTTGAACTCTTTGTAAGGCTGCTGTTTCAAGAAGCATTTAACCAAATGTTTTGTTTCGAACCTTGGTGCATTGATCCATTAATTTTTTTGCGTAATCTAACCATTTTTCAAATTGAAGGTTTATCTGACACATAAAAGCTAGTTAGAAGATGATTTATGGCTTGTTCACCTGTGAAATGGTGAGAGGTTAGATGAAGATCCCTAACTGAATGGAAGTAAGGATAAGATGCCACGCTTAATATTAGAGTTTTACCCGTAAACTTGTCACGGTATGTCACGACGTGATCGTAAGCCAATACAGAGTTCTGAGCGTCAACATCCGTGATCTGCGCGTGTTTCGTGAGTGAATAAGGGCCAATATATGTTATGCAGTATTCACGGAAATTAGTTTAATTTAGTTTTAATTAATAAGTATTAGCACTAGAAAATGTGTGGTATTTATCTGACAAAATGGTATGGGCACACTCAAACGAAATTAAAACAACAAATAAATTGTTCGTCTCACCGTGGCACAGGCTAGTCGTTGTGACTCCGGTGCATTCAACAAGAACCCAGTTAAATTTGGACTCTCACAAACCAATTTAAAAAGATCACATCAAAAAAGTTGCCCGAAAAAGATGGGGAGAATATTGCCTTAACTGCAATTAGTGGCCTAATAAAATAGCTTCAACAATTTTAAAGATATCAAGCTTATATTTTGCAGTAAAGTTTCATAAAGATCGGATAATAAGTGGCAGAGTTATAAAGGTTATAAAAAACTGTGGCGCTACTATGCACTTTTGTCACTTAATGTTAAATGCCATTAATGTTAATTCTCTGTTAATTAACATAGGGAAGGCTATTAAACACTAATTGCCCTGAGTAACGGGTATATCGAAGTAGGGCAGGACCGACTTTAAATTGCGCTCTCGTTATTTTGTGAATCGTTCGTGACGTGAAAGAAAATTTGATCATGCGCACTGCTCTAGTTTATACCACACAAGGAAGAAAAACCAATAACATTGGACTACGTTACCAAAAACTGTGCAAGAACGGCTTTTCTCACTTGTTAAACAAGAACCTTTTTCTGAGAACGCAAAAACTAAATTTCCGTTTTAAATTTAAATTTAAACTCAAATCGGTTAAAAATTTACTGAATTTGAGGGTTCATTCAGGTTATAAATGGATCACAAACTCTGTCTGGGTTTGTCAATGGACGCATTCAGCAGATAAATTCGATTTACGATTACTAATTTACGGGTTCAGCGGATAGTGTGCACGACCGCTGTGCTAGAAGTCGTGGGTTCGATCCCGCCTCGGAACATCTAATAAAAAAGTTTTTTCTTTGAATATACTTTCACTCCCGCTGCTGTTGGCGCCAGCTTTGCAGAATTAGCCATGCAAAAGCTTCTTAGCTAGTGTGTGCGATCGCTGAGCAAGAGGTCGTGGGTTCGATCCCGCCTCGGAGCATCTAACGAAAAGTTTTTTCTTTGAATAAACTTACACACCCGGTCACCTCACTGCTGTTGGCGCCAGCTTTTGTAGTTATTAGCTATGAAAAAGCTTCTCAAACTGCCGTTTGAATTCGGCTCTAAACTGTAGTTCCGCTTCTCTTGTGCGAAAATTAGAAGCACACAAGCCAAGAGATTAAGAGGAGCTCGGATTTGGCCATTTGGGGCTGTGTCGTTTACATTAATTGTGTGTTAGTAAGAATATTTGGAAGCCTTTCTACCCACGGTATAATATATTAGGACCAATCTTTTATCAGATTCCAAAGAACGAAATTTATCAAGTGGTATGATAAAGGCCTGTTCCGGTTACCGATTTCGGTCAGATCATACGGAATCGGAATAGGCAGCTGTTCCCGTTACCGAAAAACGATCAAGTTATTCGGTTTCAAAAGTTTTGCCGACGAATCAGTGGACTGAAAAGTAAATGGCAGTTTTCTGGGCAACGGCGATTCTTTTCATCTTGCAAGTATTTTTATCGAAACATGACAAATATTGTAGTTTTGAAGTATCCATTGATATATCGAGCGATTTAAAATCATTTTTTAACTTTTACCTCAGAAATTGCATGTAAACGAAAGAAAGAACGATCGAAATGAAACCGATCTGTTCGCAATTCCGCATCAGCGCATGCGCAGTGCTGATCGAAGTTGGTTAAGGCTGCCTTATAATCGAATTCTATTTCACTCGGAAACGGGAACACCAAAATTAAAACGATTCGGAAATGAGATAGTTTTTCTTTTTAATTCTACTCGGAAATGGGAACAAGCCTGATAGTTTAAGGAATTATCGATTAAGGACCTTATCGCCAAAAAGGATTATCATTTCGAAATATGGCATATCGTCTAACAAAAACATAAGTATATCGATTTATCTATACGATATTGACATCCCAAATAAAAACCATTTATACAAAATCTGTTTTAAATTTCACTTGGAAACTTCGTCTTGGAGAAGCGGCTCAACACATTCAGTTAGCCCTCAAAATACCGGTGTAATTTGAAAGACTAAAGATGTTGAATGGATCACTTGATAAGGACCCAACGCTGCTATCTTTGGAATATAACCAACAAAAAAATTCCAAAAATTTATCAAATTAATTGTTTCAAGGAAATATTTGTAACGAAACTTTGTCACTAGATACGAAGCAAGTTTGTAATTACATTAACAGTAGGTGATTTTTTTGAAAACGCGTGTCCGGTCGGGTCTGATCGAAGGTTAATAATAACTAACTTGCTTTGTTCCGAATGGGTTTGCAACCCTGATTGTTTCTATTAAATATTATAAACTACATTTGCGTCTTTTGACTATAAAGTGTGACCAGGCCACAACAAAAAAGTCACTAAAAATGAAACGCCGTAATTTTTTTTTTGACTTATAAAAACTTATGGGCTGTTAAACAAAAACGTGTTGACTGGACCATGCTATTTTGTGACTAAGTTAATTATGACCTCTAATGAGAGCTATTGGCCTTAAAGAAGATCCAAGACTATACAATTACCCTTTTCTAATAAAAGTTTAGGGCTATCGGTATCAAACTTGGAATTTTTGCTTATTTTTAGATCTTAAACGTTTCTTTCTCTCAAACACCCAAAACTAGAACAATGAAGCCCGACCTTTTACGAAACCAGTTATTATATTTTAACCCTTTTTTGTGTAAAAAGAAGGGAATAATTAAAAAATTAAGTGTGACAGTAAGGAAAAAAATCGTTGGGATTTTATTGACGGTGACTTCTCATTACTGTTCGAACCAAATCTTAACCTTATACCAGTGTTCCCCACCCATAGCCCATGAGGGCCGAACACACATCGGCAATTCGCACCGAATGCTTGCCGAAGTAATGCATCAGTGAGTGTCAGAGAGAGAGAGACAGAAGGCGTCTCTTCTTGGGGAACCCTGCCTTATAATGTAATGTACGCAGAAGAGAGACTATTTTGATATTAGAGCAACGCCAAGCAAACAAACTGATAAGCAAAATAGTGCAGACTGATTGGTTTTTCGAGGGTAATAAGTGGCTTTTATTTAAGTTTATCATTTCAGAACTAGCATTCCAGTTAGGTGCCATCTGTTTATCTACTTGAGGTTTTCTATGACAGACATAGAAGCAACCTTTTACCAGATAGCGTGTGCCATTTAATTCTTTGATATCGTTTAAAGTGATGGCAATGAAATTTGCATTGAATGAACCAAACGACTTTAAAGACACATTAGACAAAAGCGTCTGTTAAGTGCAAAATACAAAACAATAGAACTCTGGAGTACCAAAGAATGAAAAGTTTAAGCTTTGGTCATAAAACGTACAGCTTAGATAAATATCTGCACCCTTTTCCTCTTAATCAGTGTTTAAAAACTAAATCGTTTAACCTGGCCCTAAGATAAGTGTGGAAAACTTGTTATTTTTATTTTCCCCTTTTTTTGTTGTTGTTGCTATTTCATAAGATTTAGCGCATCCGCCTACAAGTGCACACTTAATCACATGGGAACGGTTGAGTGGAGGGTGTGAGTGGGTGGGTTAACGCTGCCTTTTTGGCACGTAGGATGTGACACGTACGCGACAACGCTGGCAGGCGCCTACAGGTATGCAATGGCAGCAGCAGCAGCAGCAGTCTAAGCTAAGGCCTAAACGATGCCAAGTGGCAAGAACGGCCTGGACAAGGCAAGGGCTAAAGAGCACAACGATGATGACGACCGAAACTCTTGAAATGCCGAGAAGATGCTGCTTCATGTGCTAATTGCGCTGTCAAGTCAAGTGTGTGTGTGTGTGTGTGTGTGTAGACGGAAGCAACAGCTCAAAGACCAAATGAGAAATGAAACTGCTCCACCCACACACAAGTTAAGAGAAAAATTGTTGCATACTTTGCGCGGTCGCAAGAGCTTGACTCTGCCACACGCTCTTGACAACAATTTCCCACAACAACAGACGCCCGAAATGAAAATGAAGTAATATCCATGTCGAGTATTTGTGTTCATGTCCACCCAACGAGTGAATCAATATATTTACTATTTTTTTGGTTTTTTTTTTGGTGCTTTGCATAATATAAACATTTTTATCAGCATTTGCAGATAAAGCGCGCCGGCAAACAGACAACGAAATTTCCTTCTGTCAGAAAAGCAGCCACTGGCTATGGGAAAAATCGATTTTTCCACAACCCTTATGGCTGGTAGCAACAATTGCCAACCAGGCACACGTGGTGCAACAACAAGCGGCGTGGGTGTAAACTGAAGTTTTGGAGTCGAAGCCGGAATACGGAAGAAGAGCATTGCACTTGATTGCATCTGCTACAATGGGGTAGCCAATGTTTACCCTTAATGGGTAAGGGTTAAACATGAAATGAAAATCCAATTGTATTTGCAATTCGGTGGGATTTTTTGAAACAGTTTTAGGGATTGAGATGTCATTGAACATTTTGGTTTTAAGCATCAACGTTTACCAACACTGTTTTAATTAGGCACGAAATAAATATCCAATTTTATTTGCAATTTAGTTGGAATTTGAGAAACAGTTTTTGGATTGAGATTTCATTGAAACTTTTGGTTTTAAGCATAAACGTTTACCAACACTGTTTTAATTAAACATGAAATGAAAATCCAATTGAATTTACAATTCAGTGGGAGTTTTTGAAACAGTTTTAGGGATTGAGATGTCATTGAACATTTTGGTCTTAAGTTTATCAACACTGTTTTAATTGAACATAAAATGAAAATAACATTGTATTAGCAATTCAGTGGGAGTTTTTGAAACAGTTTAAGGGATCCATAAGTTATTGAACATTTTGGTTTTAAGTAGAAACGTTTACCAAAACTGTTTTAAGCTTTATTTTGGTGCCAACAAACTGCTAAAAAAGTCGATATAGTTTTTATAAGACTAAAGATTATAAATCTGTAAGTTTCAATGCGATTTTGATGTACTACAACAAGTACTATAACAAGTGCTTACTGTAACACTTAGGAAATCGTTCGATACACTGTAGTTTAGCTGCATCGGTGCGGCATTAACGAATTCTCTAACTATTCGTAGTTAGCACTCGCCACCAGACCAACTACCAGCCAAGTATTTGGGTTATCAATCGACAATAATATTTGGTAGTAAAGGTGTGGTAACATCCAGGGATACAAACCGGTTCTGAATCGAACCGCTGATTTCAGCTGATAAACCGAACCGACGTCCTTTCGAAAATGCTGAGACGAACCGCAAACCGCAAACCAGAACTTTTACTTTATAATGCGTACGAACCTAATGTACCCCACTTAATGTAACTTCAAATAGTATCGGACATCAGAAGTATGGTTTTTCAAACTTAAGCACCTTGAAAATTCCGATAAAAATAACTTTCCGCACAGATTTAAAGACATTTCTGTATGCTTTTAAAACGGGTTTAAAGGGGCTAAAATTGGGTGGAATTAAGGACGATCGTTGAACAGAAAAAAGTTTTTAACATCATTTCGGTCTAAAAATCCGAAAATATGACTTTCCGAGCAGGTTTAGGGGTAAGACGCGACGATATACTTAAAGAAGGGCCTTAAGAGTTGAGATAGGGTGAAATAAAGGGCGGTACAAGACCAGAGTTTTATTGCAGACTGCCTTATCTTCCAAAATTTGAAAAATACCTTTTCGCAGAAACATAATCTGCGGTAAATTCTAAGAAAATTTCCCCAAGAAACCATAGGACTAATATCAATTCCTAGGTCCCGCCTAGCGAGGTCTAAATAATATACATTAAACAGTTCAACAAATATTGGGTCATGGCTGACACTCGAATGAAATTCGAGTACCGTTCGACACAGACTTTTAAGCTGAATACAAGTCAATTTCCAAAATTTCTCCAACTCGTCAAGTTTTTGAGAAATCAATGGTAAAAGTTGTAAAAATTACCTAAAATGGCACTTTTCAAAATTTTTTAAAAAGCTTTCTTAAACGGAACGATGTACTTGAAAAACTATATGCATAAATGCACCAAATTCCTGGTTGTTGGTCTAGGAACGATAATTATTTGTTGAACTACCAACCAAATGAAATTAACACGGCGCGCAAATAATCTAACAAACTTGTTTAATTGAGTTCTCGTATGCAAGTGTCGCTCGCCTGCTCTTTACAAATGTTCTTATGCGGCCAAAGCGTCGCTGGCGACTGCGCAGCAGCAATGTCTAAATATAGAACAGGCGAGGGAGAAATATGTATAACAAGAGCGAGTATCAAAGCAAACAAACATAACTTGGTGTCAGATGGCCATTGATTTGATTGACATTAATTATAGGTTGGCAAAGTTATAGAAACTTTACATAAGCGGCAAAGCGCAGGTGTTCTGGCCCGAACAGCTTATCCTGCATCGATAAGGATTAATTCGGTTTATCAGTAATCTCCCTGGTAGAGGGTTGAACGGAATGTCGTATCAAAATTCTCTTAGGAAAACGATTAAAATTCTCAAATTAGGTACCTATCATAGCCAAGAGGAAAGCGATTACGTCTTAAATTTCGTCAGAGAACTGAACCCAACCGAACCGTTTTTCTTTGTGGTTTTCGGTTCGGTTTAGCATTTCTGGAAGGACCACGGTTCAGTTTGCGGTTCAGTTCACCGGCTCGAAAAGGCGGTTCGGCTCGGTTCAAAACCGGTTCGTTTCAGAACCGGTTTGCATCCCTGATAAAAACCCTGTAAACTGACCTCGTAAAAACGAATTTCACTTCCAAATTAGTCCATTATTCGATTAGATTACCTGCCACAAGGGCATGAACAGCAAAGATATGTCGGAATGCTAAATCGAAAGAACGAAATACATACCGTGCTCCTTATAAACTCTAAATGGAGTTCATGAAAATAAACTCATGACTAAACTTTGATCAAGGTATGTATATAAAAAGGATATGTGCAGGATCACATATTTTAAAATGGTTCGGCCACGCTGAGGGTCAGTACAAATCTTAATTTAACCGAAAGTCCGATTAATCGTAGCTTGGGAAATCAATAAAATATCCCAAAATTACAAATATTATTGTCTAAAAGTAGGCGATTTAAGTCTTAAGGCTCGTCATTGAAGTGAACCGAACCGAACCAGTTTTCTTTGTGGTTTTCGGTTCGTTTTAGCAATTTCGGAAGGACGCCGGTTGGGGTTCGGTTATCACGAAAACGTGGTTTCGGTTTGGTCAATCCCAGTTTGCTTTAAATGAACACCAAACTGATTTCCATTTAGTGTTAAGTTTTAACTTATTAGATGTTCGATTTTTGACAACTGGACGAAACTAGTATAGAGTAAATTGAGAGTGAACCATTGAAACCAACATAGCCCGGCTTCAGTTGGAATCAAAATCCAAGTGATAAACCGAACCTGCGATTCAAAAACATTGAACCAGTTCTTATTTCCTAAGAGTTTCCATCTAACGTCTAAGAATAGAATAAAAAATCATCTGCTTGGTCTTTTTTGTTCAGTTACTTGCCTAAACTAAGGACAAGGCATACCCTAAAAGCAAAGTCAACTACCTAAAAAAAGTAAAAGAGCAGGAGAACACTAAAAAACGTAAGAGACAAAAACTGGGCAAGTGAACAACTGAAAAAAAGAACCACAAAGTAAGTTGGGATTTACACGATGAAGCAAACTTTGTGAGTTTTGTGAGTTTATTATTGAGAGTTGTTCAGTCGCTCTTGTTCAGTCTCTCTTGCTCTGCGAGTTGTTCAGAGAGTTGTTCTACACCAAATTCAGTAACTAGTTTAGTGAATTGTTTAGTAACTAGCTCAGTGAAGTATTCAGTGACTGTATCAGTGACTGTTCACTTAGTTCGGTGACTGTTTAACGGTCAATATCAGGCAACTCTGTAATTTTTTTATATTTAGAATTTCTTTGAACAGAAATGTGGACCAAAATAGGTGAAAAAACATCTCATTGAACAGTTGTCTGACAGAAGAACAACATTAAGAACTCTGCCGTTGAGCAACATAGCAGAACAACTGAGCAACTTTTGTGAGTTGACTCCCTTTGGAAAAAGAACAAGAGAACATATTCAGTGCAATGAACAATCTTAACCCAACACTACTTCGTAGTGTAAACTCCGACCAACTCTACAGCTGCTACAAAAGTAATTGCATGAGTCTTAGAATCTTTTGGGGGTTATAAAAAAAAGTCTCTCTCAATGCCTTTGGGCTGAATTCAAGTCCAAAATTTCATTTCAAGTACCAATTCAAATTGCATTTCCTAAACTCTTCCACCCCAAACAACCATCATTTCAACTACTTACCACCCCGTCCGTACATTATTATCAGCCAGGACGGAAAGGTGGTGAAAATACTTGAATCTATCTAGGCATAATGTCCAACCGCTGATAAGGGTGGTTAAGTGCTTTGGAGCCCCTATTATTATTATTATGTATTTTTTCTGTAACTCACCCTAGCATGCATGTGCACATCATTCTCGCCCGGCTGCTGGACGCCGGTGCGTATCTTTTTGTTTTGCGGCCCCTCGCTAACCACTATAGTGGCGCTCCCGCCTCCGCCGGCTCCTCCTCCGCCGCCACCGCTACCGTTGCTGGCGCCGTTGTAGGGCATCGTGGTCGCCGTTGCGAACTGGAGCGAAATCTCGGGGCTGATTAAAGTTTGTTGGTGTAGAATTTTGGCGATTTTCTGGCCTGAGCCTCCGCTGCACGTGGAAAAAGGGTAAATGATTTGGCGACACTGACGCGACGACGCTCAAATGCTACACGCACACACACACACACGAGACGTAACGAAACGGGCGCGCGCGATATGTTTTCCAGTTGTAAATATTTACTACAACTTTTATTTATTTACTCTTTCGGCCTGGTTGTGTTTCTACTTCCCTTTAATTTCGGGGAGTTGGGGATGGGCAAAAAACACTTTCAACTTTTTAACGCTCTACGTTTTTGTTAAATATTTTATTGCACTTTTGATTTGCGTGATAAATTTTCCGTTTTGTTTGTTGGGTTTTTCTTTTAAGTATCAGAGAGCTGGAAGAGATAAAAAAAAGAGGGAGAGAGAGAGAGAGGGGGGTTATTATAAATAAATACACAAAAAAAAATGATTAATATCTGTGTGTTCAACTATCCACACATAATTGTGCAATTTTTCTCACTTGAGCACGTTTTCCCAGGGGAAAGAGCAACATCCGAACCAAAATAACTGGCAAAAATTATGTTCAACTATTTCTGGTAAATTCCAAAATGCATTCACTCGAGTGTTATAGTTTACACTTGAACGTGTGTGTGCGTATGGAGTGCATTTGTGGCAATTAAAACAATGTTACCTGGAATATGAACTCAAAATGATTTTCCAATTGTTTTGTTATTCGGTTTTTTGGCTTCAAATTTGGATTAGGTTTCTTTTGGTAATCTTGATGGTAACTCAATTCAATCAAATTTTAAAAACACGTTTCTCGAAATTGGCAACTCTTGGATATTCTGATCAATCGAATTCAGAAACGATAACAAAGTTTATCATAAAGACACTAGCCATCGCTAACATCCATGGATCAACGGGCAAGCTATAACCATTTGAGCATTACTTGCCAAGAAATCGCATAGAATACTAACAGCTTCGAGCTAGATCCATTGTTTTCAGTTTGAGTTATTTTTTTCAAAGAGTTAAATAGTTTCATCGTTTGTTTTATTTATAGTTTAAAATTCATTGTTTAAAAACTCTTTGTTTCAATAGTTCAGAGTTAAGCTGCCTAGTTTTCAGAAGTGTATAATATATAAAGCTTAAACCCAGATAAATGTAGCACAAGCCAGCAAGAATGAAAACGGCTTCAATTTAGATTTTTTTTCTTTTTGACTTTTTAAGATGAAAACTGCTTGAATACGAGAAGATAAGCGATCTCGACTTCGAGCAAGTGAGCGAGTCCGCTTAAGCGGAGAGCGCTAGCAAAGAATGAGAACAATTCTCGCTCTCAGCGTTGGTTGCAGCTTCGATGCTGCCGGCCAACAATTGAATTTGAAGTGTCGAAAAGGGGAGGCCGTACAGGTGCCAGAAAAATAAGTGAAAAGTGAAAATTATACAACATTTACACTAGTTATTAATAGGCCCTTTACACTAGGACGCATAACAGTGTAAATGTTGTATTACTTTCAGATTTCGATCGATCAGAATTGGGAAGAGATCTGATATCCAAAGCAGAATTTTGTTGAAGCTTTCAGAGATCAGGAGAGTTGAATTCAGATAAATGGAAACTAAAAGATAAAAGCCTAATTGCAAAATCGCTTTTTAAAACAGTAAAGAAAGTCGGTCAAGCCCGACTATAACATACTCTGTACCTGTGAAGTGCTGCCCATCACCGTTGTTTTCTGTACTGTGTTTACCTTTGGTACAGAGTAAAAACAGGGAATAGCTTCCAATTCCGATTCTGCATAATGTAATCGAAATCGAAAACGGAAATAGGCATGATTAATTGCGTTTTACTAACTCAAAAATGCAATTTTTCTTAAGAAATACCATAAATTGTTAGAAAATCTTTTTGTTCTTCCCTCTAAACTATAAAAAGAAAATTTAATTGGAAAACGACATCTTTGCATCTTAAGGATGAGTTTAACGATAAAACAATTCAAATTAACAATGTTTCTTAAGTAATATGAAAGTTGTTTTCTTAGATAACACGAATTTGTGTAAAAGTTTTGTAGGTTAACATAGGCTTAATTTAAATATGCACTTTGTTATGTTCAGTAACACCGTAGACTTAGCTATAAAATACCTGGGCTGCATAACGATATTAAAACTAAACGTGCGCGAAACTGAAATTCCGATGTTAGACGAGAGAAAAACCAGCTTAACCTGAACTTGTTTCGAAACAAAATCTTCAGTTCTTCAGTATAACAAAAAGTATAGCTTTAGGCTGGTTTCCAGAACACACGAAAATAAGTTTTTTCAAATCTGAATTCTTATGAACAGCTGTATTATTGGAATAAAGTATTGTGCCGAAAATAATTTTTGAGTCATCTGGAACCAAGCCTTTAAATCTTTGTAAATTATATCTAGAAATAAAATCGGGTTGACCTATCGAGCACAAGATTGAAAACGTTAGGAAAACGAACCTTCACACGCTCAGTTACGACAGTTAGCTAAAACTATAATCAAAGCTAAAAAGGTTCCAAAAAATTGATGCAATGAAAAAATGCTCGCAGGATCCTGACTGCAGAGCCCCCAGTACAAGTTGGGAATAACATATACAAAAAAAACATACTCTGTGAAGAATAAGAAGAACCTAGACGTATGAAAATCCCAACATTCGTACTGGAAATCAGGCAGTGAGGAGAATTGTAAACTTAGTAGGACGCCACAAAAGACCAAGATGTGTCGCAGAGCGTTATTTCCTCAACAGCAAACTTATCATTTAAACTTTCATTTAACCCCGTTTTAAAGTACTTTGCACATATTTATCGAAATTTTTGAATAAAGCTCGAATATATTTGGAAATGTCCCAGTTCAAGTGATAAGCAAATAAAACGCTCCCTACGATTCTAGTTACTTTTTGGTTTTATGGGAATTAAGGGTACCGAATTGGACTTTTTTAATATTGTTATATGTAAGGCTTAAAAATCAGAGCAGAGGTGGAGTCCTGATCAAAAATACATAAATGGCTTGAAAAGATTGCAAATGTAAAAAGTAATAAGGAAAAGAAATGTGTAAAATAAAAGAAATAAGAAAGGAAAATGGAGAAGATTGAAAAGGAATGTTAAGCCAAAGCAGCCACTACACTTGACCTTTATCTTTAAATAATTTCTAAGATTTTCTAAGACTTTCTAAAAATATTTTGAAAATGTATCCTTCTTTGATAAGATAGGAAATATCTATTTGATAAGAGTTTCTATTTAAGCAATATTTTTCCTTGTCTGAGTTCTCAAATGATATGCCTGAAAAATACAAGAGCTTACTGCAGAGCTGTAAACTACAATTACAATTACACTTTTGGGCATATTTAAAAATCAAATTACCATTACAATTACAATTATTTCGTATTTAAAAATTCATTACCAATTACAATTATTTTAATAATTACTTCAATTATTTGATAATTGAAATACTTCAATTATTTCTATTGTTTGGTAAATGAAGTAATTTGGTAATTGAAATAATTGAAGTAATTTCGGAATAAGAATTGCTTTATTATTTTGTGTGAAAATTATAAGTTTTAACATAAAAAAGTATGTAAAGTAAATAGACTGATGGATGTAACTGAAATATTATTAATTATTACACTTGTCTGATATCTTAAAGGGAAAACTCATATGAGATATCAAAGAATATAGTGGTAATGCATTGGTGTATCTGTGATATAGTCAATGAAACAAATGGTTGAATTTTATAATTAAAACCGAATTGCAGAGCAAATGGAATTCGGTATAATTCGTGCCGCGAACCTAACCAATGTTCCTTTAAAAACTTTACAGAGAATCGTGGCCGGATGTGGTGCAGCTATAGGTTTTGGGTTCGGTCACCTTCATCAGTTGTTGGCGCCAACTGTGAAGTAAGCAGCCGTTAAAGCTTCTCAAACTTTGCAGTTCGGATTCGGCTTTAAACTGAAGGTCCCTTTCTCTTAACACACAAGCCAAGAGATTGAGAGAAGCTTGGCATGGCCCTTTGGGGCTGTAAAGTCAATTATTTATTTATTGTTTAAAGATAATCGAAGATCATAAAAGATATCGTGTTCGGAGAGCTTGATTTTGACAACTTTTCTTAAAAAGTAAAGAGCGTTTCTTGGCTTTTCTTGATCCGATGGATGGGAATTAGTAAAAGTTTTGATTTTCAAGAAACGATTTAAATAAAGGGTGATTTTTTAGCTATTATCTTTTTGGCAACACTGGTTTAAACAGCTCACGCACGTTTCGTGTTTTGTTTCACTGTCAAACATCTTCAGTTTGGTCTATAATTTAACCATGAATCGTCTTACAAACGAACAACGCTTGCAAATTATTGAATTTAATTATCAAAATGCGTGCTCTGTTAAGAAAGTTATCGCGCGCTTCTTCCCTTTTTATGGTCAGTTTAATCGACCCACTGAAGCGGCTATTCGGGCTATTGTGACTAAATTTCGCACCAAATTTACATTGTTGGACATTAAACCACCAACACGCTTACGTAGAGTGCGAACTGAAGAAAATATCGCAGCTGTATTGGCCAGTGTTAATGATGACCATCAATTATCGATTCGACGCCGTTCGCAGCAATTGGGCCTCTGTTACTCAACAACATGGAAAATTTTGCGGAAGGATTTAGGTGTGAAGCCTTTCAAAATACAGCTGGTGCAAGAATTGAAGCCGAACGACCTACTGCAACGTAGAATTTTTGGTGAATAGGCTGTTGGAAAGTTGGCCGAAGATCCACCTTTTTGCCGAAAAATTGTCTTCAGCGACGAAGCTCATTTTTGGCTCAATGGGTACGTAAATAAGCAGAATTGTCGATTTTGGAGTGAATATCAGCCAGAAGCATTGCAAGAGCTACCAATGCATCTAGAAAAAGTCACAGTTTGGTGCGGTTTATGGGCTGGTGGCATCATTGGACCGTACTTCTTCAAAGATGATGCGAATCGTAAAGTAACTGTGAATGGTGAGCGTTACCGTGAGATGATATCCAACTTTTTTTGCCCAAAATGCAAGAGCTTGACTTGCATGACATGTGGTTTCAACAAGACGGTGCCACATGCCACACAGCACGCGCAACAATGGACTTATTGAGAGGCGAGTTCGGTGAACATTTTATTTCATTTTCGGGACCGGTCAATTGGCCGCCTAGATCGTGCGATTTAACGCCTTTAGACTATTTTTTGTGGGGCTATGTTAAAGCTCATGTCTATACAGACAAGCCCGCTTCAATTGACGCATTGGAAGACAACATTGAAGCATTTATTCGTGAAGCTTGAAGATTTTTTGAACGAAATGTTGGAAAGAGTATGCCAAAATTGGACTAAGCGGATGGACCATTTGAGTCGCAGTCACGGTCAACATTTGCATGAAATAATCGTCAAACAATAAATAATATGGACCGTACTATGGATTCAAATAAAGATTTCATGCATTTTTCTGAATTTTTGTGTGTTTTTTTTTTTAAAAACTTTCCAATAGCTCTTAAAAAATCACCCTTTACATCGATACTAAACCAGAATCTTTTTTCCTTTTTGAATTCGGATAACGGAGTGACCCCGAATCACGGTCGCCGCCATGGGCGCACTTTTTTTTCATACCACTTTTCGCAGACTAGAAACTTTTCTGCCTACGTCACAATTCTGAAACAAAAAATTTTGTATTTTGTATTCATTCATTAACTTTCAAATAAAAAAAACCGATTTGAAAAATATCTTTTCGTTTTCTACCTGTGAATTTTTAAAAAGCATCTAAAAACAGCACGCGCAACCTGTACTACCCCCTTAAGATGTTGTCACAGTAGTCGGTAAAGTAACCAATTAGAAGGCTCAGGTGATGATTTCCAAGCAGTTTGGTGCACAGTTTTTTGTGAAATTAATAAAATATTAAAAACTGCAACAAGGTTGGTGGTTTAAATGATTGGAAAATCACCCTAAATCCCTGAGAGCTAAGTAGTCCGCTAATTTTGTATGTTCTTTCCTTCCATAAGAGCAAAATGGCGTATACTTGATTGACTGAAAACGCAACGGCGACTACGATTGACTATACAAGAGTTAAAATTTTAAATTTTCATTAAATTTTTTGTAAAATATATAACAAAATGCCAAATCAACCCTCGGCAAAAACAAAAAGTTGTCAAAAACACTCGCGAAAAGCGCCGGCAAGAAATGCCATGGAATATGGCCGAAATGTCAAAAAAAAAAACAAAATGAATTCGAAGCGAAGAGCGGACCAAAAAGGAAAACAGGGTAAATGTGAAAATCGCGTAAAAGTAAACTTGAAAAAGTTTTTCTTTTGCAACCCTTATGGGTAGGTCGAGCGGGAGCGGGGGGGAAATGGAAAAGCACACACGGCGGCGGCGGCAACGACGGCGGACTCTTAGCGGCTGCCCGCTGCCGCTGCTGATTTTTGTTTTGTTTGTGGGGGCGCCGAATCTGCCGGGGGTTGATTTTTCATTAATGAAAGCACAACTTTTCTATTTTGTTTTCTTTGATTCTCTCTTCCAAAATTCGCTTACAACAAAATGGTGGCGGCCACAACGACAACAACAACAACACTCTTTTTCGGTTGCACTGTGTAACAATTACAATTTGGTTTTCAACTGTTTAATTTAGTATTTCGAATTGATTATGTTGGGTTTATTTCACATTGTTTTTTTGCTTATTTTTTTTTTGGAATGATTTCAAATATACCGAGAGAGAACTGCACTCTGTGTGTGTTCAATTGATGGATGTCTGGCTGCGTCTGGCTGTGCGGCCGGTTAGGCCGGAATTTGACAGTTTTGCTGTGTGGCCAGAGCCTACTTTTTGTTACTTACACAACTTTACACGCACGCACACACACACAAACATACGCCAAAAATTTCTTTTTGGCCAAAAAGCACAGACGAAATGGGTGAAAACTTTTGCTTTGCTTTGCTGCTGGCTGCCCGTGAGGAAGAACTTCGGCCTGACGCGCTGGCGAGTGTCAGTCAAATGCAAGAAATGAAAACCTGACAAACTT
This sequence comes from Lordiphosa collinella, assembly GCA_018904265.1. Classification (NCBI taxonomy): domain Eukaryota; kingdom Metazoa; phylum Arthropoda; class Insecta; order Diptera; family Drosophilidae; genus Lordiphosa; species Lordiphosa collinella. The sequence goes on from JAEIFV010001386.1 coordinate 23,700, forward strand.
ACGAAAGCCACACACACACGAGCGAAAGGCAGCAGCAGTGAGAGAGAGAGTGGAGCAGAAACGCAGTTGCACTGCGCAGACAGGTAGAGTGGAGAAGAAAGAGAGGGGCGTTTTGTTTAAGGGTTGAAGAGCGAGAGAAACTGGCAGAGAGAGAGCAACGCGTGGCTGCATTTTGTAAAGCAGCAAAAAAACTGCAAGCCACTGTCTACTACTATTTGGCTAAGTTTCTGCTACTATTTTGCTGTCAGCAGAGCGCCGTCGCGTGGCCAAAGAGCAAAAGTACCTTTAACCGTTGTTGTTGCTGCTATTGTTGTTGTTGTTGTTGGGTGGGAAAACCTTCCGGTAGAGGCTTTTGCTCAACAATTGCGAATCAGCAAGGCAAAGCAAACGACTTGATAAGAAAACTATTTGGCCACTTTCACCGTTACCTGCTGTTTTGCTTATTGTTGCTGTTTTACAGTTGGATATGCACTTTTTCCACTTGTTTTTGTTTATGATTTTCGCAGTCAAACAAAACGCGAGACGCCACACACAGACACAACAAAAACACACCGAAAACGTGTGCGTGCGAGCGAGACAACAACAATCGATAACCGTAGACAGGCGACGGACTACGGACGACGGCGACAAACCCGTAAGAAGAAAAACTGGCGCGGAAGTATTTAATTAAGCCAAAGTATTTCAATTTCAATTGATGTGTATGCAAAAAATGCACAAGCCGCGAGCCACACTCACAATTATTGCACACACGTACGTACATACAAACACAAACAACTCGGTTGTTGTTGTTGCTATTGCTGCTGCTGCTGATTCGCTTTTCTTTTGTTTTGTTGGTAGGCAATTTTCAACCGTGCGCCACAAAGTTTCAATTCATACTGGTACTGAGAAAATGAGAGCAGCGAGCGAGTGGTAGCGGCAGCGGCAGCGGCATAGCAGTCGGCGGTTGACCATTGTGAGAGTGAACGGTACAGCAAGTGTTTACAACAAAAGTTTACACACAGATACAGAATGAAAAACAACACTAACAAAACGCACAACGCAATCGCCGAGAGCATAAAAAACAGATGTCCACCACTCTCCCGCTCTCACGCTGTGTTGCTCTCTCCCTCTCTGTGCGGTGTAACGAGAGAGGGGAGAAAGACCTTTTATATGGTTGTTGTTGTTGCTGCCGTTGGTTGGGCGACTGCGAAATTCAAATTTGACGCTGAACTGGCCACAGTGGGCAAAGGGCTGATTAAAAGTTAATTTATTTAATTGATTAAGTAACGTGTTTAAGTTACTTAAACTAAATAACTTAGGCCCGATTTCACACCTTCAGATAAGCCCTGAATTTACTCTGTTTTATGTAAGTTTATGTGACAGATGTGAAATCGGCCCTTAAACTTTTTGCTTAGATTTAAAAGAATTTTGAATATTGTAATTAAAGTTTAGACTTATTTTTAACAATTTTTTTTTTAAATTTAGCAATTACTCTTGGCATGTCACCTTATCGCTTTGGCCTTTTATTTATTTAATTTTTAAGACATTTTAATTACCATTCTCCACCATCAATATTTATATAATTATCTTTTCCTTCTTTGTTTACATTCAACTATCGATAACAATTGCGTGGCCTACTAGACATAAAATTATGCTCTGTCATTTAAGAGAGCGCACTGTTAATAGAGAGTTCAAGCTGTTGCTTTCTCTGGCCAAGCATTACTCTTCCCCCCATTTCAACTTCTCTTTCTCTCTGACTGCTACCCACCCACGCACACCCAACAAACATGTCGCAAACGTTTTGATTGAAATGCATAAAAAATTGAACTTATCTTAATATTAGAAACATAACAATAAGCATTTATAAGTAACGAGTTCGCTGGCTCGAGGTCAAGAAGTTGCGTTTGTTCACAACTAAAAACAACTTATGCATTGACAAACCAAAAAGAGCGTGGACAAACCTTTACAGCTGTTTCATGGATATCCAATCCAATCATCTGAAGGCGTTTCGCTCAATGTCTTTTGCTCGTTGAGCCAATTCCATCCAATTAGAACTTTAAAGAGTTGGGAACTGCAAAGCGTAATGAAAGCAAAATTGGACTCACATACAGAAAGCTTCAAGCTTTCTCACTTAGAAACTTAAGCTCGAAGCTATGCAACAACAGCCATTAAGAATGGCTTTCTGTATGTGAGTCCAATTTTGCTTTCATTACGCTTTGCAGTTCCCAACTCTTTAAAGTTCTGAACAAGACCTCGAGCCAAGAAAAACTGCAAGTATTAAAAATTACAGCGAACCTTTTTATTACATCTATATGGTCACCAGTAGTTTGGACAGTAACCTCATCGTTTTTGACAAATTGCCTCGACGTGCTTCCATCGTTCGTGTTCCCATATCCATATTTAGAGCAATCTACTTTGAGGCCAAGCTTCTGAAAGAAATTACTTTGGATAATTTTTTTCGATTGTTTTGTTCATCTTTTGGTAGTCTGTTCTCGTCCTCTGATTCTCCCTCTCGCGGAAGTGTTTACGACAGCTTCAAAAATACATTCTATTGTTTGGACACTCTTTTTGATACCATCGGAAAGTACCACTCCTTAGCTTTGAAATGAACTATCCCAACCAATTCTGCAATTTTTTTCAATAGAGATATCCCTCTTTTAGTACTTGTGTAAGAATCCAAAAATATCCTATATATTTCAGGTGCCCTAAACTATGCAATGGGTGGTGGAGACTCTAATATGTTTTCGTTTCCTCAAAATAGGGGAAAGTTAACTTCAGCTCGGCCGAAGTTTTGCATACCCTTGTAGTTTGTTTTTCTAAATGAGATTACTTTTCGGACCTTACTTTTCTGTGAGAGCTATACTATATAGATGTCCGATTTCGACCAAACTTAGTGCAGACTTGGAAAAGCATGACAAACTGTTAATTACGAAATTTGGAGTCGATCCCAGTTAAAACAAAAACGTTTTTCTCACTAGAACTTCTTTTTCGACCGATCATTCATACTGCAGCTTTATGCTATAGTCATCCGATCTTGACAAAACTTTGTTGAATTGTGTAAAAAGGGGTTTTCTCGCAAGATCTAGTTCTTCGACCGATCGTTCCTATGGGGTCTATAAGATATAGTCATCTGATCCAGTCGGTTCCGACATATTAGCACCGTGCAGTAAAAAGAAGACTCTGTGCAAAATTTCAGCTTAAAAGAACCAAGGAGTCAATCTCACCCGCCAAGAGCTTGTGGACAAAAATGACTGCATGTCAAATTCTCCGGGATTTGAGTGAAGGGAGGTCTATTAAACGTAGTCTTTGCTCGTATGGAGGTAAATGCCTGTTGGTGTCCCAGTTTAGATCACGAAGGGCAAAAATCAGAAACTGCTTCTGAACTGATTCAATTTGATCTTGGTATGTCAGAGATTGCGGAGACTAAAGACAGGAGCAATATTCCAGATTTGGTTGGACCAGCGAGGTGTAAAGATGTTTGGTAGTGTAGGGATCATTAAATTCTTTGGACCATCTCTTGATAAATCCAAGTACACTTTTAGCCTTATTGCTTATCACTGAAATGTGGCTGTTAAAGCTAAAATTGAGTTCAAACAGAACACCCAAATCATCGACTTTATAAATACGGTTTAACGAATCCCTATTAATGGCGTATTCGTATAGATACGGCTTGGTTCTATAAAAGGTCATAATATTATACTTAAGGGGAGGCGATTCAGTAGGCACCAGGCACTCATAGAATTTAGATCACTTTCTAATAGAAGTGGAGCAGCTGGATCGTTGAATGAGGCACATAGCTTGAGATCGTCAGCGTACATAAAGGACTTGAGGAATATCATTGATGAACAGATTAAATAACAAGGGACCAAGATGACTGCCCTTTGGGACACCCGAGGTAACGTGAATAGTTTCGGATACAGCAGACTGAAAGCGCACCCTCTGGGACCGATTGGTGAGGTAAGATCTAACCCAGTCGAGACCTATTAAGCATAGTTTATGTAGAAGTCAGTTATGATTAACAGAATCAAAGGCTTTGCTGAAATCGGTATAGATGACATCTGTTTGTTTTCGATTAAGAAATCCCTGATGTACTATTGATGATAATTCAAGTAGGTTAGTGGAAACAGAACGCCGAGCCCAGATTTTTGGCGAAAACTTAAATAAACTAGGTACAACATAAGAAACCCCCCGGACCCGGAATCCCCTTTCGACGGACCTGCCAATAGGTCCTTCGAGCCGGACGTTCTGGAAACTAGTTTTTGCCAGAAAAGTTATGAACACTTGTTGAAGGTTATAAGGAATTGAGGCCTTTTGCACAAGTTGACTTTCTCAAGCTCCAGCTCGGCTTCAGTTGGTTCCGCTAACCTGACGACAAAAACATCATCAAACTTGTCGCTGAAAGAGCCGAACCATTATCTTTAGCGGTTCTCGGTTTGGTTCAGCAAACACTAGTGTGTTTTGCATTCCTGTTTTGTGAGTCTTTTGGAGTGCTAAGCCCATGGTTCTGCTCCGAAGGCAAACGCAAACGCGAGGATTAAAAGTTCTGAGTAAGATTTTGCTTAAAAATATTACATTTTTGTTCAAAACAGGCCAATTGGAGCTATTCACACTTAAGTAGCGTTCCTCATATGCAAATTGGCATAACATATATCCACATTTCCAATATCTTCTTTAAATTGTTACTCTAGGAAGTAAAATTTTTCAATTTGGGTCTTACATTTCCAAATTAAGCTAAAAGAATTCATCTCTTGTGTTTGCAGTAACAAACAGAAAGCGAAAACAATTCTCACATTTTAAGTTGGAAATCAAATTAAGTCAACTGCATAAATTGACTTTCGGTGCATATCCAATTCGAGCAAAGTGCACACTAGAAAAAAGAATTAATAGAATAAAAGAGGAAACCATAGAGGAGTCCTGGCTGTGCGGTGAACCTGATAGATAGAAAGTCAGTCAAATGCGCAAGCATTGACAATAAATAATGAATCTTTATACAAAAAAAAACTTTAAAGCGTGGCATTTTTATTTGGTAAATTGTTTTAATAAATCGAAGAATATGATTATTTTCATTTTTAATGATTTGATTTGAAAACCATTTTCTAGAAATCATCAAACTTTAGCGTCAACATTTGGTAATTCGATATGAGCTTAGTTCAAGGTACAGACAGTCGTTTATTGGTGTTACATTCAACAAAAATTATGTATAAAATCATATATAATTGCTTTTTTTGATAGTTTATTTTGAAGTTAGGAAATATACCTTTAGGATAATGTCACAGAGAGTCACAAACAGTCCCAAAAAAGTGTCAAAATATGCATTTTAAACTCAAATTACCAAACATCTAGACGTGATGAATAATTCTCGAAAACAGATTCATGTTCGGCACTCGAAGAGCGTCACCGCCAACTCTGCAATATACTGGAAATTTGAATTTTAGCATTGCATACTTTTAGGCTCCCAAATTACTCTTGAGCCTGAGGCCTGGCTTAAGAATTTCTGCCTGTTGGAAGCTGCTTGCTATGTCACTACGAACAAAATCAGGCCTGTTCTCAATTCCACTTCCACTGCAACTTTTTGGAAACGGAATTGATTCAGTTTCTCGCAACACAAAAACGAAAGCGTTTTACGTTTTAAAAAGTAATGCTTGCTGCTCTGTGGAATGAAAAGTAATTGGCAAATTATGCACTCGTACAGTTGCCAAATGTACATTAAGTTAATTTTCCTTAATACTGTGATCAATGGAGAGTTTGTTAATGTAATTTGATTTGCATTAAAGTCTACAACTAAATTAAAACAAATTGTTTTGTTAAATGTCTCGAGAAATTGGTTGTTGTGAAGTGTTTATGCTAGATCCTGCGATTATCCAGGTCACCTGGGTGGATCCTTTGGAGCCTGCGTCTTGCCCTTATTCCATTTATCCTACGCGTGCGAAGTAGGCGCCTGGCGAGGTTGTTTGGGTGGGCAGCTGCCTTGTCCAGGTACCTCGCTGCCTGGACATTGATGGTATCTCCTACCATCGGAATATGAGCTGTCCTCCGACCATCTCCCCGTACTGGCAACATTGAGTTTGAGTCCTCAAACAGCTCCAGTCAGAAGCCGAATACTGCTCCCAGGATCTGACTTGCGTAGCTTCCAGGAGGAATTGAGCGACTCACTCCATCTCAACATGGAGGTGCAAACTCCGCAGGATGTGGACGACGCAATCACCCTGCTAATGGATAAAGTCAAATCAGCAGCTGCCAAAGCAGCTCCACAGGTGCCACCTCCCACTCACACATCACGGGGAAGCCTGGTTTTGACTCCAGAGGCTGAGAAATATGCAAGGACTCACGATCCAGCAGTTGACAGACTCTATAGGAGGATCTCAAATCGGGTGAGGAAGATGCTAGCCAACATTAAGAAAGAGGCAACGGACAAAATGCTAGAAGAAGCTACTCCAAACGAGGACTCGAAGTACGCTCTCTGGAAGCTCACCAGAAGGTACAAAAGGCAGGTGCAGCCGAAGTTCCCGATCAGACAACTTGATGGCACATGGGTCAAACACCCTCAAGACCGAGCTGAAGCCTTTGCCTCCAACCTCGAGGAAAGGTTTCAGCCATTTTTCACTCCAATTGGTCAAAGAAGCACTGGATGTCCCTCTTCAAATGGCGCTACCTGTCAGGCCCATCACATTTGAAGAGGTGACGAGCGAGATAGCCTCACTCAAGAACAACAAGGCACCTGGTGAAGACGGAGTTGGCAACAGGACAATAAAGCTTTTTCCTCGCAAAGCGATATTGTTTCTGTTGCTCCTCTTTAACTCAGCCCTGCGCCTCAGTTACTTCCCCAGTGCTTGGAAGAACGCCAACATAGTCATGTTGCATAAGCCCGAAAAGCCCCCAAACGAGCTGGACTCCTACAGACCTATAAGCCTCCTCTCAGCATTTGGCAAGCTGCTGGAGAGATGCCTGTTAAGGAGAATCTTGGAAACCCCAGCAGTGAAAAGGAGCATACCCAAGTTCCAGTTCGGCTTTCGCTTAGGCCACGGAACACCAGAACAGCTGCACAGAGTGGTCAATTTCGTCCTTGAAGGATTTCACGCCAAGGAGTACGTTGTGGCAGCGTACTTGGATATACAACAGGCATTTGACCGCGTCTGGCACGACGGCTTACTAGCCAAGCTGAAGGGAACGCTCAATCCTCAACTCTTCTTGATGGTCAGATCGTTCTTATCTGACGGGACATTTAAAGTTGTCCAGGATGGCCTTGCATCCCAGAAGAAGAGGATTCGAGCAGGAGTACCTCAAGGCAGCGTTCTGGGGCCAACCCTATACAGCCTGTTTACTGCAGACATGCCAACCGCTGCGGACATCCCGATTGAGGAGACACAGGACCTCCTAATTGCAACTTTTGCTGACGACACGGCCATTTTGGCTCGTGACAGTTGTGTCTACTCGGCAACAGACGCGCTTCAGGAGTACCTGAAAAGGTTCGAAAACTGGGCCTGTCGATGGAACATTTCCATTAACCCAGAAAAATGTGTCTCTGTCACCCACACCCTAAGGAAGGACAGTAGCCCAGGCGTCTTCCTTCACGGAGAGCTCCTCCCAGCTATAGATATCTGGGAGTGACGCTAGACAAGAGGCTCACATTTAAGCAGCATGCCGCCGAAGTTGCTGGTACAGCAAGGAGAAGAGGATGAGTTGGTTATTACACCACAACAACAAACTCTCCCTGTGAAACAAAGTCCTCATTTATAAGGTGATCCTGGCACCCATTTGGAGATACCGGGTCCAGGTTTATGGCATCGCCGCAAATCCTGCGTAGGATCACTGGAGCCGAGTGGTACATCAGAACCCGAGACATTTTCCATCGTTTCGCTTGATTCTCCCATGCCGATTTCCTTTGGTCCGTGGTTTGCCAACAGTAAAACGTAAGCAAAATCATTCGGAATTGAAACGGAATTGCTTTCGGTTTACTTTTCAAAACGTAGCGAAATTGAGAACATGCCTGAATACTTTCTCGTGACGCCTAAAAGCAGGCAATACTATTTGAACAAATGTAGAAAATGATGTAGATAAGCATGGCATCCAAATCCAATCTGCAACAAGTGCAGCAAGGCGCATCTAGAAAATGTACACACCCTACACACACACACACACACATACTCACACTTGAAAAAGTGTGCGACTTAATCCATATTTTATGATACAAATATTGGCGGGGAGTTTGAACCAAGTGCTTAGGGATTATGGAGCAAAAAGCAAAAACCAGAAATCGAACCAACCCCCAACCCCCCTCAAAACGCCCCTAACCCATACACTAAATAGTTTATGTTGTTTACCAGTGCCAGAGCTAGCCGTTGTTGCTGCTGCACTTTGGCATTAAGCAAAAGCGCCATGGACATGGACATGTACCCTGGACATGGACCAACCAACGGCATTCATGTGTATGCGACTTAAGTGCGCCTGGGCGGAGCGGGGGCGGGATGATGCCAGGGACATGTCGTACTATTTGTCTGCCCTGGTTGCCATTGTTGTCCGTTTCAGAAATCTAATAAAAGTGTGCAGATTTTCCTTTTTGCACTCTTCCTTTTCTATGTTGTTGTCCCCCCCCCCCACCCTGTTTCAGAGTGTTGTGCGGTCGATAAGCTAAGCGCTTTCTCCCAAAGGTGAAAAAATGATAGTCAAAGGCTAAACATGTTTTTAATGAGTTTGGTTTCGCATTAGTTTAGTAGAAGTGCAATGTGAGTCACGTTCTATCATTAAATGTTTAACGAATGAACTGGACTTGCGTGATTTCATGAAGTGTGGACGACTTCGGAGGCTCATTGTTGTTTTCTAAGAGGAAAGCGGGTTTCCTTACTGCCTGCTCAAACCTATGTAAATGATGTCGCTTATGAGAATTTCTCGATATCAAAATGAATGAAACTACACAAGGCTACAAAATTCCAATTTTTACAGTATATTGAAGGGTTGGTAGTGATTTGAAATGAAGTATCTCAAACAATTCTGCGATTTTTTTTCAATGGAGACTCACAGGGTGGCTGATGAAAATTGCTTCATTAAGAAAGTCAAATAACTTTTTTTTCAGTGTATGGAATTCATTTTTCTTTCACTCATGTTAAATCTCAAATAAGTCCTACCGGGTCGGAGATCGTTATTTCTGGATTCTCATTGTACATTTTGTAATTTTATATTCTGTTTGACTAAATAAATAAATAAATATATAAGCCATTCGTTTTTGCTAATTCCCTAGTAAATTCTATTATTCCATACTTTCTTGGCTTTTGTAACTACATTTTTGCTATGATTCCTAGGTATTCAAAATATTGTAATTTGTAGGACACAAGGCTACAAAATTCCAATTTTTACTAAATTGAACTCACTGTGTTCCCAAAAGGAGACCGCGATGTTCTCAAGATGAGCCCGATATGATCCACAATTATTTCCAAAATATTACCAAAATGTGCACAAAATGGTCTCAAAACGTTAGCTACATGTTTCTGAAAGAAGCCTGAAAGTTTGTAAAATTATCCCAAAATGTTTCCTAGTTGGGCTCAAAATGGTACTATCGCAACACCCAACCGATAATGAAGATCGAACAACGGGTTTTAAAATTGCATTCATGAAATGACACCGCCGTTCACAGTTCACTAAAAAGCGGGATAACTCTTCTTTTGTCAACGAATGGTCTTGATTTCGGTAGATTTTGAACGGATTTTTTTCTGAGTGTATACTAGAGAGCTGCACGAGCAAGTAAAAAATTAACATGTTACCACACGCCGAGTACGATTACAAATGAGTTTGATTACTGTCATTTTACTAAAAGTGAAATGGGACATCTACCATCGCTATCTACCATTGCCCATCGCCATCTTCATACACAATTGCGGGCGAAGTCGCGGGTATAAGCAGAGTTGAAAGCTGCATCAAAAATTGGCTTACTACGATTCAATTTTTAAAACGATTACATGAGTACTACTCGGAAAATAATCACGAGTAGTAATCGGATATAATCGTAATCATACAAACGATTACATGACTACAAAAAATAGGGGAAAGTTAACTTCAGCGCAGCCTCGATTGAAAACCTAAAAAGTTTTTCTAACTAAAACTTCTTTTCGGACCTTACTTTTCTATGGGAGCTATACTATACAGATGTCCGATTTCGACCAAACTTAGTGGAATCATGGAAAAGCATAACAAAGTAAGAAATACGAAGTTTGGAGGCGTTTTCATTAAAAACAATAGTTTTTCTCACTAAAAACAGCTATATGCTATAGCCATCCGATTTCGACAAAACTTTGTAGAATTGTGTAAAAGTATAAAAAATAAGTATATGCCAATGATAAGGCCGTTTCCGTTGAAAACAAAAAAGTTTTTCTCACTAGAACAAGTTTTTCGAACGATCGTTCCTATGGGAGCTATACGCTATAGTCATCCGATTTTGACCAAAATTTGTAGAATTATGTGAAAACAATTCAAATAAATAAATGCCAAGCTTTAGGACATTTCCATTGAAAATAAAACAGCTATGCTAAAAAGATGTTCGATTTCGACCAAACCAAACAAAGTTTGGAGGCGTTTCCATTGGAAATAAAAAAGTTTTTCTAACTAAAACTAGTTTTTCTAAATATGGGCTTAACGACCTTCGTCAGTACACTTCGGCTTTGCCATGGCGGCAGCCGAAACGGCCGTCTACACAGCCACAGCTACTGTTCATGTTCAAATGTATTCTCTGTTGAATTTTCTGGTTTATTATTAAACTATAATCTAACCTCGACCTTGAGCCTGCTAACATTCACTTTGACTAAAACTAGTTTTTCGATAGATCGCTCTTATGACAGCTATATGCTATAGTCATCCGGTCCGGCCGGTTCCGACAAATGTGCAGCGTGTATGTACCAAAAGACTTCGTGCAAAGTTTGGTGAAGATAGCTTTCAAACTGACGGAGGAGATAGCTTAGAATCCGACTAACGGACATGGTTAAATCAACTCAGCTCGTTGTGTTGATCAATAATATATATACTTTATGTGGCCGGAGATGCTTTCTTCAATGCGTTACAAACATCCAGACAATTTTATAATACCCTCTGCAAGAGTATATTAAGGCAAACAGAGCAGCCATCTGCTAAACGTGCTCGTAAATAGAAGAAAACAAGCCGGCTGCCGACTTTTTATTGATAGTTCATAGTTCCGAATATGAGAAAAATTACACTAATTTTATACTTTTAAACGGATGGCTCACAACACTCCTCAAATATTCTAAATTTTATTATAAAAAGCTAATGATGATCAATGTTACATGCATTTTTTAACTAAAATACAAAATTTACAGAACGAAAAAATATAGATTTTTGGCGAAGTTATCTTCGAAAAACAAAACTATGATCACAACACCCCATCTTCTCTACTTGGTTTGTTAGCCTGCTCTCTTACTGCTCTAAGATTTTTGAGCGGTTTCTGCTGGCAAAACTCAGACCTTCCAAGACACCAGCTGAGGTCTTCGTAGTTACCACAGGAGATCAATCATATCCTGGATGCCTTTGAGAAGCGGTGGGCATAAAAATTTGTGTTTAAGGAGCAGTCCAACATGAAAAACAAAGAAGTAGAAGTAGCTGCTTGTGCGTCAGAGTGGCGCCAGTTGCAGAGAAATTACTCTCTGGGTAATTACAGCAATAGAGAGCCCGTTCGTGACGCCTTAGAGCAGTGTTCCCCAAGAAGATATGAAAATGTGACCGTCGCTCTCTCTCTCTGACATTCAAAGATGCATCGGCCCCCAAGGACTCTGGCTGGAGAACACTGACCTAGAGAAAATCAAATATTATTCCCTCTGGCAAGAGGGACAGCTTTGTAAATTGATGATGAAGGCTTTCGTGTGCTGGGTATTGGTGAGTAAGTGTTCCTGGTGTTGTTTTCTATATAGCTAATCTTCCGTCTATTGCAGTCGCTGGTCCGCCATTGGGCTATAACCGATAAGTTTGACTAAAAAGCCATAGCTGCCTGTTGAAATGAGGCAAGTCGCAAATGTATAAAATATTTCAGTCGCGTTATACACAATTAATTTGCATAAAACTTGCTTATGGAGTAGAACAAAATGCATCTCGCCACAAAAGATTCAACACAATGAAAAGAGATGCCACAGATACGCGGCCGAGGCTAATAATACGCATTCTGATTTAACGGGACATTCGGGACAAATCTGGCGTTGCAACGCCACTAGCGGCTGTTGCTGTCGTCCGCGTGGAAAGGACAACGACAACAACGGCCTCAACTATGGCAACGGCAGCTCAAAATAAATTGCAATTTTATCGCATATAATTCAATTAAATGATTTGCTTTTCGCTTTCGCTGACAACATTTCGTCTGCCTTTTGGGCATCTCTACGCATTTTTTTTTCACTTGACACTCGCTGCGCTTTTTTGGGTGATTTATGGGTCCCGCCCAGCGCCACGGGTGTTGCTGCTGCTGCTGCTGCCGCTGTCCGGCGCGTCTATTGTGTCTATCTAAAAATAAGCGGGAGCTCCGCACTTGGCTGCAGATTTAAATTGTTGGCAGAAATCGAGTTACTGCCTGCCACAAAAATTAGATTTAAATATTTTGGCATTTCCCATCAATTTTCATATAATGCAACGACTTTCCCGTTGATATGTGAACCGAGCCTTGTGTGTGGCATGAAGGAATGCTGATAGCGACGACTGAGATGTGGAGGAGGCACATTCTCAATCATTTATGCAGCAATCAGTGCCGACGTCTTTTCCACACGTACGATTACTGAGAGCAACTCGTCCTGAGTGAAGCATATGGCAGGCGGGGGGTGGGGGAAAGGAGTAAATTGAATCGAAGATAACAATGGATAATGGAGATGGCTACGCTTTTTGTTGTGTTGCGTTCCGAATTGGCAAATGGATCTGACATAAGATAAAAGGTTGCCATTACAAATGCAAAATTTGTACAAAAATGTTTTGCATAACTCGTTCAGTTTCTGTTAGAAACAATTGCAATAATCGGGGAAAAAGGGATAAACTGACGCTGGAAATTACATAGTCATGATTGGCAAGATTCAGTGGATTGTAAACTTCTTTGAGACCTGAAATCGTTTGGAGCTATCGGCGATTGGGAACATATTGTTACGCGAAACTCGGATCGTTGTTCCTAAATCTCTACGACAAAGAGAATTGGAATTGGCACATGAAGGCCATCCGGAAGAAACAGCAATGAAACGACGCATAAGGTCAAAGTTGTGATGGCCACTCATGGATCGAGAAGCAGAGAAAGCTGTAAAAACTTGCAGAGATTGAACATATTATGGTATCACAAGTGGCAAATTCTGCACCAATGGTTAGGACATGTTTTCTTACAGGTCCCAGGATCTGTGTAGCAACCGATCTGCTAGGACCATTACCAAACAGCGAGATATTATTACAATAACATGGGAGTACAAGCTGATAGTGTTTTTCTTTGAATAAACTTTACACCCGGTCACCCCTCTCTGCTGTTGGCGCCAGCTTTGTAGTAAATAGCCATGCAAAAGCTGTAGGTCCCTTTCTCTTGTGCGAAAATTAGAAGCGCACAAGCCAAGAGATTGAGAGTAGCTCGGCTTTGGCCCTTTGGGGCCATTTTACACAAGCTGATACGGTCCAGCTCATCAGCAAAACAGCTTAGAACGGACAACGAAAGGCAATTTGTAAGCGCAGATTTCGAAAAATACTGCAGGATGAGTGACATTGAACTACTAACGACTCCTCTTTATTGGCCACAGGCAAAAGGAGAAGTCAAAAGGGAGAATCGGACTTTAGTCAAATGACTCAAAATAGCATACGCTAACAAGAGGAGTTTTAAGGAAGCGATTCTAAATTTTACATTTATGTAAAACAACAGACAATGCTACGACAGAGCTAATATTCAGCCGAGTTGTTAGGGATACAGTTCCGTGGACTTAAAGGTTGAAGGGGGATTATTCAGATTCGGTTGAAAGGGATCGCGATATGACAATATGATAAAAAGAGATAAAAAGAGAGGCATAAAGGACAGCGACATAGTGATGGGAGATAGCGTGTTCCTTAAGAATGCGGTGTTACCTCATAAGCTGACACCGAACTATGACACAACCGAATATAAGGTGGTGTCGAGGAATGGTAACATCGTTTAGCTGACGGTCGGGGAACGAGAGCTAACGGGAATGTGAGTCATCTTAAGAAGATGCCAAAAGAACTTATTACTATACCGGAACCGGAATCTACTGAAACAAATACCACGGTCACGGAACACTACGTTAGATTTGAAGGGCTTGCCTAAACATGAGATGCTAGAAATATTCAGTTCAATTGTGACTATAGAGCAGGGATGTTCAAGAAGAGCGAGGCCAAAAAGTGAGAGTGCATTGGTGTGCAATATCAAAGCGACACAGCCCAGCTTTGAACTGCCCTGTTCGACGTCTGGTCATCGCATGCAAGCAAAGAGAGCGCTGCTCACGCTCATATTCCCGACTTCGGCATGCGCTCGGCTCGTGTCCTCCGGGGGGCTATGGAAGAACATCGCTGCTATAGAGCAAATTAATTTATAGCGATCTATATTGCATGTCTGACTAGTAGTCAAGGACTAAAACCGAAACAAATTACGGTTTCGATCAAGGCATTTATATTGGCCAAAAGCTTTTTTAACTGTTTAGGAAAGGGACCAATGGCCCGAGATAAACAACCCTACCGATACCAAAAATCGTTTCGGTTTTAATCCCTGCTGACTATGAACTATTTCCCTGTACAGTTGGAGTGCACACAACCCCACCTTCTTCCTACTCAACCCGCTAGATAAAATACTGAAACTACATATCTAAAACTGGGAAGGACACCTGATTTGGGCCATCTAACACGCCTACACCAAAGGGAACTGGGTAGAAACGGCTTTACTCTCTCTTTTAGAAACCGTAGATAAAGCTCTGTACGAGAGAACTGCAGCAAGCTGTCTCGAGCAAGCTCACTCACGCTTGCTACAAATGCGATACAAGTAAACTCAATGCTCAAAGCTTGCATTGATATGTTGACTATCTTAGAGGTTTCATAAAATCACAAACTAATGCTTGGTGTGGCCTACAAAAATTCTAAAACAGTGCCAAGTCGGTAAAAAGGCATTCCGCCAATATCTTGGAAGCGGAAACTAAGTTATGACTTTGACCTTTCAACTCGTATTCAACATGAGGTTGTCTAGAGGAAATAGTTAAAGATTCTCGGGATACTTTTCACTGTAGAACAGTGTTAGCAAACTTTTGAGTTGCAGAAAGATTTAATTAGAGTGGGGTACCCCGCCTTCATAATAAGAGGAGCACTTAGAGATACACCTCAGGGTCGAGTCTCATCGCAACTATTGTAAAACCCACTGGAGACGGCACTGCTTCCCTACTTTTCCCAACAATGTTTTGATTAGTACGCTGATGTGGTGAGGACATAGCAGCGCAGATAGCTGTGATCTGATAAGTAAGGTGAGAGCTGCTCATCTAGGAAGACCCCAAGATACTCAACGCGGAGAAACGTGGCTAGACTTATGCCAATATTCCAGCGCTTTGTCCATCTGCCGAGGATGATGAGGAAGTCCGTAGCGTTGTATACGTAGGTTTTGAGGGTCTTTAAGTGGGATCGTGCTTTCAGTAAGCGTGGCTCAGCTTCTTTCAAGACTACAGAGACTACACGTAGAGCTTTGATGGAAAGAGATTTTTGACTTGGCTAAGTAAACTAGAGATACCACTCTGCCAAACCCTTATCTGACCTTTGAGTAAGAAGTTGGTAACACGGCTCAGCTGTTCTTCTGGCAATTAAATAGAATGTTGGTATCATGTTACTCACCTCATCTAATACAAGTTATCAAAGTATACCAAGTTATCATACACCGACTCCGCCTTCGATGTGTTCTTCCAGTCCTTTTGGGTAATTACCTTAAGCCAAGACCTGGAAGTCAACAGCTTTGTTTTGAAGCGCCTTGAGAATTCGATTATCGAGGTGAACCTCGCCTTGTTTTTAGTTTCCTTTATTTGAGCAAACTAACTGGAAAAGTACAGAATACGCTCAGACTCGCCTTTTTCTACTGTCCCAGAAGTTGTGAAACTGCGTTAACCAGTCCTGCAGGTTCTCCGCTAAAGCATTCGCCCTCTTCTGCGCTGATCTGCTGACTAAGTGCTATCAGTTTTCCGTTGGCCATATATATTTTCTGGTGACGGACCAGAAAGACCGGAAAGACTTCCTCCAGACAGAAGTTGCTTCAACCTGTTGTATTATGGATATGGTTTTAACCAGTATTAATGCTTTTCTGAGCCGATTTTTTCAAAAATTGCCAAGTTAGGTACCGTTTTCTAGCCTTAAGTCTGCCCTTAATCTTGACAAAATTGGACGTAGGTGGATGAAAATGGGGCTTATGGATTAGTGTTAACCTGTTCTGTTTGATACCTAGAATTGACCTGTTTACATTTGGCGGGATAGCGGGATTGGAAATGCTGTAGCGAGATTTGGTCAATGGACTTCGCCTTGGTGAGGTTGGTCGAGCGGAACTGTTTCTATTAGGTGAAGGGGGAAAGGTTATCCCACCGCCGTTCTCCAGGTAAGCCGAGCAAATGAGAATGCAACAATCCGCCAATATGTCAGTTGTCCCGAGTTCTTTATGAAGTCCAATCAGCTACACGATATTTAGTAGTAAGAGAAGGGACTTAAGAATAAAGGGAAGCCAGAAATCGACAGCGGTTTGATGATCGATACATCGCCCTTAGCACTGGAATCGCCTGCGGTCATTATGACTGGTTCGCCGTCCAAGCCAAGGTTCGCTACAATACTTTATCCGTAACATTCCTTTGATTAGAAAGCGGGTATCCAGGTCTGGTGGAAGTTGCGGCAGTGATCAAGAGAAGCACAGGGAGCTTTGGGGCTTGTTGAGGAAGATCTTAGGCTCTAGGTCTCGCCTAAAAGAACGAGGTTCTGAACCGGTAATGAATCGGTTTAGAATCGGTTACCTTGCCTTATTTAGGGGAAATACAGGGTGGGGCAACATAACTCCCGTATCTGAAATGAGCGTCATTCCGCTCAACGATAACCTGAAGGGCTGGCCGTGGTCTCATTCGAAAGGTGATCATGCGGTGGAGCATCGTGCAAAGAGCATTTGCCGTAGAGGCCTATTTATCCAAAGGTCGCTCCTCCTTCCAAAATCATTTTCATCTCGCTCCCTTGGCCCCTGTTCCAGACCCTTCAAAAAAAAAAAAATACATTATCATCTAATTACCAATCTTGGCATCTCCAATACACCTGCAGGTTGTCAAATCGAAACATTTGTCGATGAAATTAACTTTCTCTGTTTTGACTACCAACTGAATACATTAGCTGCAAAACTGCTTTATCTCCCGCTTCCTGCCTCCACTCAAATAGAGAGCTCCAAATAAAATGTAAAAAACCAGCAAATTGTCTACCTTGGCACCTGTCTCCGTCGCCCACCCCTCCACATCAGCCACCTTCCGCCCTGTTCCCTGCTTCCGACTTGCTTGCTCGTGTTGCTGTGTTGGCATTTCATTTGCGTTGCTTTGCGCCTTCGCCATTGCAATTGCCATTTCCGTTTCCTGAAATTTGCCACTCGTTACACACAGAAGAACACAGGAACAACAACTTACATGCATATAGAAACAGAGGCCAGGCCGTACCCCATTCCCCGCTCCACCGCCTGCCTTCTTTTTCTTCATCAGCGCAGCTCCGCCGACATTTTCATTTCCATGCTTGGGCGCTTCGCTGCGAATCAATTATTCATCATCATCGATTAAGTAACAGTAGCCTGCCGCCCCAAAACCCGCCCCCCTCAACAGTTTATTGTTATGATTTTTGCTGTCTGTAATGGGCATACTTGAAGGACAGGACAGCGCAGACAGTATGCTGGCCAGAAACAATAAGCTGGGCTGCCTTTTCAGCATTTCGCGTGAAATTTTTTTGTGAAATGGCAGAGATTTCCTATACAAGTGTGGCAAGTGGCATATGTGAGAGTCATATATCTACACACACACACACACACCAATATGGTCTGGTGGTCCCCTTCCACCATTATTCTTATTATCCGTGCGCTTCTTGTGCTTATTTTCGCCATTATCCATTAAATATTTATGAAAATTGCTTTTGCTGCAGTTTTATTCACTTTCTTACTTTACTTTGCATGCGCCGGGGGGGTTGGGTGGGTGGGTTTTGTTTTCGGTTTCGGTTCAGAAGGCCAGTAAAACAATAAAGCTTAAGATTTCAATTTCCTTAGAGCTTAAAGCTGCCTCTTTGTGTGTGTGTGTGTGTATGAGCCTGCCTGTGTGCGATTCTTGACACATAAATCTTAGGAAGACATGTGCCTAGATAATCCCACATTATGAAAAAGAAGACCTACATACATACAATAAATATTCACATCAATAGCGCCATTTTTAATAGCCAAAGTTAAACGAGCTGTATGAGCTTTTGGTATGAATGAAATATTGAGAGATTGTTGGGAATGCTTCAGATAATCCAGATATGCCTATATTAGACAATAGCTGAGAAAGTTAATGGGATAAGTGGTATAAGCGTCTCTGGTTCTCTAAATTTGAGGTGTTTTTTCCTTACGCAACTTGCATCCAGCTGATAAAGGCTGTCCAAAAAACCTTTAAAAACCAAAGCCGAGCTTCTCTCAATCTCTTTCTCTTCACACAAGAGAAAGGGACCTACAGCTTAACGCAGAATCCGAACGGCAGTTTGAGAAGCTTTTTCATGGCTGATTGCTTCAAAGCTGGCGCCAACAGCAGTGAAGGTGACCGGGTGTGTAAGTTTTCCAAAGAAAAAACTTTTCATTAGATGTTCCGAGGCGGGATCGAACCCACGACCTTCTGCACAGCGGTCGCACACACTAGCCGCTGAGCCACACCCGGCCACGGGTGTTTTTATTTAATGTTCCGAAACGACGGCGCGCGGCACTTGAAACAGTCGCAAAACTTTACCACTATGCTACAGCCATCGTATTGTTACATCGATTTAATAACACTAGGCAACAAGGTCCAGTATAGCTGGCTGGCGGTAATTCTAGATGATTTTCGTGTGCTGAAGTCGAATCTGTTTTCGGAAATAGTCCATCACTTCTAGATCTTTTGATTTGACTTAAGTTATTGTTTTTTACAGTTTTAAGCACCTTACATTTGTTTTGGCTCTCTTTGATCCCTCGAAACGTAATTCTGTGTTCAGCACTGGAATCTATCACTAGATCTTTATGACCTACCTGTGACAGATCTTAAACAAGGGTAAGCAAAAATTCGAAAATTCTGGGAATGGACGGAAAGAAAAGAAATAAAAGGCTTTTTGAAACAGAAATGCGTCCTTAAGCTTATCTAATTTTTCTTGACATATTAATATCTGCAAAAATATGAGTATGTACCTTGCAAAGGGTCAAGACGAGTTTCGCCAATCCCTTGGCTTCTGTGCTTCTGTAAATGTAAAATGGCTTGACACAGCCCCAAAGGGACAAAGCCGAGCTCCTCTCAATCTATTGGCTTCTGCGCTTCTGAATTTCGCAGAAGAGAAAGGAACTCCAAATCCGAACGGCAGCTTGAGCAGCTTTTGCATGGCTAATTACTATAAAGCTGGCGCCAACAGCAGTGAGGGGTGACCGGGTGTGTAGGTTTTATTCAAAGAAAAAACTTTTCATTAGATGTTCCGAGGCGGGATCGAACCCACGACCCGAGCCCGTGCTTCTGTGCTTCTAATTACCACATAAGCGAAAAGGCACCGGAAAAGGTCCGAACGGAAATGTTTGAAGAGCTTTTTCTGGTTGGAAATGCTGGAGGAATTTTCATGATCTTTGATTTGTTGGATCTTTTTCCACCCCGCATAACAGAATATCTATCAAAATATATTTAAGTGGTCCACAAAACCGCAAAAACTGCAAATTTGTCATGAGTTTATATTGTTAAGAAGTTTTAATAGTTGGCAATAGAATAGGATGGTCAATCGGTTCTAAAAAATTTAAGTAATTGATTTTAGATTATTATGAAGATTTAATATTTGGCAATTGTTGAAGGGTAAATAGGATGTGTAGGCCAACCGGTTTATAAAATTCCGAAATATGCAAAACAGACAGAACTCCAACAGTGGGAAGTCAATGATACATAAGCGAAGGCAATTGATGATGGAAATGGTTGCTTGGTGGATTTGAGAAGACTTACTTTAGGTCATTGGTTTTGACCACTGTTCGTGCTAGATCAACATTGCGGAATAGAGGCCAAATTGTTAGAAGGATGCCGTTCAGCTCATTCAGCAATAAACCTTCAAACTTTGAAACAAAATACATGAAACATTGCGAAACACTTCGCATTGGCCGAAGGCTTAGTACGTCTTAAGGACGATGGCGTACAAACGAGCATTGGAAGCACTCAGCGCAATGACTCGAAATGTTTTGGAGTCACAATAATCCATTAATTAATATTAATAATTAATATTAATTTATTAATTTTGCTTTGTCTTGGAAGGGTTTGCATACGCATTAAATAAGTTTTCATAAACAATTCTGGCTAGGCCTTTGGATTCTACTTGCTTTAGGAGACCAATTTGCATATTCATAAGACTTTTATATCGAGTATGTGTTTGCGTAGTGATGAGCAATAAAATTATCTGATAAAAGCAGAGTTACTTTATGAGCTTGTTGTGATGATCAAAATCGAGATTCAAGAATAAGCAGACAAAATATGACATTATGTTTATCAGCAACAAGTTGAAGTTTTAGATTAACATCTATGAAAAACTTGCTCTCTTAAATGTTTGTCCTTCCAACTGCTGTTGAAGATAAGTTAAATCATACTTTTACGGTTCGGGTCCAGTTCTGAGCAGACGAAGACAAAAAAATTCGAGCTTACGCTATATCTCCGAGGCTATCTCAGCATTTTATGTTGGCGCATATCTCCAGGCTCCAGCAGGCTTTCACCCCAACTGTACTTGCTAGTCAAGAGATTCCTGAAGGACTGAACCTTTGAGGTGGGACTGGAAGGAGCCATTTCTCACACGCGAACCATTCGTGCTGGTGTTCTGCAGGGTAGCGTATTGGACCCTACGCTATACTCCCCATACTTCTACGATACCACTCGAAAACTATAAGGACCTGATTATCGCAACATTCGCTGATGACACGGCCACACTTGCCCGCAACATAAGCATACACTCAGCCACAGATGCTCTTCAGGAGTACCTGAAAAGGTTTAGCAACTGGGCCGCTAGATGGAACACTGCCATAAAAACAGACAAGTGTGCTTCGGTGACTTATTCCACCCTGCCCGGGAGTAATCTTGCACGGTCAGCTTATGGAGTATAAAGCAGCCCATAAATACCTTGGGGTAACTCTAAGTGGCGTTGGCAGAAGGATACTTGAATATATATTTTCATGCAAAATTGTTGACTAAGAAAGAAGCGACCAAAGGAAATTTTTCTTAAGATCGGCCAAAAAATTGTAGCCAAAGGCAAGTGAACAAATGTTCCTTTTAAAATAGCTCCACATTTTTTAGTTAGCGCCACAAATAGGCACCACATTGTCCTAACAAATTGGCCTCAGACTGATGACCGGCAATATCCCTCTACCAACCGCTCGTTATTATTGCCTTCTTTTTCTTTCCTTTCCAGCACCTTCAGTCCTGATCGTCTGCGATCTGATCTGCTTCATGGTGATTTCCTTGTTCCAAGATATTTTAATCTTCGTCAAAATTCAAAATATGTTTGTAACTAAACGAAACAACTGTTCGATATTTTGAATAGAAATAAATAATGGTTCCTCCTTCAACCTCACTTACTATTGTCATTTTTACGAGGGCCGTCCCAGAAATGGCCGACCTAACACAGTAGTGTTGGAAAATGTTCACAAAAAATATTAAAAAGGGGGAGTACCGACTATTAAAAGCTTAAGTTTGAAGATTGGAGCCTTTACCTTGCACTGTCTTTTTTGGTCGATTTTAATAGAGAACGCTTGTTATTGATTTGCAAACATGGACTAAATTGGTCATCGTTATGTGATACAATACTTTCATATAAAACCAACCAATATTAAAAAGGAGCTGGATTCTACCTTACGTAATTCTGCTCCCTCGTTTACAACAATAAAATATTGGGTGGCTGAATTTAAGCGAGGTCGTTTGAGCTGCGAAGATGAACATCGTAATGGGCGTCCAAATAAGGTGACCACTTCAGAAATGGTGGCCAAAATTAAAAAATGTGTATTACCGGCGATTGAAAGTTCGTGAGTTAGCTGAATGTGTAGGCATTTCAAAAAGTGCTGTACATCGCATATTGACCGAAAATGGACAGAAAGTTATGCGCAGTGGGTGCCGCGTTTGCTGTTCCATCAGACAATGCGCCGGTTCACACCGCCGTTGCAATGGCTAAATTAAGAATTAAAATTTGATTGCTACCTCAGCCCTTTTGACAGGTCCCTCGATTATTTCTTATTTCCAAACTTGAAAAAAGGCTCGGAGGAAAAGATTTGGCACAATGAAGAGGGGAGTCCGAGGCCTATTTTGAAGAGCTTCACAGTTCTTATTACAAAAAGGTATCGAAGCTATTGAACATCGCTGGGGAGCGGACTAGGGAAAAAATTTTTGTGTTTTAGTAGTTAGGTCGGCTATTTCTCTAGTCTATTGTCATTGTTATGTTTTGCTTTCTATCATTAAGGGGGTTTTGCTGCTGGGAAGGCTGTTTTTGGACCCTTTTAAAAAAATCTTTTTTGAAAACGGAAATAGTTATTTAAATTCTGTTTTTTTTTATTGTATTAAGAACATAATGAATTAAATAGAAAAAATTGTTTTTCCTTTGTAAGAGGGCTGTTCAAAAAGTTGTCGGCCTTCAAAGTTGGACGGCGAGAAAAAAGGTATGCTGCTGGCGGCACGGATAACTCCACTTCGGATCATCTGAAATGGAAAAAGTAAATGGCGTTAAATTCAGTACAGATGTAATTCGGGCCCCTATTTCAATCAAAATTTTGCGATTTTTTTTTACAAAATGGCGGCCATTGAAAAATGAAAAATCGATTTTGGGAAATTTTTTTTGTAGTTTAGTGTAAAAAAAAATAGTAGAAAAATTTGTAAAATTATGATAGAAATAGAGGCCATAATGGTAACAATTCTGCGTCGATTGCACTTTGTTTCATCAAAATCGGTTCAGAACTACGGGCGCAATCAGTGCCGCCAGCTCGAAAAACGTGGTTTCGAGATAAACGCGTTTAAAGTTTGCAGTTGCTAGGCAAATCGGGTCACTTTGGGTAATTAAAAGGGCTATATCTTCTAAAGTATTTCGAATTTCAAAAAAATTCTTTTAGGACGATATTCTCAAATATCCAAGCTATAAAAATATGCAAAAAAAAAAATGAAAAAAAATTTTTGCCAAGCAGCAATACCCCCTTAAATAAACTTCAGCCTAAAATTATGCAAATTTTTGAGTAATTTCATCAAAATTCGTGAGAAAATCTGTAATTTTTGTTTTGGAAAATAAGCTGCGAAGGCAATGTGATGAGTCAGTGACTGTTTAAATATATGAAATTTTTTCCCAGAATAACTTAATTTGTAAGATTTATAGCTGCAGAGCTTCTTTCTTGAATGCTTTGCAGGAAATGCTTTGACTGTTTCTTGGACCCAAGTATGCTGAGATTGATCCATGATTCGTCCATGAAACTCGTTTGGTTTCAGATTGAGCATCGACAAACAATCCTTTATGTTCCGAGGGTGAGCAATTTAGCCATCAATTGTGCAAATTTAAATTAACACCTCAGTAGAGGTGTCTTTCAATCTCCAAACATTCAATGTCATTTCAGGGGTTTTATGAACGAATTCTGTAGTGTCTTTCGGCGACCATTTAAAATTTATATTTATTTATACGATGTTTATAGTTTGATGATCACAAAAATTTAGATTTTACCCTTACCTGCGTACCTGGAAATGGTATGTTGCACTAAAAAAAAGCACTCATAAACTCACCGACTTACCAAGCACCTCTCGTATCTTTAATAAGCTCTTTCTCTCATATGGTTGCCGTTTTGATTGCCTTTCCTGACTTCCTTTGCCATGTTCAACCTTTGCCTTTTGCCAAAGAAAATTGCTTATTTACCTCATAGCGTTCCCCTTTTTGCAGCAGACCATGCTGGAGTTTTCTGAGCGACACTTCACACCTGGCTATAATTTTACGTACCTCACACACGTAGCAGCCCTCTAAATTTCAATTAGACTTTAAACCACCCCCACAGAGTCACTGAGTTAAGTCTCCCTCTGGCCCAGATAGGAGAAGAGGCTCCTCCCTCATTAGTTGGCGTGTGTTCATGTACTTAAATCATTTCGAGATTACACCAGCTGAAGGAAGTGGAGTCACTTCTCACTATCTAAACACTCAAGTACTTCTTCCTACTTACATATATTTACAAATATAAATTTTTCCGTTTTTTTTTTTTTTGCTTTCTGGAAATTGCGTATCATAAATTTGTTGGGGAGGATTTCGTTAAATAACGATACTTAATAAACTCGCATCATTTTCTCATTTCCCCATTTTGCACTCGCACTTCATTCTCTCAGATCCGGTGTTCCTTTTGGTGGCCCCAAATTACCTGTCATTTCGAAATTATGATACCCAGGGAGTGCCGCTGGCTGTGACGTTCCTGTTCCGGCGAAAATTTTATGTTTATGGATGGAAAGCAGAGCCTCCTAATTTTATTTTATATACTGCCACATATCTCAAACTAATGCCTTGACATGGAATGTAAAACCTTATGCGCATTTTCCGATTGTAATCTGTAAGCGTAATGTTTAATAACCGTTGATGCGAGGGCGAGTGGGCGGTCGGTCGGTGGGGATGACAAGTATCTTTGGGGAATCCTTCTCAAGGCAGTGCCGCCTGTCAGTGGGCCTAAAATATTTTTATTTGAAATGACAACTTGATGATATACCGTTGAAGTGGACATATTTACAAGGTGCCAAAGCAAACATGTCAATGGCATGTGTGTAAGGTATGAGTAGGGTATGGGCAGAGGGGCGGACGGGGGAGGCGGTTTGTTAATATGTGAGTTACTTTCAACGAAAGCTGACAGTTGATGTTTTGATTGGCTAAGTGGAATGCGAAATGGAAGAGGTGAAGGCCAAAGAAGGCAGTTTGGATAAGTTTAAGCACATATGAAAGGGAATTTAATGAGCCTACGCTAGGTGTATACAAGAGCCTTTAGTAAAATTTAAGATTCGAAAGTGTCCTATTTAAAGACATTTTCATTGAAATCCAATAAGATCTTCTTACTAAGACTATTTTTCAGACCTATCTTTTCTGTATATTAAGTTTGTGCAAAAGTGTCCGTCCGTCTGTTTGTCCGTCTGACCGTATGAACAAACAGATCTCAGAAATGGTAAGAGATACAAGTTTGACATGTATGGAACATATGTTTCTTATACTTACAGGGAAATCAGGCTCCCGGCCCAGCAATATCGAAAAATCGTCCTATCTCCCACAGTTTTTTAGATAGAAGGTTCAAACTTGGACATATTTAGTATTCGGTATTCTTTATCGATCCGCTGAAGGAATTTTAAAGATCGGATGAACGACATTCGAGTTATAAGGAGTTATATGGGCAGCACCGGTCGCAACGGTGATGGGTCAAATGACCACCACGATTGAAGTAGCCCATTTGATTCACCCAATTTTTTGAGAAAATTTTCAATTCGGCACGTATGTCAGCAATAGCAACACGAATCTCATTCTTTAACTCATTAATTGTTTCAGGATTGTTTGCATAACATTTGTTCTTGACCGCTCCCCAAAGATAATAGTCTAACGGTGTCAGATAACAGCTTCTTGGCAGCCAATTCACATCTCCATATTTGCTGATTATTCGATTTCCGAAGATAGGGCGCAGAAGATCGATTGTGGCGTGCGCTGTGTAGCACGTAGCGCCGTCTTGTTGAAACCAAATATCGTCCAAGTCTTCCGCTTCAATTTTCTCGAAGAACCAATCACTTAACATTGCGCGGTAGCGCACACCATTCACGGTCACGGTGGCTCTTTCTTCATTTTCAAAGAAAATGGACCACTGATGCCTCGAGACCAAAATCCGCACCAAACAGTGACACGTGGTGGGTGCATTGGCTTCTCGACGACGATATGCGAATTTTCTGGTGATTTTCGGTGAAATTCACCATCTTCGGCCAAACGATCCCAAATTTGCGAGCTGAAGACGATTCGGATGGTCAATTGGCTTTAGCTGCCCAATTAAACTTTGTAGGCTTCTGGCCTCGGCAACGCAATTTTTGTCAGCACAACGGACGAGAACACGTACACGGGTTGGTTTATCCACCAACATTCCAGTTTCACAAACTCGCTTCACAAATTGATCCAAAAACTGAGTTTCGGAACATTTTTTGTAAAATGTTTTTTTTTCCAAATTCCGCACAGTTTGAGTCGAGGACTCTCCACTTTGAAAATATGTTTTTAATATATTCCAACTGTCTTCAAGCGAATAGCGTAAACGTCAAGGTTTTTACTAAATATTAGTCGCTTTCCGAATGACATTTGACGTTTTTAAAGTCAAATTTTGAATATTTCAAATTCCAAACACTAGATGGGCCACCCTGTAGTTGTGCTATTTAGATCAAACTGGGTGGAATTGTAAAAAAGCATAGAAAACCTATAAATACCAAGTTTGAAGTTTATTCGATTGAAAAGAAAAAAGTTTTTCTCACTAAAGCTATAGTTTTCCGACCGTTCGTTCCTATGGATAGATTCATACGATCCGGCTGGTTCCGACAAATGTGCAGCCTATATATATTTCATGACTCCGGGCTAAGTTGGGTCAATATAGCTTTAGAACAGACAAACGGAAATAAGGACATGGCTAAGTCAATCTTAGCTTTTTTATACCCTGTTCCCATTGAAAATGGGAAAAGGGGGGATCATGAAGTTGTGCAAAAGTATGTAACAGGTAGAAGGAAGCATTTGCGACCCTATAAAGTATATATATACTTGATCAGCATCAACAGCCGAGTCGATTTAGCCCTGTCCGTCTGTCCGTATGAACGCGTCGATCTTAGAGACTATAAGAGCTAGAGCCACAAATTTTTGCTTGTAGGTAGGTGTATACCTGATTCAAATCGAGTTTGTTTCAGATTTGGAAAATTCCTCCCCCTCCCCCTTTAAGCGCAAAAAACTGTCAGAGCCACAATTTTTTAAGATAGACCTTCCAAACTTTACATATATCAAGTAAGGCCCAATATCTATCTATTCTGAAAAGATCACTAAGATCGGACAATAAACACCGAAGTTATATACGAATCAATTTTGCTTGTTGTGGGAGAGAGGGGGCCTTGCATTGTCAGTTACCGCGTTTGCGCGTGCGTGTGTGCGCATGTTAGAGTGTGTGTGTGTATGTGTGAGTGTGTGTGTATACGTGTATGAAAACACAAGAAGTCAAGAGAACAGGGTATTTTATACTCGACTACAGCTCCCTTACTTGTTTTTTTAAGTGTGCCCATATATTTTTGCTTATTTACTTTGTATGGGAGCTACTTCTAAAAATTGACCGATCTTAACAAAACTCCGTCAAAATGTTGGTCGCGTACCTAAAACAGTCCAGTTTTGGAAGTTCCCCATGTGGAACTTTTTTGGAAAATTGTACAAAAACCCCGTGCCCTTCTGTGCCTTGGGTTGCTCATCGACCTTCTCATCGAAAAAGTATTGCCAGAGTGAAATATCCCCTCCCCCTTCATAAGTTAGCCCCTCCCCACCGACCAAAAAAAATACTGACAGAAATGAAATTGGAGCACCCAAAAACCCATAAAAAGATACCTCATTTAATTTTTTATACCCTTGCAGAGGGTATTATAAAATTGTAACGCATTGAAGGAAGCATCTCCGACCACATAAAGTAAATATATTCTTGATCCGTCTGTCTGTTTCTATGCTATCTCCTCCGTCAGTTTTAAAGCTTTCACCAAACTCACCAAACTTTGCACGAAGTCTTCTGATACATATACGCTGCACATTTGTCGGAACCGGCCGGATCGGATGACTATAGCATATAGCTGCCATAGGAACGATCGGTCGAAAAACTAGTTTTAGTTAGAAAAACTTTTTTTGTTTTTAATGGAAACGCCTCCAAAGTACGTATTTCTTAGTTTACTATCCTTTCCCATGATTTCACTAAGTTTGGTCGAAATCGGATGACTATAGCATATAGCTGCCATAGGAACGATCGGTCGAAAAACTAGTTCTAGTGAGAAAAACTTTTTTGTTTTTAATGAAAACGTCCTTTTCATTGGCATAATCTTATTTTATTTACATTAACATATTCCTACAAAGTTTTATCAAAATCGGATAGCTATAGCATATAGCTGCAGTATGATGATCGGTCGAAAAAGAAGTTCTAGTGAGAAAAACTTTTTAGTTTTAAATGGGATCGCCCCCAAATTTCGTAATTAACAGTGTATTATGCTTTTCCAAGATTTCACCAAGTTTGGTCAAAATCAGACATCTATATAGTATAGATCCCATAGAAAGTAAGGTCCAAAAAGTAGTCTTAGTTAGAAAAACTGTTGTGTTTTCAATGGAACCTGCAAGGGTATACACAACTTTGGCCGAGCCGAAGTTAACTTCCCCTATTTTTTTTTTTTATTAATTTCTCCTCCGTCCCCTATGAGTCAGCCCCCACCCACCCTATCGGAAAAATATGTCCAAAAATGAAATCAGACCAAAGACAACGAAGTTATTAATTTCTGCCGGTCAGTTTTTTATTGACTGACTGACTTTGCAAAGTAAAAAGGGAAGCCAAAAAATCCGTCGCAAAGACAATCGTTTTCTTACCCCGCGCGCCATTACTGCCAGACGGATGAGCAATTGTCGAGTTATAAAGAAATCAAAGAATAATGCTAGGCAGCACCGGCCGCAACGGCGATGGGCAGCACTTCACACAAACTTTGCGAGGTACAGAGTATATTATAGTCGGGCTTGACCGACTTTCTTACTGGCTCTTTTAAGTGTGGATAAAATGTGGATCCACCAGACACAAGGTAGGAAATTTCCTCTATTGAGTCGAGACTGAAGTAGGCTATTATCATTCTGTCAAGTTGTCTGACTGTTGATCAGTTGTTCAGTTTTTTTTTTGTTCAGTTGTTCACTCGATTGTTCATTTTTATTGGGCTGCTCAAGTGGCTCAGTTTTAAACTGTTAGAGGTTTCCAAAACATAGGATAGTTAGATAGATAGACAAGACAAGTGCAACTGAGCAAAAAAGAGCAACTAGTTTAGGATTACTCACGCATAAACAAACCAAAATTATAATTATTTTATTGGGTATATAACCTTATGAAGGCGGTTCCTTTACCAGTCTTGTAGTAGCAGTGCGTCCAGTTCCTTGAGATCCTAGTTCAAATAGATGCATAAAAGATTTTATGAATGTACATGACACACACTTACCCCTTCAAATTTATTGGAACTGTGACCAAGTGGCAAATGCTCACGGAGATTTATGTGATATGTGCTTGCCTCGAAACTTATTTCTAGCGAATTCTCAACACATTTGCATACATTTATTTGTTTTTCTATATATCTTTTCATCCAACTGGGTCAAGCACTGCCAGCTAGCCATGACAGCCAAATGTCCGAACAGACTGACATACCCAAGTGTTGAGAGGCAATTTTTAACGTACTTGTTAATTAGCAATGGATTTATTATTGAAAAAAAAAAACACCTTATAATTATGTCTACTTTACGGAGCTGCTGAAATTTTTCTCATTACTCAAACAGTGATTGCATATCGTGCAGA
The DNA here is from genome assembly GCA_018904265.1 of Lordiphosa collinella. Lineage (NCBI taxonomy): Eukaryota > Metazoa > Arthropoda > Insecta > Diptera > Drosophilidae > Lordiphosa > Lordiphosa collinella. The sequence continues at coordinate 53,446 of JAEIFV010001386.1, forward strand.
AGATTTGCTGTGGAAGGAATAACCGCGCTTAAGTTTCAGTTGACTCATCCAAGCTGTGCGCTTAACACTTACGGGCAATGAGGAGCGTGAGGAGAATCCACCTGCCTGCGAGGAGCCCGTGCATTCAAAGTGTCGTAGCCAAGATTTGATGACATTGGAGGGTGGAATCTGATAAATGCTAAACTGCTTTTTTGAACAATCTCTGTGCGGTACTGATGGAATCGTTGCTCCGATAATAGGCACGTATGATAAACGCCCGATGCACACCCGTCCACTGATCCATTGCGACTGCAGCACAGAAGGCGAATGCGAAAGCGCCAACGTTTCCGGCCCATAATTGACATAAAAATATATATAAAAATCAAATAGTTTCGCGAAAAATTAATTGGACATGTAACTACATATTCGCGGCATCTGCTAAATATATCCACCACATGGGATGACGCGGCTTATGAGTAATTCGGCAATTTCGCTGGCCGCAAATAATTTGGGGGTGGCATTTTGCTTAAAAGTGTGCAAATTGTCTTGGGGCACCGCCCTCCCCCGTCTCAACCTTCGGCTATCAATCAATCAAACCGAAACCATCATCATTAGCTATATCAGCTACTACAGCCATCAAGTGGGCGTGACAGCGGTTGGGCGGTAGGGCGGGGTAGGGCGGCGGGGGATAGTCTCCAAATCTACAACTTGAACTCATTTAAAGTTTGGCTACAAGTTAAAATCCGTTTTGGTTTGGTTTGCCGCCCAGGAAGTAAGTAAGTGAAGCTGGCGTTGCCAAAGTCTTTAAGCGATTTTGTTGTCTCTATATTGTGTGTATGCGCGTTTGTGCACTATTGAAGGCAATGGGTAATTTGAAGTAGTCATTGTGCTTAGCAGTTGCCCACCAGTGTCCAGATTGGTTTGGATAAGCATGAAATGGCAAAATATTGCAGTTATGGCGTAATGCAATTTATGAATGGAGAACTTGTCAATTTTAGTTTGACATGAACGGGGAAAATAAACATGGTGGCAATTTGCTGGAAAAGCCAAAAAAGTTTTTAAGTTGTACTAGAAAATGTTGCTGTTGCCTTCCAGGAACTTGCAGAATTAGTGGAAGCGGAGAATGATGAGTACGCGGTGTTTGCTTTCCAATAAATTCTAGAAAACCTCTCGCTGTGGGTTCAATCAAAATGTGCAAAAATACATTAAAATACAACCAAAACTCAGAAAAAAATCGTTAAATCTTGCAGTTTTAGCCGGCTCGAGGATGTTATGCTTTATAACTTTAAACAGACACACAACACCACAAAGGCAGGTTGACCGCACAGCTGTTTTTTACCTACATCACTCATCAGCAATCTTTTATTCATCATTAGCAGCCTGTCTCTTCACACGCCAGCTGAAACAATATGCGCGGAAAAACCGAGAAGGCAGCTCTGAAACAGACAGAGGCCCTTATTGTGTGTCCCCAATACCTTATTAGTGAGTGAGATATGCTCCCATGCTAATACAGTAACCAAAATGTTTGAGTGCATAATTGCAAACAATCGAGTTTTTGTTATCATAAATTTAATTATTTTTGTTTCGAACAACAACGTCTTGCCTTGCGTTTTAGTACAAATAATTTTCTTTGGCAGCCATTTGTGTTTTAGCTGAGTTTTAATAATCTGATTAAAAGCACGTGAAAGTATAACATGACCTCGAGCCGGCTAAACTGTAGGTTTCCTTAGGAGCAAATGTTGTTCAATAAAATCGACCGAAATTAGGCATTTCTTGATTTACAGCAGAACTACCAAACGCTGAGGGCTATTTGAGCCACTAAAAACAGGCTTTTGATAGTGTATGGCGATGGCCTTCACCGCTGCAAGACTTAAAGTCTGCTCTCCTACTCAACTCTTCGATCTTGTGCAAGGTTTCCTCGAGACAGCTTTCATAGTGATTTTGACGGTGCTGCACATATGGTATTGGAACCTTTAGGGAAGTGTACTCCAGGCCTTTACTCTATACCGCTGTTTACAATGGATATGCCAACAGAATTACAGTTGCCATTGAGCTAAGAAGAACTTGCTCCTGGCTACCTTTGCGGAAAACACGGTCTTTATAAAAGAGACTCCTACAACATAGTGCTGAATATCCAACATTATTTATTCCGTTTTGTGGCAGTTGGAACAAGCTGAATCTGGTGTGTAAATGTTACATATTCTCTGTGACTCTGCAGGCGTATTTTTATATGACGAATTACAGGCTGCTGACTATTTAGACCGATAAAGAGGTCAATGGGCGTGACTTGCAGACGGTGTGTTTGAGAAGGCGAAGGAGGAGAAGCGTTATTATAAGAAGACGCCTAAAGAGGTTACAAATACGTTAACGAGACAATATCCAATGAATTTTACGGTGTTCTTTGTCTGATGATACCTACTGTAACCTACTGACAAGATTGAGCTTTAGATCCTTTTATTTAACTCAGATACAGCATGTAAATGCAGGCGACTCAAGCTTACGCGTGACAATGCAGACAAATCCAGTAAATAAAACGAAATATTAAGAACTCAGCAGCAAGCAGCCGGGTACAGATGGCAAGTCCGTTGTGAGTTCAGTTGAGTTTTCAATATATTTATCGTCAATCCGATATGGTATAACTTTGCTGAATATTATATATAATATTTCGATATGATATTCCTGTGGCAATATAGTCAATATTACTTTTAATTCTATATGATTCTTTCGTGTAATTTTTTTTATGTAAATTGATGAATATAAAGCAATCTAAATGATTCTTTCTAATTTTTATTGAATCGGATGATATTTATGTCTACAAAGTATCTATTGTTACCCATATTTTATTTATTGATATTAACCCATACAAAGTTTATGGAAGACAAATTGTGGACCCTATATTACCACAAAGGCTTTCTGTTGTGCAAATGGTCTTGCAAGATACTCCAGCGCTGTCTTATTTCTGCCTCCCCCATCTGAATGAAATAGGCGCTACCAATAGTTTC